>OY978526.1:59317148-59349648 GCA_963854835.1 Megamerina dolium | reverse complement strand
AAATATATCGTAAGTATGTGATTTAGTTTTTATATGAATTAGTGATCTCTGTATTTTACATGGTCCTATAAATTTATATTTTAATTTAACTATGTAGGTACGTAAATATGTTCCCAAAAGTATATATTTTAATGTGTGATTTAATTTTTATAAGAAATTTTTCAAATATTTTGACATGTGTAACATGAACAATGAATATTTTTGTTTATACATTAGTAAGAAACAACTTGAATAGAAAAATATAAATAATGCGGAATAATGAATGAATAATTCAAATCTTGGAACTACTACTACTTCGCTGAGAACCGATTAAAGGTAAAATATGAGCGCAATCTTAGTATTCTGCCATCCGTGGACTTTCGCATAATAAGCGCATTAATCGTTATTATCAGTGTTACCAGTTTAGCCTTTTTGAGGCTAGATCTATCTTTTTATCTTTTGTCATTTAACTTCGTGGCTTTTTTCTAACCCTTTCTTATTTTCAAACTAGCTTTTTTAAGGGTAATTGATGCAGCGATTTCTCTACTAAATTTATGCGACTGTACACGAACCGAAACGTTGTGAATCCAATGATGCAATGAATACTATATTTTGAGAAGAAAACGGATAGAATGGCAAAATACCAAATTACAATTAACTGTTAACCGCTATTTCAATCATGTACATAATAGCACCCTACAATTAGTATAAGCGAACTCAACATACTTGAACTATTCTGATACGTTCAATATAGAAATTAAATTGAAAGAGTTAATTACAAGAGAAAGACAAGCATATTAACTAGCGATACAAAGGTACTTAACACGTTTAATTTAATCTATATGTAGATAGGTAGACTTTATGAGTTTTCTTCATAAAACAAATCTCCTTTCGCCAGTAGTACGCACAATTTCGCGATTGGTCGAACTAGTTCTCCGTTGTAAGTTTTTACTGTGACCACTCGTACATGCCCATCAGCTTCAGGGTCGCATTTGATTATTCTAGCAAGAACCCATTTTGTCGGCGGAGTAGCCTCACGGAAGACAGCGACCACGTCACCTTCTTTGAGACTGCGTGAAGATCGAAAACACTTTGAGTGACTCTACAAACTCGTTAGGTATTCGCCTCTCCAACGGCGCCAGAAATGTTGTCTGATCATAGATATTTCTCGCCATCGTTGACGGAGATTGCCGCAAAGAAACTTACCCTCAGGTTCTGGGATCGATTTAAGCGGTTTACCAACTATGAAGTGCCCACGAGTTAGAACTTCGAGGTCGCATGCACTTGTCGAGCTCTCATATAGTGGGTGGGAGTTAACACAAGCTTCCACTTCTGTTAGTAGCGTGCTGAACTCTTCATAGGATAACAAAGTTTCACCCAAAACGCGTTTCAAGTGATATTTTATGCGCTTGATACCTGTCTCTACCTGTCGTTATCAGAGAACATTTCCTTACAATATCCTCTGCGGTTCAAGAATCTTTTGAAGGCGTTGAGGATTGCTAATGCCGACAAGTCACTCACGAATTTCAAATGCGTAGCGCCAGTGCACATACACACAAACGAACAGATATAACCCTTGGTCGATTTCGCATCCCTCCCATGCGTGCGAATGCATGGGCCAGCGAGGTCAATTGCACTGCGGATGAAGCAACGAGCGTAAGTAATCCTAGAAGCAGGTAGGTCTCCCATCGATTGCACAGCAAGTTTGCGATTTAAACATATGCTTTAGTGAATTTATGGTATATGTTGTAAAACGAGGTCCAACGTGCAGTGTGAACTTGTGTATGTCGGAGACTATTAGCTTTGCCGTAGGTGCCGTGGCTCAGTGGTTAGTGTGTTAGTCTTCTGATCTGTAGGTCGTGATAGAAAAAGATTTTTCTTTCGAACGGTACCCACCTGTCGGCAAGCAATTGGCAATTTTTCCGGCAGTGACAAAGGAACTCTGTGACAAAGCTCAGAAAAAGTGATGTTCAAGAATTCTACCGTTCGGAACCGGCTAAAATAAGGAGGTCTCTTCTAATACTGTCCAAAATTTAACACGCACAGCAATAATGGAAGAGAAGCTAGGCCAATGAGCCCTTCGGTTCTTTAAGTGCCACATATTCATTTTTTTACATCATGAGCGACCTCAGCATGTTTTAATCTTCCTCCAACCCGTAAGATATCGTTTTTGTCGAAGAAGCTATTTTGCACTGCAAGGAGAGATCTCGTTAAAAAATTAGAGGAGTGGGCTATACCTTATTAAGCGTAATTTGGCTTCAAATATCTCCTTACAACTTGGAGGTCCATATTGCTTTTCGGTATTGGATTGAACTTTAGCTCGAACGTTATGTAAGAATCTTAATACATGAGCGATGAAGCGTCGTAACTTCAAAAACGATGAGTAATGTATGGAGTCAACCAATGACCAGAATGTTTCATAAAACCCATTCCATTTGGTAGCAACGCCTGAAAACGTTGGTAGTTCAATCTTCAGTAAGCGTATAGAGGCAGATACGGACGTTGGTGTAGTTGCAAGCTGACTTTGAGGTTCTGCACGACACTTTTGTACACGGGTGAAATTAGCCAAAGCCGTAGCATACCAAGTTTCGGCTTGAATTCGTGCATTTTCTACCACGTCAGTATTATCAGCTCCACAGGAATTTTCCACTGCATATTGGGCTGCGCTGAAACGGTCCTATTGCTTATTCAGCAGCTGCAAATAACTTGCGATGGTTTCTGCGTCCATTGTAAATGCATTATCAATGCTCTTTGTCATGTACCGCTTGATGTTATTAAGCACAGAATCACGTGATTTAACCGAATTTGACATTGCTGGTTTTTCTTTCTTTTGTCTGCTTTTGCGTAATACTTGCAAAGGACAAATCAAAGTCTTTGGAATTTCAATGTCATTGCAAGGTCAATCTGAACAAAATAGCACCGCCTCTTGAATGCGAGCGAAAATTAATAATATTTTTATATGGCAAATACGCACAGTTAATTTAGTTTTTAAAAATTTCGATTATTTAATATATTGCGTACTATCTTATTCACCAAATATAATCCAGGGTTGAAGTACCAGTATGATGCGGCGATTTCTTTACTAAATTTATGCGACTGTACAAGAACCGAAACGCTGTGAATCCAATGAGGCAATGAATATTATATTTTGGGGAGAAAACTCGTAGAATGACAAAATACCAAATTGCAATTAACTGTTAACCGCTATGGCAATCATGTACATAATGACACCCTACAATTAGCATAAGCGAACTCAGCAATAATCCTCCATACATACAATACTAGATATCGTATAAATTTAGTGTACGCTGTATTAAAAAGCGAAAACATTATTTTATGAGAATTACCATATAGCAGTTCAACATATTCGGCGCCATTTTCAGTTAAATAGTCAGCTGTGTTGCGCGGAAATTTTGTTTCTATTACAGGACATACAAGCAAAAAATTCGAGTATATTAGCTTACTGACAAAAGATTCGAGATTGCAAATTTCAACCAAAACTTTTACCTCATTACGCATGTGACATAGCTACAGTACCTTTTAACACCGGAATGCAGCCCAACTCATAAGGAGGTTAGATTCTCATCTGATTCATCTGATGAAGAGCAAATAGTTACATGAGAGATATAGCACACTATGGAATAATATATTGTTACATTTTTATTCTGTGAGCGTTTAATTCTATTTGAATTACCTTGTTCGATCACTGGATTCTGTTAATAATAACTGCAACACTTATTTTATACAACTATATACAGCAACAATTTATTTAATAAACTCTATTTACAATCAACTCTGTTTACAATCAACTATTTACAATAATACCTTAATGTACTTGCAACTTTTGCCTCTGATACTGTATCAATGTTTGCGCGATCACTTTCGGAACTCTATTGATTTCAATCGTCAACACTGGCCCTATTTATACTCTGTGGCAACACACAGAATCTTCCTATCGTAGTCGAGATACTTCTCTTTCTTTCTCGTTGGCTTGTTCTGGTTATCGCCTATTTTTTTTTTTGTTGACATTCGTTTCGATGCTGCCAATATTCGTGTCATTCACAATTAGTGGTAAGTAACCAACCATCGATACCCGTTACACTGCCGCGTCTTAGCCTTGTTCGCCCGAACAAGTTTTTATACTTCCCCCCGATATGGCGCAAGTCGCTCCACTACTTCAAACTTTGCTCTTTTATTCCAGGCACGTTGAATACGATACACTACGTCATTTATCTTTGTTATAATCTCATATGGTCCTTCTCAATGGCGTTGTACGAGTTTTGTATATACCCAACATACGGGATATCACTTGGAATACAACTGATTCGAAATTTCGACCTTGTTCTGAATGTAACTCCATCAGTATACCAAAACGAGTAATCCATTGGTTGACGAATACATCCGCAACTGTACTAGCTTCTTGATTTGGAATGGAGTATACTTCAAGCCATTTACTGAAGTAATCTATAACCACCAGAACATACTTGTTTCCTGTGCTGCTTATTGGAAATGGTCAAGCTATGTCCTTAGCAATTCGTTCAAATGGAGCACCCACGGTGTATTGGTTCACGTTACCTCGATTTTTTTTATTGGGACTTTTGGCCATGACACATTGCTTACACTTTTGAATCCAATCAGCGACATGGTCATGCCATCCAACCCAATAAAATCGTTTCTTTATTTTCTCGACGGTTTTGATGATTCCCAAATGCCCTCCACTGGAGGCATTGTGATACTCAGCTATCACTTCATTTATTATTGCCTTGGGTACCACTAGTAGATCATAAGTGATTTTTCCATCTTCACTTTCCCATGCTCGGAATAAACATCCGTCTCGTAAGTCCTGCACTTTGCCACTGCGCCCAGTATGCCTTTGCTATTGGACTCTCATTAGCCATTTCTTGCCAATCTGGACGTATGCCCTGCGCCTTGCATTCCATAATCTTTACGAGATCTGGGTCGTTCCGCTGATCTTCTTGCACTCATTCGGTGGTCCATAACACCTCCACAAGATATTCGTAAGTCGTATGCTTAAATTACATTTTGCAAAGATAACGAGACAAAACATCCGCGGTACCATGATGTCCTCTTTTACGATTCTCAATTGTGAAGTCATAACTTCGCAGCCTTTCAATCAAGCGTGCCAATTATTCTTCTGGATTTTTTAATTGTAATAACCACTTTAGCGCTGAGTGGTCAGTTCTTAGATGAAATGACTGACCGTACAAGCATTTATGGAAATACTTTACACATTCGAGTATTGCGAGCAACTTTCTTCGAGTGACACAGTAGTTTCTTTCAGGCTTCGACAGGATTTTACTATAGTATGCCATTACTTTTTCTTGCCCATCTATGATTTGGGAGAGCATATCTCTGTCCAACAGGTACGCTAATACTGGTGCTGAACAGAGTCTTCCTTTCAGCTGTTCGAACTTTCTGTTGTTCCTCGCGCCACACAAATGGTTTTGCTTTCTTATTAATTCATGCATGTAGTATCCATAGTATACAAATACTACTTTCAACTTTTCCAGGTGGTCGTTAAAATCTTTTTCCATTACGATAATGTCATCGAGGTACACCAAGCACGTTTTCCAGTGTAGTTATCTGATTACACGCTTCATCAAACGATCGAAAGTAGCTGGTGCAGTGCATAAGCCAAATGGCATCACTGTAAATTTTCTAATCTACTGGAATCTTATATAAAAGATTGCTATTCCCGTATTAAACAAGGTCAAGCATACTCGAATATTAGGAAAATTAATGCCGGCGTTCCTCAAGGGAGCATACTTAGACCAGTCCTGTATTTATTATACACTTTTCATCTGCCGGTTCCAAAACCAAGCAAAGTAGCCACATTTGCAGATGACACGTGCATATTATCTGTTGGCATAAACGAGCAGCATTAACAGCAGTAATGACGTCAGCTTGGAGATCATGCGTAGGATAACTCTTGCTAACAGGTGTTACTTTGGGCTGAGTAAGCAATTGAGAAGTCGAGCCCTCTCTCGAAGAACGAAAACTACACTCTACAAGTCTCTCATCATGCCTGTCCTAACATATGGCGCTGAAGCCTGGACAATTTCCACCTCGGATGAGCGAATACTTGGAGTTTTCGAGAGAAAAGTCCTACGCAAGATCTTTGGACCTATTTGCGTTGGTGGCGAGTACCGAATAAGGTACAACCATGAGCTGTACGAGCTGTATGCCGATATTGACATAGTAAAGCGCATCAAAATCCAGCGGCTACGCTGGCTAGGTCATGTCGAGCGAATGGAAGAACACGCTCCAGCTAAGAAGGTGTTATATTCGGAACCCGCTGGAGGACGACGCAAAAGAGGAAGATCAAACCTCCGGTGGAAAGACCAAGTACTGGAGAACCTGACGGCGCTTGGAATTTATAACTGGCGCCAGCTAGCGAAGAACAGAGATGGCTGGCGAAGCATGTTATTTTCGGCCTAAATCGATATTCGGTTGTTATGGCGACATAAGTAAGTAAGTAAGTATAAACGAGCATGAATCTTCTGCAAAATTTCAAGAATTTATTGACGAGGTTGTTTAATGGACCAGAATGTGGAATATTAACTGCAGGAAACACAATCGAGTCACATTAACTTTACAATCAAGAAAATTGCGTACATACCAGTCACTGCCCCATATGCTAACAATGCTAAGTATTTGGGTTTGACATTAGACGCCAAGCTTAAATGCAAAGAACTCATCAAAATTAAAGTAGCGGAACTTAACATCAAAAACCAAATACTTCGCTACTAAACACTCTATAAGGCTACAACAACACATCAATGCTGAAGCTTCAATGCTTTGCAATGAAGCAATATACACTGACCACAGACCATCGCCAATACAGAAAGCTGTTTTCTCTTTGTCCTCCTTATCAAGTTCTACTTGCCAGTAGCCACATTGCAGATCAAGAGTTGAGAACCACTTCGCACCAGATAGCGTGTCCAGAATATCATTGAGTGATATCATTTAGCTTTCTGTAATCCACACAGAATCGAGTACTTCCATCTTTCTTCTTTACCAGCACAACTGGTCAACTCCATGGACTCGCTAATGGTTCAATAACACCTTGTTTCTGCATATCGGTAATCAGCTTAATGGCTTCATCTCTTTTGGCGAATGGAACTCGACGTGGTGCTTGACAAATTGGTCTAGAATCACCGGTGTCAATATTATGTTTCACGATGGTTGTTCGTCCTCCACTTTTTCCATTTAAAGAAAATAATGAACTGTACTTCTCCAATAGTTGTGAAGCCTTTTCTTTTCGCTGGTTGGTGAGCACACCTGCTCATTCTTCCATATGTGCTTTTAATACCGCTCTAACAGTTCCTGATCTTCCACTTTTCATCGACGAAGCCTATTCACAGTCTACTACGGCAGTAAGTTCCTGGCAATGATTGGTCATTCCTTTCTTCACAACTGTAGATGTATTAATTGGATTTAATATTCGCACCGGTACCATTCCATTTTCTTTAGGCTCCACTAACGTCCTACCAAATATGATGTTTTTATTCGTTATTTCTTTATCCGCTTCCAATACCCACAACATGCCTGTCCCATCATCCACATTCATCTGTGCCCAAATCTCCGCTTCTGATTTTGCTGGAACCTCTTGGTATACCAGTATTCGTTTGATGTTTTCACTACGTTTGTAACCGATGTTCAATGGCAACTCTACATTTGTATAGCATAGTATCCGTTGATTTAAATCTAACGTAAATCCGTTGTCAATCATAAAATCAACACCAATTATTACGTCATCGATGATGTCGGGCACAATGAATTCATGTTCCCATGTGCAATCTCCAATAGATATTCGTTTCTTTATCTTACCAAGAATTTGTGCATCCTCATCCGTTGCTGTACGCAATTTTATTCCCATTAAAGGCTCAAACTTCTTTACCAAATTGCTCTTGATTATAGAATGTGATGCACCAGTATTGACCAGTTTTCCATCAATAGTCAAACTGCTTGGCACACGCTGTAGTTGTGAAATGTGAATGAGGGGGCAACCCACTGTTGGAGTCAGTTCACGCCCCGCTGAACTGACTCGATTTACTTTAACGATGGATTTGTATTAGTGGAGCGATCGCTGTCCACCTTATTCTCCTTCTTTTGTCTTCCTTGAGAATTCGATCTTGTCACTTTCATCGTAGACAACAGTCACGCGTCATGTGTACTGGTTTGTCGCAAATGAAGCACTTGCCAGTAAATTTGTTTTCACGTCGACCAGTTGTTCTTGCTTCAGGGTGCACTGCTGTTTCTAGTTGGCGTACTCGTGGCATTGGTCGGCACATTAAACTGGTGGCTTCATACGTCAAGGCACTATTAACTGTATCCGCATATGTACTCCTTGGTGACATGACTAGGGCATTTTTAGTCTCTCCGTCGCGTATACCATCTATAAATGCATCTATTTTAATTTTTTCAATGAATTCTTCCGAATTATCAGAGAACGGAAGATGATATAAGCGCTCAATGTCGGAAATGAAATTCTGAAAGCTCTCATTACTACGTTGCACACGCGATCTAAATTCCACTCTATGCAATTGACTCTAATATTCATTTCCATATTTCCCTTGGAGTGTGTCCATTAGTGACTGATAGTTACCACGATCTTTCTCTGGAACAATCTGTAACACGTCGGATGCATTTTACATTTTAATGTAACTATTAAAGCATTAGTCTTGTCACAATCGTCCCACTGATTCTTCGAAGCTGTTGTCTCGAACTAAAGCTTGAAGATGTTGAATGGCGTAGTTCTATCAAATGTGGGTGGCTTTAGATTAATTGTAGTTGATTCTCTAATCACTTATTTTTATTTTATTAAGTTCGCGCTCTAATTTCTCAAGCTTTTCTTCCAAGTCATCATGTCTGTCGACATGTTCCTTCAGCTTATCATCCAAATCAACCACATGTTCTTTCAGCTCTGTGACTTTGTCATTAATAGCTCCGGAAATTTCGTGAAATCTGAGGTCAATTCTTGTTCGTAGATTCCCGATAACGTGTTCTTGGCGAGCCCATTGTTCCTGAAGCTTGGAGTCAATTGTTTTCTGCAATTCTTCCATACCGTTTTCTTGGCGAGATGCATTTTCTTGTAGCTGTTATTGCATCATGGATTTCATGAATTCCATGAGTTGATTATTCGAATCTATTTTGCTATCTTATAAGTTACACAACTGCATGTATATCGGCTTCCTCAAAGAACTCATGTTCTTCTACATTAATACCATTAGCCTCCATGGCTTGCTTTAGCCTCAAAAGCAGTTCCGCCTTTGCACCTGATGACGATAGATTCATCTCTACCAACAGCTTTTTAAGCTGGTCCAGTTTTAGTTGGTCAATTTTCACCATCTGAATAGAATCCCTCTTCTGACACCAATTGTTACGTTTTTATGTTATGAACGTTTAATTCTATTTGAATCAACCTTGTTCGATCACTGGATTCTGTCAATAATAATTGCAACACTTATTTTGTACAACTATATACAGCAACAATTTATTTAATCAACTCTCTTTACAATAACACTTTAATGTACTTGGAACTTTTGCCTGTGATACTGTATCAATGTTTGCGCGATCACTTTCGGAACTCTATTGATTTCAATTGTTAACACTAAACCTATTTATACTCTGTGGCAACACTCCTGAATCATTCTTTAAATTTGGTGATTTGGATACGAAGACAAAGAAAGTTCAGGGCAAGCAGACAAATTGAAAGACGAAGAATTGGAGGCATTTTTGTATCAAGATGCATGCCAAATGCAACAGGAACGTCAAAATTTATTGCGAGTATCTCAAGAATGTATTTTTTGTATTTATTACCATGAAATTAAATTAAAGTGATGCCACCACATAATCTTATGAACTCAGAGTGGTGCAAATAGAAGTCACATCAGTATGATGAATTCTATTTTGAATTTGCTCTTTTTGAACTGCTTGCGTTCATGGGTTTTATAATGAGGCTCTTAGTAAAAGATAACTGAAAACAGCATAAGTCTATTTTGATTGCTTTCCGCACTGTGGTTGCTACTAACCCATCTGTATGTGTTTGACTATAATTAACATTATTGAATTCCGAATACAAATGAGAGTTGCGTTCATGCGTGAGGTTTATATGTGCTAGTATATGTGTATAATCGACAGTTATTACCAAATGACCCCAGCGGCAGAATAAAAAAAAAATAATACATAATACATTGGGCCATATATATATATATATATATATATATATATATATATATATATATATATATATATATATATATATATATATATATATATATATATATATATATTGTTACGTTTTTATTCTGTGAGCGTTTAATTCTATTTGAATTACCTTGTTCGATCACTGGATTCTGTTAATGATAACTGCAACACTTATTTTATACAACTATATACAGCAACAATTTATTTAATAATCTCTATTTACAATCAACTCTGCTTACAATCAACTATTTACAATAACACTTTAATGTACTAGCAACTTTTGCCTCTGTATAGATGTTTTCGCAGTCACGTTCGGAATTCGATTGATTCTCTCTTCTCAACACTGGCTCTATTTATACTCTGTTGGCAACACCCCAGAATCTTCCTTTATCGAGATTCTTCTCTTTCTTTCTCGTTGGCTTATTCTGGTTATTACTTATTTCTTTTTGTTGACATTCGTTTCGATGCTGCCAATAGTGTCAGTCCAATAGTGATGAGTAACCAACTATCGATACTCGTTACACTGCCCTCCTCTTAACCTTGTTCGTCCCGAACAAGTTTTTATTCTTCCCCTCGATATGGCGCAAGTCGCTCCAAGTGCACTACTTTAAACTTGGCTCTTTTATTCCAGGCACGTTGAATACGATACACTACGTCATTTATCTTTGCTATAATCTCATATGGTCCTTCCCAATGTGTCTGTAGTTTAGGGGACAGGCCTTTCTTTCGTTGTGGATTATGAAGCATTACAAGCTCTCCTTCATAGAACCCTTTCGAATTTGCTTTCAAGTCATACCTGGCCTTCATCTTATCGCTTATCATCTGCGACCGCTCTCTGATACTTCATCCAACTGTTCCCGCTTTTCGCTAGTATAATTACCTTCGGTTGAACTCGTTGGTGTTACGACTCCAAATTTTAAATCAGCTGGCAGTCTTAACTCGTTTCCAAAAATAGCCATTGCCGGTGTAGTAGCCGTCGTATCATGTTGTTCGCATCTATATGCCATGAGGAACATTGGTATATGTACATCCCAGTCTCTTTGGTATTTATCTACGACTTTTCTCAAATATTCCTCCAAGGTACGGTTAAATCGTTCTACCATGCTATCAGATTGTGGATGCAAAGGTGTTGTACGAGTTTTGTATATACCCAGCATACGGCATATCTCTTGGAATACAACTGATTCGAAATTTCGACCTTGGTCTGAGTGTAACTATCGGTACACCAAAACGAGTAACCCATTGGTTGACGAATACATCCGCAACTGTACTAGCTTCTTGGTTTGGAATGGGGTATACTTCAGGCCATTTACTGAAGTAATCTATAACCACCAGAACATACTTGTTTTCTGCGTTGCTTATTGGAAATGGTCCAGCTATGTCCATAGCAATTCGCTCAAATGGAGCACCCACGGTGTATTGGTGCATCTTACCACGACTTACCTTAGTGGGACCTTTGGCCATTGCACATTGCTTACACTTCCGAATCCAATCAGCGACATGGTCATGACATCCAACCCAATAAAATCGTTTCTTTATTTTCTCGACGGTTTTGGTGATTCCCAAATGCCCTCCACTGGAGGCATTGTGATACTCAGCTATCACTTCATTTATTCTTGCCTTGGGTACCACTAGAAGATCATTAGTGATTTTTCCATCCTCACTTTCCCATGCTCGGAATAAACATCAGTCTCGTAAGTGCAGACTTTGCCACTGCGCCCAGTATGCCTTTGCTATTGGACTCCCATTAGCCATTTCTTGCCAATCTGGACGTATGCCCTGCTCCTTGTATTCCATAATCTTTACGAGATCTGGGTCGTTCCGCTGATCTTCTTGCACTCGTTCGGTGGTCCATGACTCCTCCGGCAATATATTCGTAAGTCGTATGTCGACAATGTGCTCCTTGCTCTCCACTCGAGAACAATGTTTACATTCCATTTTGCAAGGACGACGAGATAGAGCATCCGCGTTGCCGTGCTGTCCTCCTTTACGATGTTCGATGGTAAAATCATAACTCTGCAGCCTTTCAATCCAGCGCGTCAATTGTCCTTCTGGGTTTTTAAATTGTAATAACCACCTTAGCGCTGCGTGGTCAGTTCTTAGATGAAATGACTGGCCGTACAAGTATTTATGGAAATACTTTACACATTCCAGTATTGCGAGCAACTCTCTTCGAGTGACACAGTAGTTTCTTTCTAGCTTCGACAGGATTTTACTGTAGTATGCTATTACTTTTTCTTGCCCATCTATGATCTGAGAGAGCACACCACCTATTCCATAGCCACTCGCATCTGTGTCCAACACAAACTTTTGACCAGGTACTGGATACGCTAATACTGGTGCTGAACAGAGTTTTTCTTTCAGTTGTTCGAATGCTTTCTGTTGGTCTTCGCCCCATACAAATGGTTTGTTCTGTTTTGTTAACTCATGCAGACTGCTGGCGATGTTTGCAAATCCAGGAACAAATCGTCTATAGTAGGTACATAAGCCTAGGAAGCTTCTTAACTCGTGAAGATTCGATGGAATAGGCCATTCTTGTACTGCTGCTACTTTCTCCTCGTCGGTATGTACCCCTTCTGTTGTTACTTTATGACCAAGATATTTAACATCTCTCCTGAAGAGTGAACACTTTTTTATATTCAGTTTAAGCCCTGCTGATTGTATACGCTCAAATACTTCTTTCAGCTTTTCCAGGTGGTCGTTAAAATCTTTTCCCATCACGATAATGTAATCGAGGTACACCAAGCACGTTTTCCAGTGTAGTCCTCTGAGTACACGCTCCATCAAACGTTCGAAAGTAGCTGGCGCATTGCATAAGCCAAATGGCATAACTGTAAATTGCTATAGACCATCGCCAATACTGAAAGCTGTTTTCTCTTTGTCCTCCTTACCAAGTTCCACTTGCCAGTAGCCACTTTGCAAATCAAGAGTTGAGAACCACTTCGCACCAGATAGTGTGTCCAGAGTGTCATCGATTCTTGGCAGTGGATAGCTGTCTTTTTTCGTAATCTCATTCAGCTTTCTGTAATCCACACAGAATCGAGTACTTACGTCCTTCTTCTTTACCAGCACAACTGGTGAACTCCATGGACTCGCTGATGGTTCAATAACACCTTGTTTCTGCATATCGGAAATCAGCTTAATGGCTTCGTCTCTTTTGGCCAATGGAACTCGTCGTGGTGTTTGACGAATTGGTCTAGAATCACCGGTGTCAATGTGATGCTTCACGATGGTTGTTCGTCCTTCAGTTTTTCCATTTGAAGAAAAGATTGAACTGTACTCCTCCAATAGTTGTAAAGCCTTTTCTTTTTCCTGTTTTGTAAGCACACCTGCCCATTCCTCCATCTGTGCTTTTATTTCCGCTCTGACAGTTCCTGATCTTCCACTTTTTATCGACGAACCCTTTTCGCAGTCTACTACAGCAGTAACTTCCTGGCAATGACCAATCGCCATTCCTTTCTTCACAACTGTAGATGTATTAGTTGGATTTAATATTCGCACCGGTACTATTCCATTTTCTTTAGGTTCTACTAACGTCCTACCAAGTATGATGTTTTTATTTTGTATTTCTTTATCTGCTTCCACTAACCACAGCTTGCCTGTCCCATCATCCACATTTATTTGTGCCCAAATCACCGCTTCTGATATTGCTGGAACCTCTTGGCGTTGACATGCCAGTACTCGTTTGATGTTTCCACTCCGCTTGTAACCGATGTTCAATGGTAATTCGACATTTGCATAACGTAGTATCCGTTGATTTAAATCTAACGTAAATCCGTTGTCAATCATAAAATCAACACCAATTATTACGTCATCGATGATATCGGTCACAATGAATTCATGTTCCCATGTGCAATTTCCAATAGATACTCGTTTCTTTATCTTGCCCAGAATTTTTGCATCCTCATCCGTTGCTGTACGCAATTTTATTCCCATTAAAGGCTCAAACTTCTTTACCAAATCGCTCTTGATTATAGAATGTGATGCACCAGTATTGACCAGTTTTCCATCAATAGTCAAGCTGCTTGGCACACGCTGTAGTTGTGAAATGTGAATGAGGGGGCAACCCACTCATTCACGCCCCGCTTAACAGACTCGATTTAGTTTAACGATGGATTTGTGTTAGTGGAGCGATCACTATCCACCTTATTCTCCTTCTTTTGTCTTCCTGGAGAATTCGATCTTGATCGCTTTCGTCGTAGACGGCAGTCACGCGCCATGTGTCCTGGTTTGTCACAAATGAAGCACTTACCAGTAAACTTGTTTTCGCGTCGACCTGTTGTTCTTCCTTCAGGCTGCGCTACAGATTTGAATGCCTGACACACTGCTTCAACGAGATCTGCTGTTTCTGTTTCTAGTTGGCGTACCCGTGGCATTGGTCGACACATCAAACTGGCGGCTTCAAACGTCAATGCACTACTGACTGTTTCAGCATAAGTATTCCTTGGTGACATGACTAGGGCACGCTTTGTCTCTCCATCACGTATGCCATCTATGAATGCTTCTATTTTTATTTTTTCGACGAACTCTTCCGAATTACCGGAGAACGCTAGATGAGATAAGCGCTCAATATCGGAAGCGAATTCCTGAAGGCTCTCATTACTCCGTTGCACTCGCGATCTCAATTCCACTCGATGTAATTGATACTTGTATTCATTTCCATATTTTCGCTGGAGTGTGTCCATCAGTGACTGATAGCTACCACGATCTTTCTCTGGAATCATCTGTAACACCTCGGAAGCATTACCTTTTAATGCGACTATTAAAGCAGCAGTCTTGTCGCTGTCATCCCATTGATTCTTCGAAGCTGTTGTCTCGAATTGAAGCTTGAAGATATTGAATGGCGTGCTTCCGTCAAATGTTGGTGGCTTTAGTTTGATTGTACTTGAATCTCTAATCACTGATGTGGCTGGCCCATTTATTTTTAGTTGGTTGAGATCGTGCTGTAATTTCTCGAACTTATCTTCCAAATCATCTACATGTTCCTAATGGCTCCGGAAATTTCATCTACATGTTCTTTTAGTTCTGCAACTTTCTCATTAATAGCCCCAGAAATTTCTTGTAGTTTGTAGTTAATTGTCTTCTGGAATTCTCCAATGAAGTTTTCTTGGCGAGACGAACCTTCTTGAATTTCCATACGCAATTCAGCCGAATGTTCTTGAAGCTTGGAGTCAATGCGAGACGCACTTCCTTGAATTTCCGTACGTAATTCACTAATAACGCCCTCTTGGCGTACCGAATGTTCTTGAAACTTGGAGTCAATGCGAGACGCATTTTCTTGTAGCTGTTGTTGCTGCTGTTGCATCATGGTTTTCATGAATTCCATGAGTTGACCACTCGAATCTATTTTGCTCTCTTCCTCAGCGTGCACAACTGCTTGTATATCGGCTTTCTCGAAGAACTCATGTTCTTCTACATTAATTCCCTTAGCCTCCACAGCTTGCCTCAGCCTCACCAGCAGTTCCGCCTTTGCATCTGATGACGATAGATTCATCTCTACCAACAGCTTTTTAAGCTGGTCCACTTTTAGTTGGTCAATTTTCACCATCTTTACAGAATCCCACTTCTGACACCAATTGTTACGTTTTTATTCTGTGAGCGTTTAATTCTATTTGAATTACCTTGTTCGATCACTGGATTCTGTTAATGATAACTGCAACACTTATTTTATACAACTATATACAGCAACAATTTATTTAATAATCTCTATTTACAATCAACTCTGCTTACAATCAACTATTTACAATAACACTTTAATGTACTAGCAACTTTTGTCTCTGTATAGATGTTTTCGCAGTAACGTTCGGAATTCGATTGATTCTCTCTTCTCAACACTGGCTCTATTTATACTCTGTTGGCAACACCCCAGAATCTTCCTTTATCGAGATTCTTCTCTCTCTTTCTCGTTGGCTTGTTCTGGTTATTACTTATTTCTTTTTGTTGAGTAAAGTTAGCGGCTTTGTTGTGGTTTTTGATTTCTATCGGTGCTGGCTAAGTACAAGTGCTGAACAAACACGACTTTACCTTCTCTTATGTTTAGTTTCCTCTATCAACTTCTGCTCTGTGGTAGAACGTGGTGGTTCTGATGCTTAAAATCTCACCATCCTTCTCTTTCGCCCATTCTTCAGTTCTTCTGCTGATATTTTCCGTGGCCCTTTACTGCGCTTTGGTTGGTTTTTGCCAAGATCCAATCTTACTGGCTGAGCTTATACAACCAACACATTCGGGATCTGAGTTTTTGGGGACTATAGAACTAATTCATTGTTTAATATTAGTATTGTGGAATTTCCAGCCAGAACCCTCCTTAAATGATAGCATTGCTGGTGGTTTTTTAAAGTGTTTTATATCTTCCGCCAAATAAATAAAACTGTAAGACAATATAAATAAAAATACAATACCATGTTCATTTGGACGAAAAGCGAAACGTATTACTGCCTGTTTTAATAGCTCGCTTTATAAAATGGTAAATTACTTATTCCTTTTTTCTTTTTTAAATATGTATATCATCTATCAACTGGAGAATGATATTGGCATCAGCGCTGATATTGTAATTGGTATAGTGGGGATCATTGCCCTCCTCAAAATCCTAAGCTTTATTCTTGAAACTAAAGTTAAAGATATATATATATATATATATATATATATATATATATATATAAATATATATATATATATATATATATATATATATATATATATATATATATATATATATATTTATATATATATATATATTTAAGCATATGACACAAATTAATATGGTATACTTAAAATTCCATCTGAGGTATAATATCAAAACTTAATATATGTAGGTACGTCATATTATGGCTAAGTAGTACCTACCTGCTACATAAATATAAATGTAAGTTGTTATTTAATCATAGCTAAAGTTGCGGAAACATTCAAAAGATAAAAAAAAACTTCACATTAATATACATATACATAAATTCAAAAAGTTAGAATTCATTTTTCGAAGGAGACTAATTAAGTAAAGGTGTTTTCGCAAGAATAGTTTTTATCACATTGTATGCATATTAATATTTATTTCATGCTAATTTGTTCTCATATTTCTATCTTTCTGAGCAAAATATAAGAGCGTAAATATACATAGGCAATACATACATTAAAGGTGAATGTTAATCTGATGGAATATTCACGTATGTAGGTACCTACATACATTGTATTATACATATATAAGATTAAGGAATTCTTCACAGTCGAAGGTCATTTGCATTGAAGTATGAAATATGCCGCCAATGGGTTATCATAATCGTTTTTAAGATACAAAACCCAAATTAGAATTAGAAAATGAAGTTGTGTAAAATATCTAAATTTGTAATTTCAATTAGTAGAGCCTTCACTTTAGTATCTTACGATTTGCATACAAGTAAAACCAACAAAAAATCAATAATAATCAGAAAACTCAATTGAAATGGCAATAATAGCACTAGCAAAATCCATTTACAAAATGTGAAACTGTTTGAAATTTCAACCATTTGTACTGTAAATATTTTTTTTCTTTTTCTTTATTTGCAACACCAACTATGTACAATATAATTACTTGTAGTTGTACATTATCTTACAACATTTAACATTTATCTAAATATGAGTACCTGCATAATAATGAATATATACATACAACATTTACTCACAAGTATTGGCATTCAAAAGTGGTAAGGCCAAATTGTAACAAGGAAATGAAATTGTAGTCATTAATCACGTTCCTAATATGACCCGACAACATTAGAGGCGAATGTGCAAAAGAGCAAAAAATCTACAATAACAAGAATAAGGAGGAATATTAACTTTTTATATCTATGTATATTATTTTTACGTTTATATTTTAATCCAATGTTCATACTATAGATATTTCATTATGTTACCCAGAAGGAAATGCATAGTAACGAACTAGTAGTGAAGTGGTGTTAAGACATTATTGTAGAAATAATGATTTATTACTTTTTAAAAGTGTAATGCCGCACTTTTCGGTTATCGAGTGCAATTATTTAATTGATGAAATCTTCAATTACATATTTAATGTGCAATTATTTACGTACCTACTATTTCTGGCTAACGTTGACTATTGATGTTTATGCACAGAATTAAGGAGTAGAGTCAACAACAAATGTCCACAATAGCGATTACTACAATATTACTATTGATGCGGCTTTGGCGATGATGACTGTTTCCTGCTCTCTACATACATATTTTGTATTACAACAACTGCCGATAACAACAACAACAATATTAAATGGTTTTAAATTTGTTTATTTGGTTTTTAGCATCCGTGGAACATTTAATTCAAATTCAACGCACACTTTCTTCACTCTTTTACCTCTTTTTCTTTCCTTTTGTGTATACATATTTATTTTCAATATTGTAAAATGTTTGTTTACTTTCTTTGGTGTGGTTTCGGTATACTACATATACATATATACACTATGTACATATGTGTATGCAATTTAATCCGTTTATACATTTTAAATAAATACATGCATAATGTACCTGCTTGAATATTTAAATTCATATACATTTATACTCTCAGTTTTACTCGTAACCCATGGATTGTTGCCACAAATGATTTGAACGTTGTGATATCGTTTTCTACGAAATACATTGTATGCATATAAATTTGCATAGTGTTTTACTGTGAGTCTGTATATTTGGATGGCTTTAATTTAAATTATATTAATGCCAATCACTTTATATATATATATATATATATATATATATATATATATATATATATATATATATAAATAAATATGTGGCACTTAAAGCCCCAAAGGGCTCATTGGCAGAGCTTCTCTTCCATTACTGTTGTGCGTCTTAAATTTTTGGACAATATTAGAAAGGACCTACTTATTTTAGCCGGTTCCGAACGGCAGAACACTTGTGACATCACTTTTTCTGAGCTTTGTCACAGAGTTCTTTTAGAAACTTTTTCATGGCAAGTTGTTACTGTCGGAAGAATTGCCAATTGCTTGCCGACAGGTGGGTACCGTTCGAAAGAAAAATCTTTTCGATATTAAATTTGTTATGCATCAGCCGGGGATTGAACCACGACCTACAGATCAGAAGGCGAACACACTAACCACTGAGCTACGGCACCCATGTATATATATATATATATATATGTATATATATATATATATATATATATATATATATATATATATATATGTATATGTATATATATATATATATATATATATATATAGGCATTTTCTAAGATACTTGCAACTTAACATAAAAAAAATTTGTTTGAAGCATGTCAATTTAAATATTAAATATTTGACTTAGGAGAACAACTATATTTAAAGAACATGATAATGTTTAGTGGACAATAATTTAGCAAAAGAAATGGGTAAGCGAGGTGTACTATATTTTATAGCTACTATGTGTTTCATGTGCCTACCGTAGGTCAATGACGTCCCTATATTATTTTGTTTAAAAATGGCAACAATGGGATTAATTTTTTTTCTTAATGCATTGTGTATTGTGTTTAACGATATATTATTTTACAAATATTTTTATGATTCTCAAAATAATTCAGTTAACCTTAGACATTTTTCTTTGGTCCAACAGAAAAGCCAGAAGAAAAAAAATGAAAATTACAAGTAAATAACATGTTTTCATGCCAAAAGTGCAAAATGAGCACAATCATTATTCGTTGGTGTGATGGTAAGATGTATACAGTAAGTATGTATGTAATATTTGACATTTTTTATGGCAATTAACAGCAGTGGCCGCGATAAATATAATCTGCTGCAATAAAACAAGCATCTATATAAGGGTATATATGCATACATACGGGTACACATACTGTACATATTTATACAGGTACATATATAAAATAGTTCAAAACAGAAATTCCATGGAAGCAAATATTATATCATTCCACAAAATATAAAATAAATGAGCGATAACAACACAGAAAACCATTATGCTTACTAATTCCCAAAAGGGATTTTTATTTGTTTGATTTCTGTTGCAAAATAAGCGTATGAAGGTATATAGAAAACCAAAAGCAGCAGCAAAACAATTTAAAATATGCTACGCCCCAGTAAAATGATACGAACATGGATAGAAAACAAAACGAAACAAACGAAAAATAATATAATAAAATTACTAATATAATGCAGATTGTTGAAAGGAAAACAATCATAAGAACAACAACAATGACTAAGTGGTAATGCAAGCCGACTGCCATGAGCAAAACTAGTCTTCAGTCATACCAACCAGCTAGATAGCTTACCAAATATATATATGTAGCATTAATACGAATATACAAACATATTTACAAGATACGAGATGGGTACAAGATACTTACCTACCTAAACAAAAAATAAAGAGCAAATAAGGACAGCGATATAATATACATCATTTGCTGATATACTACTATTTAACAATTGTAGTTCGTATTTACTTACTTGTATTTAGCAATTTATATTTTGAAGATATGTACATAAATATACAAGATATTTCCTTTTCGATTTCCAATTATAATGTGCCATATATATATATATATATGTATATATATATATATATATATATATATATATATATATATATATATATATATATATATATAAATATATATACATATACTTATATATACTTATTTAGTTTGTAAGATTTGATTACATATTGTTAGTTTCTAAGTAATTTTAGAAAGATTCAATAAAAAAGCTTGTTAAAAAAAAAAAAAAAAAAATATATATACATATATATATATATACATATATATATATATATATATATATATGTATATATATATATATATATATATATATATATATATATATATATATATAATGAACTCGAAATGTGGAAATATATATGTATATAAATATATATATGTATATAAATATATATATGTATATAAATATATATATATATATATATATATATATATATATATATATATATATATATATATATATATATATATATATATATATATATATATCAACGAATTAACTCATGAAATTCAGCATAATAATGAGTTTTGATTTCGACTTTGTTGCTTTGTTATTGTTGTATATACTATGTATTTTTCTTGTGGTCATTTCATCAACCAAATCAAGTAAGAATCAAGTAGAATCTGCTGTTAGTTTGTTATTTGTGGCATAACATTTGCTCATTCTGAATAGCAGCAGGTAGTACGTATGCAATTTGAAAATAATGATAGAAGGGGGATATTGTTTTCAAACCATACCTACGGCACATTATAGGCTTATATACCTACATATATAAGCAGCTCGGCAAAATCCTCCACTGAACCCGCCTCGAGGGTGCCGACTGGAAATAGATACCACAGTTTAGCCTGTACGATATCAGGCGGTATCTAGTTAAGATAAGAATAAGTTGGTGAGTGTTTGCAATGTACTCTTATCCTGGTCGGAGGTAAGGGGCTGGATTAAGGTGTTATGCGATCCGTGCCGAAAACCAGCCTGGCTTTGGGCCCCTTTTTTAAATAGGGCAGTCGCTAAAGTGAGCTTACACATACCTGGCGCCCTCCGTAATAAGTAGCCTTACCTGCGTACTGCGAATCTCTGCGCAGGCGGACATTTCCTTCTTCGCAATTCGTGGGAACAAGATTGATTATAATAACCCAAAAACCGGATATCCATCCAAAAATATGGGGATTGCAGGGGTGTTAACGGGTGGAACGGCGACCGGTAAGGCTTCACCAGAGGCTGAGCTACACAACTCATTCCTACCTCTGGAGCTCAAGGCGAAATTCCTGCAATGGCGGACAGCACTGCCTCATACAAAGTAGTGCTGATCGCCACTGCGGGAAAAGTAGTGAAGGGGGTGGTGGAAAATGAGACTTCTAAAGAAACCGAGCTTTTAGCCAGACCAAAACGAATGGCAGCATCTGCCGTAGCGGACGAAACGGGTCTTGAGAGACATAAACCGACGGCTATGACGGTGTCGAACGAAGGGGACGGTGTCATCAGGTCGGCAAGGAAGTCGGTTTGGAGGCAGCGGAAAATGTCTGGCCGAACATCTGATGGTGCGGACGAAGACGCTCCTAGTGGAGCGGCATCGTTAGCTTTATCAGGTATAAGCGAAGAGGACAGAGTTTCCAGAGCTGAGCGAATCCAGTTGAAGAAACGGGAGAAGCAAAAGCGAAAGACTCAATGTAAAAAAGCCATGAAGTCGTCGGAGAAGACCATTGAGCAGCTCCTGGGCCAACTCAGTGTACGTTCAGGGGCGAAAGCTTCGGAACCACTTTGAAAAGTTCAACATCTGAGGAGCCTCATCCGAAGACGACCAGCGGACTCACAGGCCTCACATGCGGCACCTGGGCCGAGCGGTCTTGGCAGAGCGCCTAAACCTCGGGCTGAGCTGGCAAAGGGCGAAATCACCAGGCCGAGGAAGACTTACGCTCAAGTAGCGGAAGCTGACCTCGTTATGAGAGTCATGGACTTGTCTTTAGAGGGGCGCCTGGAGGAAACTCATCTGAGTACCTTCAAGGTAACCGGTTTGTGGGAGGGTGCAAAGCTCAAATGTGAGGATGATGTCGCTATGTCCAGCGACATCATCCTCAGAAGGCTGCAGCGCCAGAACGCCTGTGTGAAGGACACTTCCAAATGGAGTGTTATCCGCACAGAATAGTTTGGCGAGGCAGAGAGGGCAGGTGTCGTACTCACCGTGCTGTGTCCTAGGGAGTACGCGGAGGCCATCAGGATCGCAGGGGGGAGACTCAACTGCGGTCTTGAACTGGCGTCGTTAAATTCCAGAAAGATGCAGTATGAGGAGTGCGACGCGGTTCCTGGCGTGGGACTAGTGGCAGATTCTGCAAGGAAGAAGCCATTAGGGCAGGAGGTGGTCCCGCGCCAGGAACCACTAAATGTGTGTCAACTCAATATTCACCACGGCAAAGCAGCATCAGCAATGATGGTGCGGAGCTTGACATTGCACTGATTCAGGAGCCCTGGATCCTTCATGGAAGGATCAGAAGTCTATCTGCACAATAGACCACCTTGTTTTATAAACAAACAGAGGGGAAGTTGAGTACATGCATTTTAGTTAGGCATGGAATACGTGCGATTCTAATGTCTAACTTGTGCTCACCGGATCTCACAGTAGTGAGAATAGATAACGGTGCGGCTTCGTTTATGATGGTATCAGCATACTTTCCATACGATTCTCCAGAGGGACCACCTCCGCGAGAGGTGGAAACTCTAGTGAGATTCTGTGATGGTAAGGGGGTTGGTCTGATCTTAGGCTGCGATGCCAATGCGCACAGTTCTGTGTGGGGCAGCAGCAATGAAAACTATAGAGGAGAGTGTCTACTCGAATTTATAGAAAGATTTGGTCTACAAGTTGCCAATAGGGGAACAGAACCGACCTTTGTCGACGCACGTCGTTGCGAGGTTATTGATGTTACTCTGACGAATGTCAAAATGTTGGATAGGATTTTGGATTGGAGGGTTGTGGATAGACTAACCATGTCGGACCACAGGGCCATTCAGTTTGGGATTACGTCCGATAAAAGACATAGGAACGACGGTAGAATGGTAAGGATACCGAAACGAACAGATTGTACAAGGTACTGCGAAGTTCTGGAGGAATTATTGCCAAGGAGATTTAAGAGACCTAGAACAACTGCAGATGTTGAGTATCAGGTGAGGGCTATCAGCTCAGCCATGTTCAAAGCATTTGAAACTTCATGTCCTCTGACGGTAGTGGACGAAGGAGATCCCACTCCATGGTGGAATGGGGAACTGGAATCCGTGAAAAAGGAGACAAAGAAGGCTTTTACAGACGGGATATTTCCAGCCCTACTTCAGTGGAGTGCAGAAACTCTGGTAGACAGGCTTCTGGGAATATTCCCTACTTTTCTGGCTACAGGATATATCCCGACTCAATGGAGAGAGACTAAGATTGTCTTTCTTCCAATGCCGGGAAAAAGGCACTACTCCTTTCTGCTTAAATGTATGGAGGGAGCACTGGCACACCACATGTAAAGGACAACGCTTCTAACAAAACCACTGAGCAGGTGTCAGCACGCATATAGAGCTGGCAAATGCACTTAAACGGCCCTGCACGAACTCGTTCGCGTAGAGGAGAGAGAACTGTCTTGTAGAGGGATATTTATGTCTACTTTTATGGATATAGAAGGTGCAATTGTTTCGATAAGCCAAGGATGGCAAATGCTACTCGGGAAGTCAGCCCAACCATTATAAGGTGGGTGGACAGCATGCTGAGGAAAAGGGCAAAAATACATTTTCAAAGTGGGAGTTACAGACTCAGAGGTAGGGTAGTCAAAGGGTGCCCACAGGGAGACGTATTCCCTACTTCGGCTTCAGCACTCAAAAGGCATACACACAGTCGGGTATGCAGATTACGGTGAGTGGTAAGTTCCTGGACACTATTTATGATACCATGAGAGGTGTACTCAAAATGGTTGAAGGATGGTGCACAGAATAAGGTCTCTCTGTAAATGCTAGTAAGTCGGAAACAGTACTCTTTACTAAAAGAAGGACTGGGCTAACAATAAACCCTCTTAGGCTTTTTGTATCAAACATCTACGTCTCCAAGGAAGTAAAGTATCTAGGTGTCATCCTGGATAACAAGCTGACTTTGAATGGTCACGTCGTTGACAAGATCCAGAAGGGGTAGCGGGTATTGCATCAGTGTAAGAGAGTGTTCGGTCTCATGTGGTGAACTACTCCCAGAATAGCACACTGGATCTACACAACGATGGTAAGGCCCTTAATAGTGTATGCTGTTGTGGTCTGGTGGCCTTCCAAAAGACAGCGAAAAGCAAGTTAGATAGGGTAAAAAGAATGGCTTGTATTGGGATTATCGGAGCTATCCGGACGACCCCAGTAGAAGCATTGGAAGTCTTTCTGGGGCTGTTGCCGTTGGACTTGCATTATTTGAAGTCGGCGGCATTAACAGATTTACGTCTGAAGACAACCAATAATTGATATGGATTCGGCACGGAAATAGGGCACAGGGGCATCCTGTCACTGTTTTATAGCAGTATAAAGGAGGCGCAAATGCCAATCGAAGGAATGGGTAGGCTGAAGATGACTGAAAAGTCACACAGAAAACTCGTTGAAGACGGCCTCACACATGATGTATGTGAGGAATATGACATCAGTATTTTCACAGATGGTTCATTAATGGATGGCAGGTCGGGTGCTGGAATCTACTCTAAAGAGTTGGGACTGGCATGGACTCTGAATCTAGGAAGATACGTATCGGTCTATCAAGCAGAAATGCTTGATTTAATGTATGCGCTAGACCATCTACTGGACGGAGAAGTGCAAGGTAAGAAAATATTGTTAGCACTCGATAACCAGGCGGTGGTCAGGCGACTACAACAACCTACGGTATCTTCTAAGTTGGCGCTCGAATGTGTTCAGAAACTTAATGGGTGTGCTCGTAGTAATGCGATCACTCTTATGTGGGTGAAGGGACACATTGGTATAGAACAAAATGAAGCTGCAGACACCTTGGCAAGACAAGGATGTGAAGCTGAATTTTATAGACCGGAACCAGTAGTTACTCTTAGCAACGGGACGGTGAAGGCAAAGTCGAAGAGTGGATAAAGAAACTCCATCTCACGAGATGGGAGAACTTATCCACTTGTAGACACACACACATATATATATATATATATATATATATATATATATATATATATATATATATATATATATATATATATATATATATATATATATATATATATGAGACCGAACACTCTCTTACACTGATGCAATACCCGCTACCCCTTCTGGATCTTGTCAACGTCGTGACCATTCCAAGTCAGCTTGTTATCCAGGATGACACCTAGATACTTTACTTCCTTGGAGACGTAGATGTTTGATACAAAAAGCCTAAGAGGGTTTATTGTTAGCCCAGTCCTTCTTTTAGTAAAGAGTACTGTTTCCGACTTACTAGCATTTACAGAGAGACCTTATTCTGTGCACCATCCTTCAACCATTTTGAGTACACCTCTCATGGTATCATAAATAGTGTCCAGGAACTTACCACTCATCGTAATCTGCATACCCGACTGTGTGTATGCCTTTTGAGTGCTGAAGCCGAAGTAGGGAATACGTCTCCCTGTGGGCACCCTTTGACTACCCTACCTCTGAGTCTGTAACTCCCACTTTGAAAATGTATTTTTGCCCTTTTCCTCAGCATGCTGTCCACCCACCTTATAATGGTTGGGCTGACTTCCCGAGTAGCATGGGCCATCCTTGGCTTATCGAAACAATTGCACCTTCTATATCCATAAAAGTAGACATAAATATCCCTCTACAAGACAGTTCTCTCTCCTCTACGCGAACGAGTTCGTGCAGGGCCGTTTAAGTGCATTTGCCAGCTCTATATGCGTGCTGACACCTGCTCAGTGGTTTTGTTAGAAGCGTTGTCCTTTACATGTGGTGTGCCAGTGCTCCCTCTATACATTTAAGCAGAAAGGAGTAGTGCCTTTTTCCCGGCATTGGAAGAAAGACAATCTTAGTCTCTCTCCATTGAGTCGGGATATATCCTGTAGCCAGAAAAGTAGGGAATATTCCCAGAAGCCTGTCTACCAGAGTTTCTGCACTCCACTGAAGTAGGGCTGGAAATATCCCGTCTGTAAAAGCCTTCTTTGTCTCCTTTTTCACGGATTCCAGTTCCCCATTCCACCATGGAGTGGGATCTCCTTCGTCCACTACCGTCAGAGGACATGAAGTTTCAAATGCTTTGAACATGGCTGAGCTGATAGCCCTCACCTGATACTCAACATCTGCAGTTGTTCTAGGTCTCTTAAATCTCCTTGGCAATAATTCCTCCAGAACTTCGCAGTACCTTGTACAATCTGTTCGTTTCGGTATCCTTACCATTCTACCGTCGTTCCTATGTCTTTTATCGGACGTAATCCCAAACTGAATGGCCCTGTGGTCCGACATGGTTAGTCTATCCACAACCCTCCAATCCAAAATCCTATCCAACATTTTGACATTCGTCAGAGTAACATCAATAACCTCGCAACGACGTGCGTCGACAAAGGTCGGTTCTGTTCCCCTATTGGCAACTTGTAGACCAAATCTTTCTATAAATTCGAGTAGACACTCTCCTCTATAGTTTTCATTGCTGCTGCCCCACACAGAACTGTGCGCATTGGCATCGCAGCCTAAGATCAGACCAACCCCCTTACCATCACAGAATCTCACTAGAGTTTCCACCTCTCGCGGAGGTGGTCCCTCTGGAGAATCGTATGGAAAGTATGCTGATACCATCATAAACGAAGCCGCACCGTTATCTATTCTCACTACTGTGAGATCCGGTGAGCACAAGTTAGACATTAGAATCGCACGTATTCCATGCCTAACTAAAATGCATGTACTCAACTTCCCCTCTGTTTGTTTATAAAACAAGGTGGTCTATTGTGCAGATAGACTTCTGATCCTTCCATGAAGGATCCAGGGCTCCTGAATCAGTGCAATGTCAAGCTCCGCACCATCATTGCTGATGCTGCTTTGCCGTGGTGAATATTGAGTTGACACACATTTAGTGGTTCCTGGCGCGGGACCACCTCCTGCCCTAATGGCTTCTTCCTTGCAGAATCTGCCACTAGTCCCACGCCAGGAACCGCGTCGCACTCCTCATACTGCATCTTTCTGGAATTTAACGACGCCAGTTCAAGACCGCAGTTGAGTCTCCCCCCTGCGATCCTGATGGCCTCCGCGTACTCCCTAGGACACAGCGCGGTGAGTACGACACCTGCCCTCTCTGCCTCGCCAAACTATTCTGTGCGGATAACACTCCATTTGGAAGTGTCCTTCACACAGGCGTTCTGGCGCTGCAGCCTTCTGAGGATGATGTCGCTGGACATAGCGACATCATCCTCACATTTGAGCTTTGCACCCTCCCACAAACCGGTTACCTTGAAGGTACTCAGATGAGTTTCCTCCAGGCGCCCCTCTAATGACAAGTCCATGACTCTCATAACGAGGTCAGCTTCCGCTACTTGAGCGTAAGTCTTCCTCGGCCTGGTGATTTCGCCCTTTGCCAGCTCAGCCCGAGGTTTAGGCGCTCTGCCAAGACCGCTCGGCCCAGGTGCCGCATGTGAGGCCTGTGAGTCCGCTGGTCGTCTTCGGATGAGGCTCCTCAGATGTTGAACTTTTCAAAGTGGTTCCGAAGCTTTCGCCCCTGAACGTCTTCTCCAAGTTCTCCACCTCCAATGTCGACTCATCTTGCAGAAGTACACTGAGTTGGCCCAGGAGCTGCTCAATGGTCTTCTCCGACGACTTCATGGCTTTTTTACATTGAGTCTTTCGCTTTTGCTTCTCCCGTTTCTTCAACTGGATTCGCTCAGCTCTGGAAACTCTGTCCTCTTCGCTTATACCTGATAAAGCTAACGATTCCGCTCCACTAGGAGCGTCTTCGTCCGCACCATCAGATGTTCGGCCAGACATTTTCCGCTGCCTCCAAACCGACTTCCTTGCCGACCTGATGACACCGTCCCCTTCGTTCGACACCGTCATAGCCGTCGGTTTATGTCTCTCAAGACCCGTTTCGTCCGCTACGGCAGATGCTGCCATTCGTTTTGGTCTGGCTAAAAGCTCGGCTTCTTTAGAAGTCTCATTTTCCACCACCCCCTTCACTACTTTTCCCGTAGTGGCGATCAGCACTACTTTGTATGAGGCAGTGCTGTCCGCCATTGCAGGAATTTCGCCTTGAGCTCCAGAGGTAGGAATGAGTGGTGTAGCTCAGCCTCTGGTGAAGCCTTACCGGTCGCCGTTCCACCCGTTAACACCCCTGCAATCCCCATATTTTTGGATGGATATCCGGTTTTTGGGTTATTATAATCAATCTTGTTCCCACGAATTGCGAAGAAGGAAATGTCCGCCTGCGCAGAGATTCGCAGTACGCAGGTAAGGCTACTTATTACGGAGGGCGCCAGGTATGTGTAAGCTCACTTTAGCGACTGCCCTATTTGAAAAAGGGGCCCAAAGCCAGGCTGGTTTTCGGCACGGATCGCATAACACCTTAATCCAGCCCCTTACCTCCGACCAGGATAAGAGTACATTGCAAACACTCACCAACTTATTCTTATCTTAACTAGATACCGCCTGATATCGTACAGGCTAAACTGTGGTATCTATTTCCAGTCGGCACCCTCGAGGCGGGTTCAGTGGAGGATTTTGCCGAGCTGCTTATATATGTAGGTATATAAGCCTATAATGTGCCGTAGGTATGGTTTGAAAACAATATCCCCCTTCTATCATTATTTTCAAATTGCATACGTACTACCTGCTGCTATTCAGAATGAGCAAATGTTATGCCACAAATAACAAACTAACAGCAGATTCTACTTGATTCTTACTTGATTTGGTTGATGAAATGACCACAAGAAAAATACATAGTATATACAACAATAACAAAGCAACAAAGTCGAAATCAAAACTCATTATTATGCTGAATTTCATGAGTTAATTCGTTGATGATGATGATGCCTGCAATAGTCGTTATACATAGTTAATCGTGATGATGATGGTATATCCAACGTATAATGATGGTGGTTGATAATGTTGAATGTGATGAGTATAGCCACACACAGTTTGTCAGTTTGTTTGAATTAAGTACTCGTTGGTGTTCTGATACTGATTGTAATATAGTCTAATGGCATTTCGTACGAAGTGCTGCTCTTTTGATAATCTGAATGTTACTTCGCATGTAGTATTACGAATCAAGTGACATTCACATCATTGATACATGTTAAGCCATAGTAAATAGTTAGGGGATTAGAACAAATTATATATGTGTAGGGTATATGCATAAGTTAATAGTGTGATATGTCAATAACAACAACAACAACAACGACAACAATGATATTAGTTGTACGTATCTAGTATCTATTTTGTTTCCGCTTCTTTTTGTCTTGTCTTATTTTTTATTTTCTCGATTCAAATCCACTTTAGTAAAATAACAATACCGTTCGTGGCTTTAATCAGCTTTATACGATATCCGCTCTAGTCAATATTTCTCGTTAGACGTTTAACCATAAATTAAGTTTAAGTGAGAATATTCGAAAGACTGACTTTTTTGAACTTTTGCTATCTGAATGTGTGTTTTTAAACTTTCCGCTCGAAAATATAAAATATTTGTATATAAAAATATAAAAATAATAAATATATTGTAATAAATTCATGGAATGTATATATTTGAAATGGATGTAATCAGAGCAAAACCACGCCTATCTCCCATATAAAAATATGTTGTAGAAAGTGTGTTTTCACACCTGCGAAATGAGAAGTTAGAAAACTAAAAAACGCAAATTTTTTTAAATGGGCTGAATTAGATGAAAGCTACGCCTGCCTCCCATAGAAAATTAAATATGAAGTTAATAGCCTAGCCTAATTCCGGATTACCGGCGCACTTAATCCGAATAAAATAATAACCTGACAGACGGCAGTATTGAGGATTAACTAAACGGCTGATTGCTGTTTTATTAGGTCTGTCCACTTACATTACTATCACTATCAATTTCTGTCATCTATCACTCTCGATATGAGAAAATCTACAAGAAATACGTGAACTGAAAACTATCAGAAACTTGTAAATTGACATTCACCGTTCGTAATTGACAGCTGGATTTATTTGTTCGCCAACACTTTTCATGTTGAAAACTGTTAACAGTTGTTGAAAGTTTTTTGTTGCCGAACACACCTAATGGTTTGTAAAATGGATGGAGAAATATTCACAATAGACAATTTTCAGCAGTGTTGCCATCGCAAATTGCCCTAATCCTCTTTTATTTTGAGAATTAACTCATAGAGTTTATGCGGATTAGCTGCAGTTAATGCCCGAATTAATTCGAATTAACTCGATAATCCGGAATTAGGCTGCCGTCTGTCTAGGCTATAACAGGATGAAACTCGGTACATACAATTATATTTGCTAACGAAAAAATTATAAAAAATGGCCTAAATTTCAGATTGTTCCACTTTGCACCCAAAAATTTATTGAATTGGAACTTTGTAGATACGACAGATATTGCGTACTGTAACTATACCATATCCAACGACAACTGATTTGATTTTCAAACACAAGAAAATTATACTTATGCAGCATTTAATTAGACAAAATTACTCCATCTATTTATTGTCTATTTGTTTAGCGTCTTACTTAACTAGTTGTATGCATGTAGTGAGTACTTCATCGCGTAAATATACATACGTATGAGGAAGAATTATAATATTAGTTATTATTTCTATGGTTTATTTATTTTCCTCTTATACGTACCATTAATTACTATAATTTTTTTTTGGGTCTAATATCACTGTTACCCACCGTTTGTCGTTTGTCATCAATAACGTACAATCGCATGTTAATGCTTTTCGATAGTACTACAATTGGCATGTGGCAATGTTCGTATTTTTATTTATTCTCTTCTTTATCCTCTTATACACATGTACATATGTATATACCTATTGCATATGCATACACATTAATTCATTCAGTTCACTCAATCATTAATTCCTTCCGTTGTATGTAATGCATGCATAAATGAATATATATAACTCCCCACGGCTGTAATTGTAAACGCGCGTGCATGCATGATGATAAGCACTATTTTCATGCTTCGTTGAGTTTTTTATATGCTGCTTCAATGTATACATAGTTGCGAGATGGTGTTGGCATTGCTTGATTTGTGAAAAGATTCTCTCATATTGTCCAATACAATCACTCACACTGCACTCTACTGCGCCGAATAATCAAAATGTCCTTTGAATTCGTGTTGATTTTGTTGTTGTTCGTGTTTTTGTTTTTAATTTTACCATTTTTTGTTGTTATATTGCATTTGGTGTATTTAATCGGTGATATTGTTTTTTTCTCATTATTCGCAGACATTATTTTAGATTTACACTTTTTCAGCATACAGTGTATGCGTAATTAGTTACGTTATTATCCGGTAGGAAAAATTAGATTGGTATACATATATCTCTCTTTTTATTTTTTTTTTATACATATATTTGAGTCCATTAGGAAAATTTTTGATATGCATTTGTGCTATTCCCCTTTAGACATAGTTATTAAGTGCCAACCACATTAATGGTTCAATTACCCATGACGTAACGTAAAGTATCATGTCAGTTGACACGATCTGCTTTGGCAAACTGTATACATGCGATTATCTAAATCGTATCGTAATGTAAAATAACGTAGAAAACCTGCGGCGATTAGGTTTCTACCACAATATCGTGTTAGCTGTTTGGTGATAACGAAGCAAATGTTTCCATTATGTATTTTCTACGTTTACTTTACT
>OY978526.1:58957148-59312148 GCA_963854835.1 Megamerina dolium | reverse complement strand
ACCACCACAGTCACCTGACATGAATGTGATTGAAAATCTTTAGTCTATTTTGGACAATAAAATAAGAACACACAAGATTTCTAATAAGCAAGACCTAAAGAAGGTACTGATGGAGGAATGGAAAAAAATCACACCAGACATCACTCAAAAATTGGTGGATTCAATGCCAAGTAGACTCCAGGCTGTCATTAACGCTAAGGGATGTCATACTAAATATTAAAATCAACTTACTTTGTTTTTAGTTTGAACTTAAAGAGACTGTACGAAATAAGCTGTGACATGAATTTTTTTCTTATTTTATTTTTTTATAGTGTCAAAAACTAAAATTTTGAAAAAGTAAATTTTGGAAAATAAAAAACAAACCTTCCTTTCAAAAATGGCATTTATATGTTGTTCAAATTTTTGCTATATTAGGAATTACGACTGCAGCAATTTTTAAACTGTCACTGTACGAAATAAGCTGGGAGCCACTGTATATATATATATATATATATATATATATATATATACATATATATATTTTTATATATATACATATATATATATATATATATATATATATATATATATATATATATATATATATATATATATATATATATATATATATATATATATATATATATTTACTATGTAGGTACATACTTCCAAAAGTTTGTCTTTTGATATACGGGATATAAGTACATTTATTTGTGATTTGTGTAATATTAAACATTAAGAAAACATACAAATGAGTGCACATGTCGGCGAGAAACATTTTGCCCGTGAAAACGCGAAAGAAACATCTAAAGAGAATTGAAAATGTTTTTGATGCAAATGTTTTAGGGAGTGCAAATAGGTGATAAATATGTTTGGAAGAGATGTTAGAGTGAAAAATTGAATGCGGCCAATCAATATATTTTAGCATTCTAGCAACACTCCTGATGTGTTGGGATGAAATTTTGTATGAGGGTCTTCCTAATGGATAATGTGGGGTGTAAACTGTTGGAGAGAGAATATGGGGGTTTATAAAATACAAACCCCTCTAGGGGTCCCAGAAGGCAATTTATCTCCAATTTTTTAAAACTTTGATTTCGAGGCCGTACCATTTACCGAAAATAAAATCAGTTATATATTCCGCAGGGAACTAGTACAGCTATCATAGCTCAATCAACTCTATTCCACTGCAGGGTACGTATACATACACTGTACTTAGTAACTAAGCGCTTGAGCAGTACTACAGGCGATAGATTGTTGGATATTATGTAAGTAATTGTAAAATTTTGTGAAGAACTTTTTATGATTTATCCACTTTGTATTTTTTCAGTTCATATACTGCATACCTACATACTTGCATACATATTTCATTATTCTGTGAATTTTGCTTTCTATTTGTATGATATTAGTGGTCTTGGCGACAAGCTGACTTTATTTGATTTAAAAATGTTATTAGTGTTCATTATGTAATTGCTACGAGCATTTGCACTTGTTCTTTAACGTACATACTCATGTAGATACATACCATAGATACTAAATATGTATGTCGAAGAAGTTGCAATTAGATATTTCACACATGTTATGGAAACACCCGCCGCGTTAGAGCTCGGAAAATAATGATGTTTCTATAACCGATTTCTACTTTCATAGTGAGCGACGGAATAAGTAGAACTAACAACAGGTCAAACTCGGTTGTTCAATCGAATGATGATGATGGTAAAATAAAAGTCTAAAAATTCGATGGGAATACCAGATGGTAAGAAATCAATTTTTCGATTAGTAGGGCATATGAGCAAATTCTACAGTATCATAAGACAATCTAATATCAAGAGATTTTAACAATTTTTTTATTTTTGAGCTGTTGCGAGAAACTATTAATGGTTTAAAGCAAAAAATCAATATATTTTGTTATATTACACCAATGTATACGTACATTAGCGGCATGTATTTCATAACATTGCAATGATAAAATGAGAAATCGAACAAAAATCATCCACCGCTTTTCTCTTTTGTTGATGTTTTTTTAAGTAATGCTTAATCACATTTAAGCGCTCCATAAAAAACAAAGAAACAAAAAAAGTGAAATATTCCCTTGGAGAATATTAATAAAAATGCATTTTTCGATATCAAACAAAAAAAGAGAGAGAAAAAAGCCACAACAAATAGGCAATCACTATAAAATTTTTGATAATTCGTTCTGGCGTATACATAGTTACAAATACTTTCATATGAATGGATGGCAACAGATGATGGAATGAATGTATCATACATGTTACCAAATGAATCTAATACAAACAAATATGGGCGTTAGTAAAGTTAAGCACGTAATGGCGGCGACAGCAGTTGCATTTATTTAATGACTCCAGCGTATATCACACACTTTCATACACATACACATATATCTTCATTACTTTATAGTCAACAAATGCATCACCATCAACGAATTATAAGTACATTATTACTTATTACTATTATATCGTAAAAAGTAGTAAATATCTTGAGCTAGTTGATAGCAATTGCGGTTATGGTTGAAATATAAACTTATATGGATCTGTGAATAATAATAAATACAAATAATGTGAAATTCGTTCGCTGAGAATTTTGAAATGCTGCTGCAAGAGTGTGTATGCATTTCAATGAAAACCGGAAAACCGTCCTTTTCAGCATTTCAACACGCTCTCTCACAGCATAATTGTTCAAGTTCTTACACTTGAAACGAAATACCAGTATATTTTGTTTTCCTTTGTAGTCCTTAATTTATGTGAGTATGAAAGCAATAACCGACTACGTAAAACCTCCTCAATATAAATGCTTAGTAAGTTATTTGTTGAATTGAAATGTATGCTCTAGCACACTCAAGTGCATTGAAATTGAAGATAAACAACACACATATTCGTAAGTACACGATGGATCAAATTTGGAAAAATTTAATAGAATTCACATCATACTCATCATACTCGTATATACTTATATATATGCATTCACTTCACTTATATACATACATGATACTCGAAATCATATAAGAGCGTATAGAATACTATTTTCGCTTTGCCTTTCGTATTTTCGTAGGGGGTATGCTAAAACACCGCACATACTCTTATAATGTGATTTATGATTGCTGGATTTTTATTTTCTTTATTGTTCCCTTTTATTGATACGTAGGTGGCACGCAGCAGACTCAGTACACCTGCGCTTACCCTTGTCATATAAATATAATTCTAAAAAAAAATTTATTTTGCAAGAAATTAAACAATTAAATCAGCAAAACTTTGATTTCAGTAAGCGTTTGTCCTTTAAATTTAATAAGTGGGTAATGACAAATTTTGGAGACATCGCTAGGTTTCCACAGTGTTGGGGTTTGACTGCATCGGATTATTTTTTATAGACTGATCGACACTATGCAGATAATTTCTCAACGATTCAGACATTAAAACATAATATTATTCTCTAGAGACCTAACTTATCAAAAATGTGCTTAGAAAGGATTTAAATAAAATTAAATGATGTTTATTTAAAACAATCTGTTCTGAGAAATTTCTTGTCAAAGGATATACATTCTTGAAGTAACGTTTTTAATCGATTCATACTATTCTTTACATAACTTTGTTTAATTTTTCATTTTGTACCAAACTGTAATTTAAATCATAAAAGAATATTCGGATATACAATATTACCCTATAAATAAGTACTTTTGTTGCATTCTCAATATCCCATTGTTCTTTTATTTCATTTCAATGCGTACCTTTGTTATCGTTTTTTTTTTTTTAAAGCGGGAATTCTTGATTGCTTGACCGGGTTCAGTTTATTCTTTTACGTTTCTTTCTCTCTCTATCTTTAATTGCAATTAAATATAGAAACATATGGTGTTTTTTCAATTGAATTTGTTGTTATTTCTTCAATTCAAATACCTTTGATTAAGAGGTGTTGCCTATCATATGGAAGTTTTTCACATGATTGATTCTTTAAAGTTACAATACAGTTATTCATATAAATATATGTATATACTTATTCAAAAGTAAAAGTAATGTATAATCATGATGTGAAATAATATTTTTTTGAATTGAATTCAATTGTATACAAAAATAATGTCAAGCATTGTTCAGTATGGCATGTTCAAAGTAAGTGTCGCGTCAAAAATGTATAAATGACATTGCTGTTTGTTGTATTGAAAAAATTAATACAAAGAATAAAATAAAAGAAATACAACTCACACAATGAATCGCATTTCTTTATGTCTTATATATATGTGTGAATACATATGTACTGTATAAGTACATATAACAAGTTTTTTTTTATAATGAGACTTCTTACCAATTATTTACTTATCGTACTTTTAAGAAATGTTCCATAGAGAAACTTTTAAGATGTGTGTGCACCTTTGAAAATTTCATATTTTAATTATTCACATAATCTCTAATAAACTATAATATTCAAATTAAAGTGTTGTTTCATATTGAAATGTGCTTTGAAGAAATCCTTTTAATTACGTGGTGCAATAATACAGTGGACACAGACATGTCATAGTGCCTGAATAAATGATTACAGCTGTCGTTATGGTAATTGAATATAAATTTTCAACCATGAAGGGTAGATGCTTCATGGTTCTAAATGGGTGATATCGGGAATAGAGAAACATCTTTATAACACCTCTATCTATAAAACCTATAAATTGTAATATAAGTTTTCGAAAATGGTAATGTAAAAACATGTGAATATTTTTAGCGAAAGTACTTGTCACTTCGAAAGAAATGCTGTTTACCATATGAATTCATATGCAGTGTTATAGAATTTATATGAAATAAAAATTAATTACCATAATTTCAATTAAATTAAAATTATATGCTCTTCGCAACGTTATCAATACGGAAATGAAAATTTTTCCTTGAAGCTACCTATTTGCTATTAACGAATTACATTTTCTTCAATAATTTGTTGCTGTCATTTACATATAAAATAAGTATTGAAGAATCTATAAACGCTTGTTTGCATATTCAATAAAATCAATTATAAATAAATTCACTAAAACAATAGGAAATTTTCATTAGGCAAATTGACTAGCGGCATAAAAAAATCAAATACTATTAAATAAGTATGATACAATGCAATATTAAATAAATATAATAACAATAATATTATCATTGCTTGTAGGTAGATATACTTGTATAATAACCACAATGGGGAAAAGCCGTTGTTATTATTTATAATCGCTATTTTAATTATGAAGAAAGTAATAATTTTCATTTTTGAACTCTACTTCTTTTCTCTTCCATTTGGGTCAATCTTCTCTTCAAAATAATACCAGCTGTCACAAATATAAATACCGATATATTAATATTCAGCTTCAATAATTTACACAAATAACGAACAAAATTTATTTATTAAAAAATTCGATAAAATAAATAAAGAAATGAAACTGAGGCGTTACTTAGTGGCAGTGAAATACAATAACTATAATATAAATGACAGAAATAAATAATAGTAAATAAAATTATATACAAATACTGCACAAAAGATCTTCAGGTCACGGTGCATCATAGCCTTAATAATAATAATATATAAATAGGTATATTACACATACATATAACATATATGAATAATTTGTACCTACTAGACATAAAAAACCTCAAACCTCAAAATCTCAAACGTTCACATTTCGATTGCAATCAACCGAAACGATGACTGACTGTAACGATGACAAGAATTATGCTAACGACGACGTCAATGATGTCAATAATGACATATAGTATGTATGTACTTATTTGATAGGGCTATGTAATATGTATGCACGCTTTTGATATTGCCAATTTTAATTTCTGTCTACTATATTAAGTTGAAGAGAAGAGGTCTCATTTTTCTTATTACACAAGTGTCCCTATATATACAAAGACTCAATGTATTATTTATATTTTTTGGCTTCTTTGCAATTTTATCGACACTATAGTTATTATTATCGGTTTGTAGAAAATTTTAAGGCTCTTCATATATTCGAATCGAGGTATTTGAATTAACATTTTTTTTGTACCACGAGTCACAACGAGACACTTACCTTCCCAAATGTCGAGGGCACGTCTGCAAAACGTCCATACGTTATGCGTCGGTGACCGATCAACAACAGCCTAACTAAGTACTCTATTAAGCACTACAGAACTTGTATCCTTCTTCAAAATTATTTAAAGAAACTGTAAAAAATAAACTATTCAATATGTTCTGAAATTTTTTGTATAAAGTTCTCTAAAAATTCTGACAAAGTTTCCTCTCTGAGGGAATTTTGTCTCCACAAAAAGAATCATCGAAATTGGATAAGCTTTCATGCAGTTATGGTGAGAAAAAACATAGCGACAACATAGCGTGTTATTGCAATTTTCGACTTATGCACTAAAAATGGATTAGAATAACAAATTTTAAGGGGAATATAGTAACATTAATGAATGAATATCATCAGTGACTTCATATGGGTAAAGCACCAAAACTTAATTAATAATATCTTTTTGAAATTTGTGTGATTTTGGTATATGCGCATTTGGTATGATCACAAATATGAGCAATTTTAGATTAAGATAATTCAATTTGCATTGCATATAAGCCATGTCACGCAAATATTCTTTAAAATAAACTAAAAATTGTTAAATACGCTAAAATAATATTGGAGAATATGAAATCAAAAACGTGGTTCAACCGACACTTTCAAAATAATTACCAATTCAAATATTAATTGATATCTCTGGGCATATCAATTGACTAGTTTGAATTATTGGGGTACATCATACCATTTTGATCAACATTTCTTGATATTTGTTCAACTTGTCAGTACGAACAGACCAGGTGACAGACTGACGATTACTTCATTTTTGACGAAATTAATACTATTATTTCATATGCCTGTTGTTTCGAAATAAATTATTCAATATAATTAGCCCCTTCTGAATTATTTCTGTAGCTGAACCATATTCATCGTCAAAGTTAACTAACTATGTACATAGCACACTCTTTTACAAAATTTATGGAATTTAAATATACGATTGCGGATTGATAATGAAGCTACCTAAGTAGGAAAAAAACATTTTTTTTTTCAAAAACCATTTATTTCTCAACATAGTCTCCTTTTACTTCGAAACACTTAGTAAGACGATATTCCAACTTTTTTATACCATCTGAATAATACGATTTCGGGAACCCCTCAAAATACACGTTAGTTTCGGTAATCACTTCTTCGTTTGAGCTGAATCTTTTTCCTGCGAGCCATTTTTTCAAGTTTGGAAACAGGAAAAAGTCACTAGGAGCTAAATCTGGACTATAAGGTGGATGATCAACCAATTCGAAATGTATTTCACGTAATTTTAGCATCGTATCTAATGCTGTGTGAACCGGTGCGTTATCTTGAAGAAAGATCACTTTTTTCTTCTTTAAATGTGGTCGTTTTTTCTTGATTGCATCATTCAATTCAAGATAATCGATAAGCAATATTCCGAGTGCATCCCAAAATACACTGCCTTCGCCATCTTCGGAGCACTTCTACCAGCTTCCACCCATTGTTTGGATTGGTTTTTGGTTTCAGGTGTGTAGTGATGAACCCACGTTTCATCAACAGTTATTAATCGAAGCCAAAAATCAACAGGATTACGCTTTATCATGTCCAAACACCGCTGTGAAGTGGTCTCTCGAACTCCTTTCTGTTCGACACTGAGCAAACGCGGCACCCATCTTGCCGATAGCTTTTTCATATAATCTTGATATTTTCTTCAGTAACCACCACTTTTGGCCTTTCTGTTGATAGTATTGTTGCAGTGCTTGTTCGGCCGAGTTTAAATTCAGCAATCCAATATTTTACCATGTAATCTGACGGACCAGACTCATAGTAATGTTTATCGAGCTTTTCTTTTGTCTCTTTCGCCGTTTTCCCTTTCAAATAATAGTGGTTAATCACTGCACGAAATTCGCTTTTTTCCATTTTTCAAGACACACAAAAGTTGGTTACTTCAAACGACTACAACAAATAAACTAATCGATGAATTTGGGTGAAATTTTAACAGCTGACGTTTGGCAGATCGAAATTTCAAAATAAGAAGTTTTTGTGTTTGTGCTGCATTTTTCGTACTTAGGTAGCTTCTTTATCATTCCTCCCTCGTATGTATTATTATTTATTGACTACTTGACTGTCTGGCTGACTGACTGCCCATACTGATAATACTTATACTGAAATCATAATAATACAACAATAAATGGAATAAAAAATTGTGTAAGCACACAAGTATCACAAGAACAAAGCATTGTCTGTTAATATATACAATATATCCTTACTAGTCTTCAGTCTTCGGTCTATATCACATCAATGAGTTTCTTTTTCTTTTATTCTGTCGGTCTGTACTTATTATATTCTGGCAAGTTCTGCCATTTAATTGATGGTTTTCTTTAATGTTGGCGACTGTGGTAACAGTAGCAAAAGCAATTTCAATTCTATTTAAATGAGTGTACCAATTTTTCTCCCCTCTTTCCATCTCTTTCGCATGATCACCCTTTGAGTCATGATTGGGCTAAATTATATACAGTATTGTGCAAAACTTAAGCAACTGGCATAGTGCTCTCATTGATTTCAAATTTACTAAAAAATAAAAGCGCTTAGATTGAATGTTTTAATATTTATTTGTTCCTTCATTAAATACATAAAAAACAACAACAACAAAAGTTCGGTATTCTTACGAAATTAACTGTAAACAACAAAAAACAAATTATACTCATATTTCATCTGTGCAAAACTTAAGCAACTTTTAATATTTTGTGTAGTATCCCTTATTTTTAATTACTGCAGCACACCTTTTGGGCTACTAATTTCGTTAAATATGATTTATTTATATTTTCCCATTCAATTTTGAGGCCTAAAAATAGTTCGTCTTTATTTTTAAAGCGCTTTGAGCCCAAGCCTCGTTTTAAAATTGAAAACAAATTTTCAATAGAATTCAAGTCGGGCGATTGTGCCGGCCAATCAAGCACTTGAATCTTATTTGACTGTAGCCAATCCTTCACAAACTTCGATGTGTGTTTCGGATCATTGTCGTGCTGAAACACCCATCGAAGTGGCATATTCCATTCCGCAAAAGGCAACATTGCAGTTTCTAAGATGTCCTTATACATAAATCTGTCCATTTTGTGGTCAATCCTATGCAACGGACCAAGTCCACTCCCCGAAAAACACTCCCACACCATGACGTTCCCTCCTCCATGCTTTACAGTCTTTTTACAGTATCGCGGATTGAGGCCTTCACCTTTCGCATGTCGAACTCTTATTATTCCGTCTGAATTAAATAAATTTATTTTAACTTCATCACTGAACAGTACGCCAAACCACTTTTTTATGGACCAGCCCACGTACTTCTTAGCAAATTCAAGTCTGTAAAAAAAAATATATGTTGTTTTTGTTTTGAAGGCATTAAACCAAACATACCTTTTTTTTTACATGTTTTGGTGTAAGCATTGGTTTCTTTACCGCTTTGTAGCTTTTTAAATCAACTTTAATCAAATGCCTTCTTACTGTGCTTGAATCGACATTTAAATTAAGAGTATTTACTATATCTTTTGAAGACATGAACGGATTTTTTTTAATCAATTTTTTAATTTGAATAGCTTCCCTATAAGAAATTTTTTGGGGTCTTTCTCCTGAATTTCGATCTGTAACGCTACCAGTTTTTTCAAATAATCGTATCCATCTTGATATCATAGATTTGTTGATATTTAATGATTTTGCAATGTCATTCTGTGGTTTTCCTTCCTTAAATAACGATATAACCTTCATCTTAAATTGATGACTATAACGGACACGTTGCATTTTGGATTTCAATATGTTTGAAAGAACTGTGCGCTAAGAAAGACTTTTTTGTACTGAGTTAGATCAATGTTAATGCACAAAGCAGAAAAAACTCCGAAAAAGATCCGTTATTTTCTGAACAAAGAAATATCGAACACCTTTGCACTCCGAGTTGCTTAAGTTTTGCACAGATGAAATATGAGTATAATTTGTTTTTTGTTGTTTACAGTTAATTTCGTAAGAATACCGAACTTTTGTTGTTGTTGTTTTTTATGTATTTAATGAAGGAACAAATAAATATTAAAACATTCAATCTAAGCGCTTTTATTTTTTAGTAAATTTGAAATCAATGAGAGCACTTTGCCAGTTGCTTAAGTTTTGCACAATACTGTATGTATATATGTAGTTGTGCCCATACACTGTTATAAGTAATTGTTGTTTTTGAAAAAACATTGACATTACTCAAATGATTAAATACACGTGTGTATGTTTATGCTACCGTTAAATTTTCTTTATTGATGTTGTTGTTGTTGTTGTTATTTTTCAATTTCAATATTACCATATATTTCAACCCTCCCACATAAACAAGCTAACAATATATACATGTACCTATACATATTCATATTCTAGCATTCATTTCCGGTTGCAATGTCATGTATGCATGCAACAAACAGCATAATAACCAAATGTAGCGCCATCTATATTGCTGCAAGAATAACAACAACAACAGCACTAACAACAATCATGATTATGGTTTTTTATAAGAGCTTTAAATTGTCATTAAATTCAAATTAACCATTTGCGTGCATATGTTAAGTGGCAGGCCTCTTGCCTTTCTGCCTACCTACCTGTCTCAATCGTAGTGATGGCAATATATACGGGCAAAACCATACGTCTAGGTAAATTGCCATCTGTTGACTACATTAATTTGATGTTGAATGTTGTTGTTGTTTTTAGAGTTGTGATATTTTATTACATTTCATCATCATTAACGATTATGTACATATATATATATATATATATATATATATATATATATATATATATATATATATATATATATATATATATACAATATGTACTATATACGTATATATTTATAGCTATTTAACTAAATCTTAAACCATGCAACGTAGTGACAAGTGGAAACCCGTCATTATGTTATTAAATGTTAAGTTTATTATTTTTACATTTTCTCTTTATATCACATTTGTACCATTGTTGCTGTTATTATAACTATGTGCTTTCTTCAGAATTAAGTGCATAATTAAATGTTTGTCTTCTTCATTTTCTAGCTCTCCCTCAACCATACTTTTCAAATATGCATGTAAAACATAAATTTTATTTAATAAGCGTATAACTTGAGAAATGCAATGTTGACATAATAAAATAATAATAGCAGCAACAATGATGTCGCATTTTTACATAATTATATTGCTTGTTTAGACAAATTTACAAGTTTATCGAAGTTGTTTAATTTGTTGTATAAGAAATAAATAGTATATTTAATACAGGTCTTCTAACAGCCATCATGTAAGCTGGCAATAATTGGATTTAGGTACTAAAATGTAATAAGTTGGAAGATTAGGACTAAGGCCACTATTACGTTGTGAAACCTATTGTGACAAATGAAAGGCAAACTATAGTATCTTAAAGATTATTGAATTTTAAAGAAGTTGCTTAGGATCTTCTAGATAACTCAAATCTGGAACTGTTTTGCAAAAAAAAGGATATGGAATCGCGCCTGCAGTGCCAGTCTCAAAATTGTACTATAAATAAAATAAATAAATAAATATGTGGCACTTAAAGGCCCAAAGGGCTCATTGGCCGAGCTTCTCTTCATTACTGTTGTGCGTCTTAAATTTTGGACAGTATTAGAATGGACCTACTTATTTTAGCCGGTTCCGAATGGCAGAACACTTGTGACATCACTTTTTCTGAGCTTTGTCACAGAATTCTTTTAGAAGCTTTTTCATGGCAAGTTGTTACTGTCGGAAGAATTGCCAATTGCTTGCCGACAGGTGGGTACCATTCGAAAGAAAAATCTTATCGATATTAAATTTGTTATGAATCAGCCGGGGATTGAACCACGACCTACAGATCAGAAGGCGAACACACTAACCACTGAGCTACGGCAAAATTGTACTATAGCAACTGATTATTATAGATCGTCATCCATTGAGATAGTGTCAGAATCAGTTTGTGGGCTATAATACCAAAATATTAAAAACAAAAACAAAAGTAAAATAAAATGTGTACTTCAGCTCCTTTAGTCACATAAGGCTTTAAATATTAAAAACACATGGGACGTGTGCGTAAATGCGTAAAAATTGAAAAACGAATCACATACTGTGTGACATTACAAATTAATATATTCTAATGCGAATAGGGAAGAAATAAAATGTTTAAACACAAATACCTAAATAACAAAAACGAAAGGTACGTTTTTGGGAACAAATAATAAAAAATTTAGCTATGTGAATCACATTTATTGGAAACTGTTTGTTTCCTGCTGTTGATGCTGCCACGGCTGTTATTGAAGCTGCTACCCACAGATTTTTCACTCGATTGGTTGTAAATAAGTCAGTATGATAATGTTTGTTATAGACATTGCTGAATGACGATAGCAACAATGCTCATGATGATTCTGATGACGCAGGTGACGACGATACACATAACTTTACAATTTTTATTTGGCTTCCTTTTTGCGTCATCAGTATTTCGTGTGTGTGTGCGTGTGTAAAACATATAATTGTACAGGAGAACTTTTTATTTCTATCATGAAGAATATCATATTTCTTTAGAATTTTATTTATTTATTTATTTATTAATTTAAAATACCAAAAGGATATTTTCAACATAGACTGATTTTTTGTTCATAAGAGCGACATATTGGAACCCCACAATTATATATATATATTCAACATAAACCTAGTTAACTATATAGTATATTTTAGTTGTCACTCCTTTTGTTATGATAATACTTAAGTATTTTTTTATTTTTATTTTTTATAAGTTATTTCTTTCGTTTCCTAGTTTCTTCTAAGTTTTACCTTCTGTTTTGTCTTTATTTTCGAGTATTTTACACACATATGAGTATGAATACCACTGCGTTTAAGTTATTATAATATATCTTGATGGCTTCTTTTGAAATATTCCAATTTTTTTATGTATAATACTACTTAATAACACAATAAAAGATCAAAAACGGTAGGTACATTATTAATTTTTCTTCCATGTCGATTGTATTTTCTAACTTACTTACAAATTGTTGTCTTCATGTTTGCATATTCAAAATTGAGTAACTCTTTTGTTGTGCTCTTTTCTATGTTTTTGTATTCATTTTTGCTGTTGTTTTCGGAAAAAAAATATGATTTACAATATTTCAGGTTTCAGAAGAATGCATTAAAAAAATCTCCTTACAGTCAGCCGACCAAACGATACCCTGCATATGTAGATTTATATATAAATAGTTTAATTCCACTTTTCGAGAAAGAATTTTTGCATATACTACTAATTTACACCCGAAATATGGTTGACTTTGACGAAGTACTTTGTATGTTATGAGGGTTGTAAAAGGGATAATTTAAAGCTATATAAAAAGTGGGAGTGGCTTACTTTTTTCTTGTAAAACCAATTAATTCAATGTTAATACACACCTTAAATTTGGTTGTCCTCCGTTGAATAGTTTGTAAGTTATGGCGGTTAACATTTTTGTTTAATTTCCTCAACATTGTATGGGAGCCCCAAAAAGAAGTGATTTTGTACGCTGATTTATTGCCAGATTATTTCCGACTACCATATTAACCTAAGTGTTAATTATGATTGTTCTAAACAGAAGGATGCAGAAGTTACAGCTATTTCAATTTAAAAGAAATTCGGTCATTTTGTATGGGGGCTACTATAAACAGTGGGCGTGGCGAGTCCATTTCCTGTGAGTTTAGTTGCTCTTAAAATACTAATCCATATCTTAAATCTGGTTGTTCTATGCTGAATAGTTTGCAAGTTATGATGGTTAACATTTTTTTAATTTCCGTAACTTTGTATGGGAACCCCAAGAAAGAGTGGGCGTGGTACACCGATTTTTTGCCAGATTATTTTCGACTATTATAGTAATCTAATTGTCAATTATGGATATTCTATACATAAGATTGCAAAAGTTACAGCTCTTTCAATTTAAACAAAGTCCATACGCTTTGTATGGGAGCTACTATAAAAAGTAGTCGTGATTCGCCCATTTCTGGCTAGTCTATGTAGTAGTATAATGTGGCTCTATGTGCCAAGTACTGTTGTCTTAGGTGGTATATTAAGTGAGTTATAGCAAGTTAAAAATTTTGAAAATTTCGAGGTTAGTCGCTTTGAATGCTTGGTGTGGGCGTGGCTATTGACCGATTATACCCAATATCAATTCCCTCCGTACCCTTGGATCAGAGGTTAGTTATGCCAAATTTCATCAAAATAGCTCAATATTTGCTCAAGTTATCGTGCGAACCAGCCAGGTGACAGATTGACGGACGGACGGACATCGTTAAACCGAAGCCTTGTCAGCACCTTAAAGTGCTGACAAGGTTAGGTTAGGTTATGCGGCGGTCCCCCAAAGGGGGGCGCACTTAAGACAAATAATTGGTCCATTGTGTCACCATGCATCGTTGATGCTTACCATCCTATCTCCTCTGTTAAGCGGAAGCATTTGGATTTCCTAATGAATAGAGCAATGTCCCTGACATCCATGGGTGCAAGCTCAGTGGTATCTGTAAAAAAGGCAGTCCCTAGTGAGAGTGTGCCTTCTGCGTGCCAAGGCGGGGCATCTACAGAGGAAGTGGTGAACACTTTCCTCCTCTTCCTCGTCCTGGCAGCTGCGACAAAAATCGTTGGCCGGTAAGCCGAGCCTTGCAGCATGCCTACCCACAAGCCAGTGGCCCGTGAGTACGGCGACTACATTACTGATGGTTTTCCTGCCCAGTGACAATAGTGAACGGGTTCGTCTATTGTCAAGGGTTGGCCAGATTTTCCTAGTGGTAGCACAAGAGCTCTCATCCCGCCATCTTCTGTTGGCTATGGTGAGATAATGTTGTGTGATAAGAAGCTTGCATGTTGCAAGCGGAATTCCGGCTTGATGAGATGGATAAATCTCTGGCAACCTAGTGCCCGATCTCGCCAATTCATCTGCCTCACAGTTCCCTGGAATGTCCCTATGCCCCGGTACCCATACAATGATTACATTGTAGTGCTCCGCTAGCTCGTTAAGAGCTGTGCGGCATTTAAGGGCAAGTGCCGATTTGGCGAACGTTCCTACGAGAGATTTAATGGCAGCTTGACTGTCGGTGTAGATAAAAACATCTTTGAAGGATATTATATTACAGCGAAGCCACGTTGCCGACTCCTTTATAGCCATTATCTCAGCTTGAAAAACATTGCAAAAGTCGGGTAATCGGAACTTGAGCTTAACGCGTAAAGAATCAGAAAAGACGCCACCTCCTACCCTTCCCTCCAATTTGGAGCCATCTGTGTACAATTGTATAGATTGTACTTTCTTTGACAATACCCCTATTCCATTCTTCCCTTGAGGGTATATGGGTTGAGAATCTATTGTCAAAGCATGGTATGAGGATGGTATAGTCGATGGCATTCGGAATCGTAGTGCACTCCCCCAGGATCCTTGAATGCCCATATCCTGGTTGAGCCCAGCGTGAAGTTATGTTTAGCCTAATTGCTGATATCAGAGCTATCTGCTTGCCAAATAAATCGACGGGGAGTAGGTGCAATAGCGAGTAGAGCGCTTTTGACGGGGTGGTTCTTAGAGCGCCTGTTGTCAACACCGCAGAAGTCCTTTGAACCTTATCTATTTGCCGTCTGTATACCTCCTTATTTAAGGATTCCCACCAGACTATCACACCGTAAAAAAGAATTGGTCTCACGACCGCAGAGTATAGCCATGATACGATTGTAGGACTCATACCCCATCTTTTACCTATGGCTTTCTTACAGGAATAGAGTGCTGCAGTTGCTTTACGAACCCTTTCCATCGTGTTTGGTTTCCAACTTAGTTTCCTATCTAAAGTTATACCCAAGTATTTCGCCTGTTCAGTTAGCTTTACACTAGTGCTCCCAATTTTAGGTAAGGTAAAAATAGGTATTTTATGCTTTCTAGTAAAGTGGACTAGCTCAGTTTTGGCAGGGTTGATGGCCAGACCAGAGTTTGAAGCCCATTTGGACAGGATTGATATGGCATGGTTCATCACTTCGGTGAGTGTATTTAAATATTTCCCTGATGCCACAAGTGCCACGTCATCTGCATAAGCCACCGCTTTGCATCCCGCGGCCTGTAAAGATATGACAACTTCATTGATGGTTGAGTTCCACAAAAGAGACGACAGCACACCCCCTTGTGGGGTGCCCTTAATCGCAAATCTGCTAGTGCATGAGGTACCCAATTTTGAGTTTATCACTCTTTGCTTTAGCAACAGACTAATGAATCTAATAATAGGTTCATCTACCTTAAGCGTAGCAAGAGAGTTTTCAACTGCTTCTGGGTTTATGTTATTGAAGGCCCCTTCAATATCTAGAAAGGTGACCAAGCTATATTCTTTGCAGTGCAAAGATGTTTCGATCTTCTGCACAAGTGAGTGAAGGGCTGTCTCAACGGACTTGCCTTTGTTATATGCGTGTTGCAATGAAGAGATATCCTTAGTATCTATAGAGCCCCTTAAGTACACATCAAGTAGTCTTTCAAGGGTTTTTAATAAGAAGGATGATAGACTTATAGGTCTGAAATCACTTGGCTTTGAGTGGGACGTTTTCCGCCTTTAGGGATAAACACCACGTTAACTTGTAGCCATGTCCTGGGGACATAGCATAGCCTTAGGCATGCAGAGAAGATTACCTCCAACCAAGGTGTTAGAAGGTCCGCACACTTCTGCATGTCCGCGGGTATAATACCATCAGGTCCTGGTGATTTGAATGGTTTAAAATTATTAATCGCCCAATTAATCTTTGTTTGCTGATTATTTTGTGTGGTCGTCGTAGATAATTCTATTAGGATTAACATTGGGAGTTCGGCCAGGGCTGACCTCCAAACAGCCTGGAAAGTTGGTATCAATTAGTACCCGTTTCCAGACTTGAAGTGGTCCAATCACCATCCCCCTTCATAATGAAGCTGGGTGTAACTGAATTTGTTGCGAGAATCTTTCGTAGGCGGCTTGCCTCTGAAATTTCTTCTATGTTGCTGCAAAAGTCATTCCATGATGATCTTTTTGCTCTCCTAATCGCCTTTTTAAACACTCGTAGGCTCTCCTTATAGGATTGCGATTGATGAGTGATTTTGGCTCGGTTGAATTGCTGTCGACACTCCTTCCTTAGAGTGATGATCTCTACAGACCACCACGGAGGTCTCTTCTTTTTTGGAGTCCTTCTGATTGGACAGGACGCTACAGTAGCTTTCCTGCAAGCTTCTGTAACTTGATCAACAGCGGCCTCAAGCTGCTCCTCATTTTGCAGGCTTGAGGGCGCCTGAGTGAGGGATTTATTCAGGGTGGCCCTATACTTGTCCCAATTTGTGCGTTTCCTATTTAGAAATGGTGTCTGCTTTTGTGGCCTTATATCAAAGCGGAAGCTAATATACCTATGATCTGAGAAAGAGTGTTCTTTGTCAACCCTCCATTCCCTAACTAGACAGTCCGAAGAGTCATTCGTAAGGGTTATATCTAAAACCTCCTCCCTGTTGCAGATAATAAAGGTCGGTTCTGTACCCATATTTGCGAGAGTCAAGTTAGAACTAATAATATATTCAAAAAGTGACTCACCTCGTTCGTTGTTATCTTATCTGCCCCAGATATAATGGTGTGCGTTGGCATCGGCTCCCATCACCAGATTCGCCTCGCATTTCTCCGCCTCCCGAACTGCCCTCCTTATTATAGGGTGAGGTGGGGGCTCAGTGTGGTCGTGAGCCATGTACGCCGACATCAGCCAATATATATGGGATTGATGATCTAGCGCAATGGTCACAGTATCCTTGTTGCTGTAATCAGAGAGTAGGAATGCTTTGTAGCATTTCTTCACTAAAATACATGATCGAGGCATACCTGCGTTTTGAGCATAGTAGAGTCCATAATTTGAGGAGCTTAGTCCGCGCACCCTATTATCCAGGACCCACGGTTCCTGAATTAGAAAGATATCCTCCGCTTTATCGCTTAGCCGGAGGACGAGAGCAGCGGAAGCTGCTTTAGAGTGGTGCAAATTAATCTGGACCACCCTAAGCATCTTCCTTTGCAGAGTTGAATATAGACGCCTCGGTCACCGTCGTATCGATGTCCTCGACGTCACAGCTTAATAATTCGTCCTCATCCGCTGTGCTAACTTCCACATCTCGGAAGAGGTCGCCAACCATCTCAGACGTTGACAGCGTATCGCTGTCCCCGTCACACGACATGTCCTCAACCGGGGCCGAACTTACCTTCGTATCCCCTCGTTTTGGATATACTTTTCCTGCGTCTTTTTCATAGACTTTCAGGATGATTTGGGAGAAGCCATAGCTTATCACCCCCTTCTGTTTAGCGAGAGGTGCCAAGGATTGCTCATTTAAGATCACAACGACCTGTCTTGAGTTATCCTTGGCCTCTTCATCTTCACAACCCTCCAATCATCTGTGGGAAGGTATGGATTTGCGAGCCGCATATGATCCAAGAGTTCCTTAGGATCTGACGGCTCTGCTGAAATCCAGGCGCGTGACTTGGGTCTATTGGGGATTTGGTCCCTAGGAACGGCCTCAAGCTGAGCGTTAGGCCAAATCTCCCCAACATTCGCGATGGCCTCTCTGAAGAGATCTGCCGATCGTTGGTCCGCACAGGACATCAGTTTGATGCGTCCTTGATGCCATCCTGCATCTCTGCAGCAAACGACCGGGCCAGGGTTCCTCGCCAGGATATCCCTGTATATCCTAAGGAGACTTATCTCCACTAGGCGCCATTGCCCGAATGGCAGTGCTCCATCTTCATTGTTCCTCTCAATGACGGCAAGGATAAGGTGGTCCTTTGCCACGTCACTGAAGGAACGCGCTTGGATGTTGAATGTGGCCGAAGCCGAAGTTTTCGCCTTTTTTGGCTTAGACGGCTGCTCTTCTTGAGAGCGTTGCCAGTTGGACGCAAGTTCAGAAGAACGTGCATTTTCGCGTTCAGCGATTATGCCTTTTGCCCACTCCAGAAATTCTTTTTCTCGCTCTGAGAGTTCTGTTACCGGGACGCCACCGAGCTTTTCAGTAATTCTGAAAGCGGCTCTTCTTTCCCGATATGTCCGGACAGACCCGCTAATTGGTTTAGTGGGAACTGTCACATTAGAGGCAGTAGCTGAAGTTGATGGAGCTAAGTCCAAAGGGGATGTGGCTGCTGAAATAGGAGTTGCAGCCTTTGATAGTGTCTTAGTAGCAGCGGGTCTTGATATGGTGGTCACAGACCCTTTGCTAACTTGCACTGATTTTCTCGATTCCAGTAGTTTGGTGGCCAAAACTGATGTGCTCCTGTGTACAGGTGCTTTAGGGACAGCGGAGGAACCTGACTTTAGTGTCTTATGCTCCACGCTTCCCGAAGAAGTTACAATTTTTGGGCGAATCCCTGTGGTGTCCGATTTGGACGTGGGCCTGCCCCCTAGGGGAGGCCTTTTGGGGTTTTCGGAATTGTCCGAGGCAACTTTTATTTTGTTGTCCATATTTCATATACGACCGCTTACCTGACGTATCGGGCATCGCGGTCTAATCTTTTAGGAGGGACTTGGAGGTTGTCCGAAGCAGAGCCCTATACTCCGGAAAGTCCACAGTTACTCCCTGAGGCGGACAGGTATCAGAGAGGCTCCGTTAAAATACAGCCAGCAAAGTCCCCCGGCTGCAAACTAACCAGTGGGCCTAACGCCTAACACCCTGGATTGGGGGAAGGATTTTATCGACTCCCAGGTCTAGATCCGTAGTGTTCTGTTGATTAGCAGGGTCACCTCAAGCAGGATGTGACAGAGTCACGCACTAGCGGTCTTAGTCAGATAGAGGCTAGCGTCGTATATAAAGCTGCGGCTGTATTGCGCATATTCTGATCCTACAAAGAAAGTGCAGGTCTGCGAATACACAAGCGCGCGAATATGCCTGACCCCAAGCACACCCGCAGACCTGCACCCTTGCTTGACCCCAAATGCTGACAAACATCTGACCGAAATGAATATACCTTGCATATTGCATTATGCAGGGTATAATAATGGTACCATTCATACAAAAATATAGAGATTTGAACAAATTAATATTTTATATGAGGACTAAATATGTTTGCAAATTAACAATTTTTTAAAAAAGAAATTTGATTACGAACTATTGGACGAAATTTTAATTTTTATTTTATGTTTAAAATTATGAATGAATTTAAATGTTTTGTGTAAAAACAGTTTTTTGCTACAAACAAGATTGATAAAGTTTTAGAAGGATGCATTAAAAATAATGATACCATTCAAACAAAAATATAGATTTTTGGATAAAAAATCAAAATTTTATAGGTATATGAACGATAGTATTCCAAATTTGGTGTAGAGTTTAATTTTGGTGAACAAAACCAAAGTTCCACGAAGATTCTGTAAAAGAAATTGTAGAAAGAGTATAAAAAACTACTCTTCCAAGTATGGTTTGAGTTTGTGGATCTTGAGTGGGTCTTGAAGTGTGTTACTGATCTAAAATTCATTACGTATATCAAAAGAATTTTTCACGAAGATCTACTTAAAATATAGTAGACCATACGTATGTACATACGATTGATGTTTTACATGTCCAAAGAGTTTTCAAAATACTCATATGAGGTAAAATTTAAATGATTGATTTTATTTTAGAGTATTTGATATTTTTTGCAATGCTCGGTTGTCTGCGTTAGCAGATAGCGTTAACAATTGTTTTCGTATTTTTATGAATAGAATCCTATTCTATATTATTTGGCTCCTATAACTCTTTGATGTTTTCGCTTTTGCTTATGATCACGCGTGAAAGTAATCTTTTTATATGCGTTCACTAGCTCACATGCTGGGAAATATAAAAATTTATATTTAATGTAGATACATTTGTATAAGAGTTGTTTCCACTGATGGTGTTGTCGTTTTTCGGCAGCATAGCTGTTGTTGTGCAATAAAAGAAATTGTTTATTTATATCCATTTTATATAAGAACGTTTTAATATGTTCATGAAGTGCTTACACATGTGAGTGCTTGTTTCTGTATTTGCATGTGCGTCGTGCATTGGTTGTCGTTGTTTTGTTATGTGCGCTTTGTGTACTGCTGCTGAATGCGAAGGAAACCGGAATTGTTTGTGCAAAAATTATTATTCTTCTTTTGCTATTACATAAGAAATAACAATTGAAAGAATATATTAAAATGGTCTCATGTGTACAAGGATGACTTTAAGCATATATCTCTTGTACCATATAAATACACGCACGCACACACACACCCATTAAAAATATATTGTATGAATCCATATGAATTACTTTTATGCATTGTGCTTTTTTCCTTCTGCATGGATATGTGTGCCTGTGTGTTTGGTTGCGATGTACGTATGCATGTCCTTGGGTGTGTGCACTCATTTGAAATGCTGGTTTTACGTTTCTTATTGCTGCTGCAGCTGTTGTTGTTGATGTTCTGATTGCTTTCTTCTTCAACAATAATATTTCACTTTGGGCAACTTCATTCTTATTGATGCTGTTGTTATTGTTGTTTTCGCTTGTTTTTCTATGTATGCTTTACCACATTTTTTTCATAATTTACTTTTTATTTGTATTTTCAACAATGTATGTGTGCATTTTCCCCATTATTCTTTCCTTTATTATTTTGCGATTTAATTTGCGTCACATCAATGCACATTTACACACAACACACACAACCATCTGTAGTAAGTAAGAGTAGGGCCCATTTCCTTTTGTATCAATGCCATCGTTACTACCTCGTCTCTTCCTTCTTTTATATGTGTTAACATAATATATGTTTCAATAGTTTGCTCCACACTTTTTTTTTGTGGTATACAATATGAATGCTTACATTATGTCGTATATCCTTTTTATTATGCACGGTTAAAGTTTCTTTAAAATAATTATTTTTCTTTTATTTGAGTTTTTTTTTTCGTTGGTTTCTTTAAAAACAAAAAAACCTGCACATTTTGATCAGAGTAAACAATGTACATATTTTAAAATCATTCATTTGTTTCTTATGTCTTTCCACTCTTTCATTCTTCCGCAGTAATTTATTTTCTAAGATGCACGCGCAAAGACACACACGCATATACAATGAGAATTCATTGCTAAGAATATGTTGAAGACGAAGAAGTAGAAGAAGAATAAAAACCAGCAATAATCGTTTTCAATAGAATAATTTTCTGTCATTGGCTTCATATCAGCACTAGTATATCTCTGCATTCTACACACTCTCCTTTACACCATTTATTCAACAAAAACTTTTCAATTCGATTCTGTTTTATGTTGAAAATTTTTTCGTTTTCGTTAATTTTATTTGAATAACCTGACCAGCCAGTCAGCCAGTCAGCCAAAAATTCAGTATTGTCTACCATTACTACCCTATAATTACTACGTCACATATACCGACATACATGAGCATTCATCCTTCGTGACAAATTTTTTTCTTATTTTCGAAATGAATGACTTTGTAGCGTCATACTTCATTTTTATTTTTGCATTTTGTTTTTGTCTTAGCTACACTTATCATGACGTAGATATGGAACGACAGCTACAACAACAACAACTACAATGGAACGGCAACAACAATTTCAATTTTGTGGAGGAGTACCCTTAAGAGGCTGAGATAGGGACTGAATATGTTTGATAGAAATACTGATGAGCAAAAATTAATGAGGGTGAAACATAAATTTCGTCATTCTAGGGCTGCATTTTGTATGGCAGCCTTCATAAGAGGTGAAGTAGTGAAGTAGTGAAAATTAAATATTTAAATAATTTAACTATTGTTAAATAGTTTACCCCTATAAAGGCACATTGAGAGCAACGAGAGTGTAATTCATAAAAGCATCATAATTTTAGTGAAACTCCTTTAAAAGGCTGTTTTAGGTCGGTCTTTTAGCAAGTTTAGACCAATTTTTAAAATTTTATTTCTGCCAATTTATACTCCCAAATTACTCCAGCCTTACAATATTTTAGCGTAAGCAAATTACTATGTAACCACACAAAAGGGAGGTGACTCGCCGGTAGCAAAACAAAATTATATCTCAAAACCAGACAACAGAGAATTGTTCTTTGGATTTTCCTATAGTCTTTGGCGGCTAGGGTAATTAAAGAAATCTCTCTAAGACGCTACCCATCTTGATGTCTTTAATAACAAAAATTTTTTGATTTGTTTTTGACACTTTTCCATCCAATATGCAAAACATAGGCATATTCTGCTCACCTTGTTCTGTAGAATCGCCTGATAAAGGGTTAAATATCATATCTATGACACCCTATATGTACATGGTATGTGAGTACTTTGATAAATATCTTCGAAAACTTATTATTTTATTATTTTTATTTATATTTCGTACTTCCGTGCATTCAATCGTTAAGCTTAGTTATTTAGTTATTGTATGTACGAGTGGTTGCCGTAGCTCAGTGGTTAGTGTGTTTTCCTTCTGATCTGTAGGTCGTGGGTTCAGTCCTACGCTGAAGCATAACAAATTTAATATCGAAAATATTTTTTTTTTTCGACCGGTACCCACCTGTCGGCAAGCAATTGGCAATTCTTCCGACAGTAGCAATTTGCTATGGAAAATCTTCTAAAATAACTCTGTGACAAAGCTCAGAAAAAGTGATGTCGCAAGAGTTCTGCCGTTCGGAATCGGCTAAAATAAGTAGATAACTTTTAATACTGTCTAAGATTTAACACGCACAACATTAATGGAAGAGAAGCTGAGCCAAAGAGCCCTTCGGTTCTTATTAGTGCCACATATTGATTTTTTTTATGTATGAGTACACAAGAGCCCAATGTGCATACTGTCTTTCATGTCACCAATGACAATGACGTTCTTTTGTTAATGGGTTCGCATAAGATGATGATGTTTGTGGTGGTGCTGGTTTATTGGATTTTTATTTATAATACGAGTATGCGTGTATGTATAGATGCGTGTGTAAATTAAACCCTTGTGGATTGCGCAGCATTGTGTCGGTAATAAGTGTGAAACCCTTTATATACTTTTGTTTTTTATTTCTGAAATTATTTTTTAGATATGCTTCGTAGTCAATTTCGAATGAATTGCAACATAGATAGTAGTACAACGTACTACTACGAAAAGAAGAATAAGATAAAATTCTGAGTATAATTTCTGCTTTTACTCCCAGGTCTTACTGATTTGTGAGTGATGATAAAGCGTATTTTTCTTGTCTTTATTGCTGTTGTTTCGTTTCTTATGGCCGATGAAATAAATTATACATCAGATATGCGTTGTTATTTCGTTTTTTGTATTTTTTAATTTATGTAAATATTGATGTGTGTATGCGTTAACTATATCATCACAGAATACATACGTATGTATGTATGTATGAGTATGTACTTGGAGGGTTTCTTGAGAAATGTCGTACATGTTGTGCATTAATTACCAATGCTTTTCAACATTGCCGTTTCATACCAAATACGATTTATAATACATGCAATACTGAATATTTTAGGAATATATTTTCAGTTTGTATTGTTTGTTTGTATATGTCCCATTTGATATATACATAATTTTGAGTTGTTTTTTATGTGTTTTACTTGTTATTATTAATATTTTTTGTTTAACAAACAATGAACTCTTTACGCTAGATCCTTCTACTGCTAAACGTACATTGCTTGTGCACCCTATTCATTCATTCATTCATTGGGAAAAAAGTTGAAAAACGAAAATGAAACAAATCACGTTTATGGATTAGTTTGACTTATTGTACTGTATATGTAGCACACGTAACTACAGCATATTATGATATATACAAGAATGTACCATATTTTGTATCTTCTAGCTTTTTTAAATGTATTTTTTCACTTCATTTAAACCTACGTTCCGTTTCGCTTCATCAGTTATATTTAACAACAATAACATTGCATTATTGTTTTCGTGCGTCCGTGCGTTCTGGCATGTATGCGTTTTTACATATTTTTTATGTTTTTGAAAGTCTTATTATGTTCCCCTCTTTATATTTTTTTTAGTACAAACACAATTCGTTACTGTTTTTGGGCCATTAATTATAGTATAATTGAGTGTTGCAAAAAAAAAAAAACAAGAAACAAGAAGAAAAAACGTGTTTCAAAACTAGTTTAACTTACTTCCAACTTCATGTTGAGTTATTGTAATTCATTTTGAGAATGTAGAATTTAGATAGAATGGAAAAAAAACAAGTACTAATAAGTACTAAATTAGTTTAATTACATAAAGCAGCTTCTTATTTCTTGTCGTCTTCTTAGTTTACCTCATCCAATTATCCAACACATTAACTACTGACATAATGATTTAATTGAACTATGTAATTTTGAAACTGTTGAAATACAAAATTATTATTACTAAACAAGCTACTTAATAGTAGAGTGATAGACAATAAAATATATTATATAGTAAGTTGATTTGTTTTAAATAAGCACAACTTTGGGTCTTTCAAAGCGACTTTGGATCTGATGCCTTCGGAATATGCTAAGCCAAATCAATTCCATTCGATAGTTAGGACATGTACTGTTGTATGTAGGATATACATTCTAGGGCATCCAGTACGTAATCTTTACAGCAATATGAAGGCTATTTCATTGATGTCAAATGATTTCGACAGCATAAATGATACTTGAATCACAAATCCGAGGAATTTCACAATTTTACAAAAGATATACATTTATCGCATTTTGACACCCTAAAATGAAAAAGTCATCTCTTTCTGAAGTCTTTCAGAGTAGTTCCATCCTATTTCATACCGGGTACACTATATGAATTAGAACTAAACGATCTTACTTTTTTATTTATCTATACAAATATATAAATTAAATTACTACTATCGCATATAGTATAAAAAATTTCTTTTTCGTTTAATGTATTCTTGTTATACCAAAAATGCTTCAATAGGTCAATACTAAGATACCAAATACCACATCCAAGTCAGGGTTACAAGAATGTTTCTACAAAGCGCATGTTTACAAATATACATTTCTGAACAATAAACCAGCGCATTATATAATGTAATCTTTATTGCCTCAGATATACTACACATATACAATACATATATATTTTGTACACTAATATATAGATGCCCTTAAAACCATATTCATTTTATTTGTTAACTTCAGATACCACTTTATACGAATGTTTTACCAGCATAGAAGAATATATAAAGTAAGTATGTAGTACACCTACATTGTAAATTACTTTTTGTGATATAAATTGTTAACCATATCCTAAATGATTTATCAAAGTGAAATGTGTTTATGCAGTGCATATGGACATGCGTATTAAATGAAAATGATTCAAGATCAACAACTAGAGTGGAACAAGCGAAGGCAAATATTAGAAACTGGAGTAGAGACATAATAAACTGCAAGCGATTTTGATTATTATCAAAATACTATATGTTTGTAGTAGTTTCGAAATAGAATTGTTCTTAGCGCAGAAGAAGGTCCAATCACACATCATAATCGTAAGTGGTTAAAAATTGCTTTCTTGAGACAATGAGACAATAGCCCAAAATTTAAGAAATGGTCGTCTAAAAACTTCACTGAAGAAGAATTGCTCCTTCGTGCACTTCAGTGATTTCGCAAATAATTGGAAATTTCATTCAATTACTTCTTGTATAAGATTTCATAAATTGTATATTCTCACAAGATTAAAACTCTACAAATTGTTTAAAAAAGATAGCATCAGAAAGTAATTAATGAAAGTTTATATTAAGAATTTATCCTCTATTCCTTACGACTCTGCAATACATTATATTATAAGTATTACTAAGAGGGAAATGTCTTAATAGCCATATGCTGTTAAGGAACTAAAGAATGAACGTTTTAATGATAAATTTATAGATAAAGAATATGTATTTATGTTTTTTTTAAGCTACGATATACTTGTATATGTACAATAAAAATAAATGCCCACATATCTATAAACGTATAACTGGCCATGTAGGTAAGTATTTATGTATCAAAAGTGGGTAGGTAGACATTGATTAAGACCTAAAACAAGTTGAAGGCATTAAATTGTTGATTGCTTATTATATTAACGTGAATGGTGGAAGAGCGGAAATGATCTATGTAAGTATGGGAGCAATTAGAAAATTTAATGAATAAATTAACGAGTGAATGAGTGATTTTCAATTATTTTAATGCTTTTGATACTAGTTCTATATATAAGCGTATTATAATTGTAAGCCTATTAAAAAAAATTACAAGCAATCAATAAGATTTATTTATTTTATGGTAGATGCAAACATTGATCGATATGAAATAGGTCTTATTTGTATATACATGTATATACGAAACTATATCTATAGTATTGTAACGAGTATCGATAGTTGATTACTCATCACTATTGTGACTGACACTATTGGCAGCATCGAAACGAATGTCAACAAAAAGAAATAAGCGATAACCAGAACAAGCCAACGAGAAAGGAAGAGAAGAATCTCGATAAAGGAAGATTCTGGGGTGTTGCCAACAGAGTATAAATAGAGCCAGTGTTGAGCAGTGAAATCAATCTAATTCCGAACGTGATTGCGAAAACATTGATACAGAGGCAAAAGCTGCAAGTACATTTAAGTGTTATAGTAAATAGTTGATTGTAAACAGTGTTGATTGTAAATAGAGATTATTAAATAAATTGTTGCTGTATATAGTTGTATAAAATAAGTGTTGCAGTTATCATTAACAGAATCCAGTGATCGAACAAGGTAATTCAAATAGAATTAAACGTTCACAGAATAAAAACGTAACAATTGGTGTCAGAAGTGGGATTCTGTAAAGATGGTGAAAATTGACCAACTAAAAGTGGACCAGCTTAAAAAGCTGTTGGTAGAGATGAATCTATCGTCATCAGGTACAAAGGCGGAACTGCTGGTGAGGCTGAGGCAAGCTATGGAGGCTAAGGAAATTAATGTAGAAGAACATGAGTTCTTCGAGGAAGCCGATATACAAGCAGTTGTGCACGCTGAGGAAGAGAGCAAAATAGATTCGAGTGGTCAACTCATGGATTTCATGAAAACCATGATGCAACAGCAGAAACAACAGCTACAAGAAAATGCGTCTCGCCAAGAAAACGCTATGGGAGAGTTCCAGAAAACAATTGACTCCAAGCTTCAAGAACATTCGGCTGAATTGCGTATGGAAATTCAAGAAGGTTCGGCTCGACAAGAACACGTCATCGAAAATCTACAAAAAGGAATTGAGATTAGATTTCAGGAAATTTCCGGAACCATTAATGAAAAAGTCATGGATCTGAAGGAACATGTAGATGACTTGGAAGATAAGTTCGAGAAATTACAGCACGATCTCAACCAACTAAAAATAAGTGGAGCAACCACATCAGTGATAAGAGAGTCAACTACAATTAAACTAAAGCCACCAACATTTGACGGAAGCACGCCATTCAATATCTTTAAGCTTCAATTCGAGACAACAGCTTCGAAAAATCAATGGGATGATAGCGACAAGACTGCTGCTTTAATAGTCGCATTAAAAGGTAATGCTTCCGACGTGTTACAGATGATTCCAGAGAAAGATCGTGGTAGCTACCAATCACTGATGGACACACTCCAGCGGAAATATGGAAATGAATACAAGAGTCAATTACATCGAGTGGAATTGAGATCGCGAGTGCAACGGAGTAATGAGAGTCTTCAGGAATTCGCTTCCGATATTGAGCGCTTATGTCATCTAGCGTTCTCCGGTAATTCGGAAGAGTTCGTCGAAAAAATAAAAATAGAGGCATTCATAGATGGCATACGTGATGGAGAGACAAAGCGTGCCCTAGTCATGTCACCAAGGAATACTTATGCCGAAACAGTCAGTAGTGCATTGACGTTTGAAGCCGCCAGTTTGATGTGTCGACCAATGCCACGGGTACGCCAACTAGAAACAGAAACAGCAGATCTGGTTGAAGTAGTGTGTCAGGCATTCAAATCTGTAGTGCAGCCTGAAGCAAGAACAACAGGTCGACGCGAAATCAAATTTACTGGTAAGTGCTTTATTTGCGACAAACCAGGACACATGGCGCGTGACTGCCGTCTACGACGAAAGCGATCAAGATCGAATTCTCCAGGAAGACAAAAGAAGGAGAATAAGGTGGATAGCGATCGCTCCACTAACACAAATCCATCGTTAAACTAAATCGAGTCAGTTCAGCGGGGCGTGAACTGACTCCAACAGTGGGTTGCCCCATCATTCACATTTCACAACTACAGCGTGTGCCAAGCAGCTTGACTATTGATGGAAAATTGGACAATATGGAATTCATGTTAACCCTGGACACTGGTGCATCACATTCTATAATCAAGAGCGATTTGGTAAAGAGGTTTGAGCCTTTAATGGGAATAAAATTGCGTACAGCAACGGGTGAGGATGCACAAATTCTGGGCAAGATAAAGAAACGAGTATCTATTGGAAATTGCACATGGGAACATGAATTCATTGTGGCCGACATCATCGATGACGTAATAATTGGTGTTGATTTTATGATTGACAACGGATTTACGTTAGATTTAAATCAACGGATACTACGTTATGCAAATGTCGAACTACCATTGAACATCGGTTACAAGCGTAGTGGGAACATCAAACGAGTACTGGCATGTCAACGCCAAGAGGTTCCAGCAAAATCAGAAGCGGTGATATGGGCACAGATGAATGTGGATGATGGGACAGGCAAGTTGTGGCTGGTGGAAGCATATAAAGAAATAACGAATAAAAACATCATACTTGGTAGGACGTTAGTAGAACCTAAAGAAAATGGAATAGTACCGGTGCGAATTTTAAATCCAACTAATACATCTACAGTTGTAAAGAAAGGAATGGTGATTGGTCATTGCCAGGAAGTTACTGCCATAGTAGACTGCGAAAAGGGTTCGTCGATAAAAAGTGGAAGATCAGGAACTGGCAAGGCGGAAATAAAAGCACAGATGGAGGAATGGGCAGGTGTGCTTACCAAACAGCAAAAAGAAAAGGCTTTACAAGTATTGGAGAAGTACATTTCAATATTTTCTTCAAATGGAAAAACTGGAGGACGAACAACCATCGTGAAGCATCACATTGACACCGGTGATTCTAGACCAATTCGTCAAGCACCACGACGAGTTCCATTGGCCAAAAGAGACGAAGCCATTAAGCTGATTTCCGATATGCAGAAACAAGGTGTTATTGAACCATCAGCGAGTCCATGGAGTTCACCAGTTGTGCTGGTAAAGAAGAAGGACGTAAGTACTCGATTCTGTGTGGATTACAGAAAGCTGAATGAGATTACGAAAAAAGACAGCTATCCACTGCCAAGAATCGATGACACTCTGGACACACTATCTGGTGCGAAGTGGTTCTCAACTCTTGATTTGCAAAGTGGCTACTGGCAAGTGGAACTTGGTAAGGAGGACAAAGAGAAAACAGCTTTCAGTATTGGCGATGGTCTATAGCAATTTACAGTTATGCCATTTGGCTTATGCAATGCGCCAGCTACTTTCGAACGTTTGATGGAGCGTGTACTCAGAGGACTACACTGGAAAACGTGCTTGGTGTACCTCGATGACATTATCGTGATGGGAAAAGATTTTAACGACCACCTGGAAAAGCTGAAAGAAGTATTTGAGCGTATACAATCAGCAGGGCTTAAACTGAATATAAAAAAGTGTTCACTCTTCAGGAGAGATGTTAAATATCTTGGTCATAAAGTAACAACAGAAGGGGTACATACCGACGAGGAGAAAGTAGCAGCAGTACAAGAATGGCCTATTCCATCGAATCTTCACGAGTTAAGAAGCTTCCTAGGCTTATGTACCTACTATAGACGATTTGTTCCTGGATTTGCAAACATCGCCAGCAGTCTGCATGAGTTAACAAAACAGAACAAACCATTTGTATGGGGCGAAGACCAACAGAAAGCATTCGAACAACTGAAAGAAAAACTCTGTTCAGCACCAGTATTAGCGTATCCAGTACCTGGTCAAAAGTTTGTGTTGGACACAGATGCGAGTGGCTATGGAATAGGTGGTGTGCTCTCTCAGATCATAGATGGGCAAGAAAAAGTAATAGCATACTACAGTAAAATCCTGTCGAAGCTAGAAAGAAACTACTGTGTCACTCGAAGAGAGTTGCTCGCAATACTGGAATGTGTAAAGTATTTCCATAAATACTTGTACGGCCAGTCATTTCATCTAAGAACTGACCACGCAGCGCTAAGGTGGTTATTACAATTTAAAAACCCAGAAGGACAATTGACGCGCTGGATTGAAAGGCTGCAGAGTTATGATTTTACCATCGAACATCGTAAAGGAGGACAGCACGGCAACGCGGATGCTCTATCTCGTCGTCCTTGCAAAATGGAATGTAAACATTGTTCTCGAGTGGAGAGCAAGGAGCACATTGTCGACATACGACTTACGACTTACGAATATATTGCCGGAGGAGTCATGGACCACCGAACGAGTGCAAGAAGATCAGCGGAACGACCCAGATCTCGTAAAGATTATGGAATACAATGAGCAGGGCATACGTCCAGATTGGCAAGAAATGGCTAATGGGAGTCCAATAGCAAAGGCATACTGGGCGCAGTGGCAAAGTCTGCACTTACGAGACTGATGTTTATTTCGAGCATGGGAAAGTGAGGATGGAAAAATCACTAATGATCTTCTAGTGGTACCCAAGGCAAGAATAAATGAAGTGATAGCTGAGTATCACAATGCCTCCAGTGGAGGGCATTTGGGAATCACCAAAACCGTCGAGAAAATAAAGAAACGATTTTATTGGGTTGGATGTCATGACCATGTCGCTGATTGGATTCGGAAGTGTAAGCAATGTGCAATGGCCAAAGGTCCCACTAAGGTAAGTCGTGGTAAGATGCACCAATACACCGTGGGTGCTCCATTTGAGCGAATTGCTATGGACATAGCTGGACCATTTCCAATAAGCAACGCAGAAAACAAGTATGTTCTGGTGGTTATAGATTACTTCAGTAAATGGCCTGAAGTATACCCCATTCCAAACCAAGAAGCTAGTACAGTTGCGGATGTATTCGTCAACCAATGGGTTACTCGTTTTGGTGTACCGATAGTTACACTCAGACCAAGGTCGAAATTTCGAATCAGTTGTATTCCAAGAGATATGCCGTATGCTGGGTATATACAAAACTCGTACAACACCTTTGCATCCACAATCTGATGGCATGGTAGAACGATTTAACCGTACCTTGGAGGAATATTTGAGAAAAGTCGTAGATAAATACCAAAGAGACTGGGATGTACATATACCAATGTTCCTCATGGCATATCGATGCGCACAACATGATACGACGGCTACTACACCGGCAATGGCAATTTTTGGAAACGAGTTAAGACTGCCAGCTGATTTAAAATTTGGAGTTGTAACACCAACGAGATCTACCGAAGGTAATTATACTAGCGAAAAGCGGGAACAGTTGGATGAATTACATCGGTTCATCAGAGAGCGGTCGCAGATGATAAGCGATAAGATGAAGGCCAGGTATGACTTGAAAGCAAATTCAAAAGGGTTCTATGAAGGAGAGCTTGTAATGCTTCATAATCCAAAACGAAAGAAAGGCCTGTCCCCTAAACTACAGACTCATTGGGAAGGACCATATGAGATTATAGCAAAGATAAATGACGTAGTGTATCGTATTCAACGTGCCTGGAATAAAAGAGCAAAGTTTAAAGTAGTGCACTTAGAGCGACTTGCGCCATATCCAGGGGAAGTATAAAAACTTGTTCGGGACGAAGAAGATTAAGAGGAGGGCAGTGTAACGAGTATCGATAGTTGATTACTCATCACTATTGTGACTGACACTATTGGCAGTATCGAAACGAATGTCAACAAAAAGAAATAAGCGATAACCAGAACAAGCCAACGAGAAAGGAAGAGAAGAATCTCGATAAAGGAAGATTCTGGGGTGTTGCCAACAGAGTATAAATAGAGCCAGTGTTGAGCAGTGAAATCAATCTAATTCCGAACGTGATTGCGAAAACATTGATACAGAGGCAAAAGCTGCAAGTACATTTAAGTGTTATAGTAAATAGTTGATTGTAAACAGTGTTGATTGTAAATAGAGATTATTAAATAAATTGTTGCTGTATATAGTTGTATAAAATAAGTGTTGCAGTTATCATTAACAGAATCCAGTGATCGAACAAGGTAATTCAAATAGAATTAAACGTTCACAGAATAAAAACGTAACAGTATAATATAGGAATAAATACAGGTGAATGTTATTTTTATCAATGATTGAAACATCGACAGCACAACTAAGCACTTGAGTATATACATTTTCAGTTATTGTTAATTTATTTTTAGGATTTAGAAGCAAACACTCAACTATTGAGCAAGTCCACAGAATTGTAAATAATATAGAAAAATCCTTAAAAGAAAACCAATTATGGTCAGCAGTTTTCTTAGATGTATCATAGGCATTTGACAAGGTCTGGCATGACGGACTAGTGCAAAAACTGCGACAACAATGTTATTGCGACAAGACTGTTATTCTAATTTGAAGCGTATTAGGACCTTTACTGTACTTCTTATTTACAAATGATGTACCCATTACAGAAAACTGTATTATTGAAACATTTGCAGACGATACAACCCTACTCTCCATTGGACAAAATGCAGAGGAATCTAGCAAGACTCTGCAAACAGCTATCAACAATATGTTTGCTTGGACTTGGACAAAATAGCGAATAATGCTTAATAATAATAAGTCAATACGCATTGATTTTACAAATAAAAAGATCCAGCATCAAAAAATTTACGTAAATGGACTAGAGATACCATACAGAAATACTGCCAAATATCTAGGCATGAATTTCGACCTGAATGGCTTAATGGTAAGCACTCAGTTCCATCCACACATAATAAAGTTTTGATTTCCAAACAAGTCCTCAGACCGATATGGACTTATGGTATTCGACTGTGGGGTTGTACCGGTTGTAATAAAATGAAAACGATTTTAGAACAAAATACTGAGATGTATTGTAAATTATCCTTGGTATGTCCGTTCTTCCGATCTATACCAGGATCTAGCCGTAGAAACAGTAGAAGATATGATTAAAAAAGCTACAGCTCATGCAGTTAAACTAAATCAGCACACTAATGAAGAAGTTGTAAACCCCGTTAATTCTCCTGATCCTGTGCGAAGACTAAAAAGCACGAAACCTGCTGATCTTGTCAGGTAGTCCAATAATGGCACCCGGTATGGAACCTTGATAATTATTCTAATAATAATTTAATAACAAAAATAATCACAATGGTATATTTTCAATAACAAAACGATGAATACCAAATAAGGTTTATACATGAGTTATAAATATTTCCTTATTAACTGATGATTCGGCTTGATAGCTTCATATTTTCGTGCTCAATATTTATGGCAATTATCGGACGTGCATACGGACTTATCGTCATATCGTGATTCTGATCAATAATATACAAGTAAGATGTTACAAGCGTAATCACGCTTGTAACAATATACTTTTGCAATATACTTTTAATCCTTTGAGTGTGGGGTATATAAAGAAATATCGGCATTAGCCAACTTATAATTTTAACTGATTTTAATTTAATCTCTCTCAACAATTAGAACAAACAAATAAACAACGAAAGAACAAATTCGTTTTTAATGTTTCAGAAAATCTCTAGATCATTTGATTAGAAGAAAGCATGTGATCTTTAGAGGTATAAGATTAACTGAATTACGAATTGTAACGAATTGTAAATAACTGAATTGTTCTACTTGTGAAAAAAATGTAAGAATTAGTGCCCACATACCATTCACATAACGATACAATTTTGTTTAACCAAAATATGTTCATAGTGTCTTGAAGCATAGTTAACAATCTCTTTCCTACATTATTTTTTACACAATAACAAAATACAGCATTAATTATCAACTTTGTAGTAGCTTGAAGAAAAGTGAACCCAAAGCTCTTGCACGAAATTTCATTAAGTTCACAAGTAATAAAAGTTAGAAGATTAAATTACTTAAGGTAGGTACGTACCTACTATGTGGTATGAAATTTGATATGTACATAGCTTGCTAAAACTCAAATAAAAAAAAAATCATAGGTAAATACCAGCATAACCATCATGTAGACATCCAAGCAACCAAACGGACAATTATGTACGAATGTACCATGAAATGCAAACAATCTTTACAAACGTATTACGGTGAAATGAATCTTTTGTGATGGCAAACAATTGGAAAATCTCTATAATTAAACATAAAAAGTAAAAAATAAACGAATGAATGACAGAGTAATATAAGTGAGATGATTTGTATGAGTAGGCATGCACAAAACCCCTGCAGTAAAAACAAAAACAAAATTATTATGGTTGCTGTTTGTTGAAATACTATGGTTAATCCTTTCGAAAAATGAATTGCAAGGAAACGTATTGTAAAGTAATAATAAAAACACAAATTCACAACATATGAAGTTCAAGAAAAAGAAAACAAAAACATAAAAATAGAAAGCAACATAAATTATATTACTGTCTATAGTTTTAAAGAGATTTTAATGCAATAATGAAGGTTACTCTGTGACTACAATACAACACATACAATACAAATACAATATTTGAAATAACATAGGAATAAACTTATATAACTCATGATAATTGTATGTGCACAAGGAAATTGTTTTTTTTTAATTAGGATGTCCGTTTGGAAAATTTCCCATTCAAAATACATAATAGATTTAAAATGTATAAGAATAACTAGAAAGATAATAATGTACTTGTAAAAATTTATTATAAGAACTGCGATATTGAAACGGACACATTGATGCCGTTATACAGCCAAATCTCCTGGAATTATATAAATATATAGTTTCTACACTTTTGCCAATAAACAACAAAATCCTCAGAATTATTTCATGCTGTAAACATAAAAGTAATTATATTCTTAATTCAATAATTTAGTACAAACAACTTCATTATAGTAATACATAGATTTAAAGCCAAGAATTCTCAAACAATCGCTGTTTGTTTGGGTTGCTTCTTGAATACAACTATTTACATTTTTGGCCTCATTGGTTTTTATAGCCTTTACAATGGTATATTGAGTCTGTACTTCCGTATGGAACATGGCGAAATCGGATGAAAACCATGTCTACTTGCAACACAAAAATATGATTATTTGAAAGTTTACGTCTCTATTTGCCGTAGTGCAGGCTTCGGTTTTACCGAAGTTAACTGTTTTGCGGTCAAGAAATCAATTTCTAATGTTTAAACTAAGTTTAAACGCCCAATCTAGCTTGGTTAAACTAAGATTAACCTATCAGTTGTTCAGCTGTCTGTTCTTGCTGCAGTTTAAAATAAGTTTAAATTTAAACTCCGTTTACGTAAACTTAGTTTAAACCTAGTTTAAACTTGTACTGAAAAACTGGCACTAGGAAAAGAAGAAAAATTAGATTGTGGCTTTGCAATGAAATACTCTAAAATCCACATATGTACTTAAATATCACAGTAAGAAATAATCTGTATTATCACATCCATTAACTAACAAGTCAAATGCGAATATTATACATAATAAGGTATCGTATATCTAAAATTGACTACGTTCATGCTCATCGCGTATTACATGTGTGTCTACCTTCTGATATGCCAATAAACTTTTAGAAATTAAATTTACGTCGCACTCACACACATGTGTACACAGCCTATAGCTATTTCGATAGTAAATTTTTGCTATTCTGTAAACGTTTCTTCTTTTTCATAGTTAGAAGCTCGGTGGATATACCACAAAACACATCATTCTTCTTTACATCGTCATCACAAATGTCGGTATTCAAGTCATTCATTTTATTTTAAAAACGATAACTATTTATATGATATGAGGTGGTAGTTTGCCCGTTTTTGGTTATATTATGCCAATCTTGTTTTTTACATTACGTTTTTTGTTTTTGTACTTTTTTGTTTGTTTGCTTTGATTTCTTAATGCTTCTTGCAGTCCTTTGTCTTGTATTTCAAGGTAGACATTAAAGTTGTATTTCGCTAACTGATATTATGATGGCATGTTGCTATTTCATTTAATGTTACTGTTTGTTAAGTTCGTTTTTGTTCATTTTTTGATAAATTAGCTTTTTTTCCCTCTATTTTGTAATAATCTTTTTGGGTTTCGGTATCTTCAAACATAGAGTGAGTAAGAGCGAAAAACAATCTTAGAAAAATGATAATGACTTGAATGTTTCAAGTTGGCATTTTTTGTTGGGTTTGTAGAAAATTCCTGTATTAATTAATTCGTGTCTTTTATTGTTGTTATACATTTTGGGAATCTGGCTTTTGATAGAAACGACTTATTTCTCTCTTGAGAACACTTTATATATGGGCTTTACATTTACGTACGAGTATGTCCATCATCAAGCTAAAGTTTCACTGTTTATGCGGTGGAAACATTTGAATTTCTTGTTTTATTTTATGTCCTAAACGTGTACATTCTTTTCCAATATTACTACGATATTAATAGATAGTATGACGCTGTCTGACAAAAGTGGACATTGTGGACACTTAGAAATGATGTAGATATAAAAGTAATAAAATAGTCTACGCACTCATCGCCGTAGACTATTTTTGTTTTTTTTATATTTGTTTGTTTATATGATTGTACATAATCCTGTTAGAAAACCTATTTATTTTTTGCTCCATAACTTAAATTTATTGCATCAATTTAAAGGGACAATTACTTTTTCGAATGTTTCAATGCTGAGAAGATATTTATTTTAGGACATATTGTAACTCTAACGCATTGTGTTGATGTCTATAGTATTATGCAAAACATATGCAACTGGAAACAAATATTCGTTTTTTTAGGATGTTTTACAAAAACATTTTTCAACCAGCATTGTCCAGCAAATGCTCGGACACGAGTCAAATCGAATTATTAACTGTGAGTGTAAATAAATCGGCCGTCATTTTATAGTGAATCCCATAAATATAAAAAAAAGCTTCCGCTGATCAAGACAAAGCTTTTCAAAGTCAACTAACGTTCATAGAAAATAAGATTGATATCATTTTTTTAAAAGTTTTCATTGAAATTAATTCAAAATATTTCTAATGTACTCTAAATAATATCTAAAGAATATCATCGTTGTGTCCTTTCCAACACAAAAATATATATTCCGTATCTATATATATATATATATATATATATATATATATATATATATATATATATATATATATATATATATATATATATATATATATTATACGCATGCGTACAGATCAACTGAAATTCATCATTGGTCTTGTGAATTTCAACAACAAATATATAAAATTCTGCCCTCGCTTTTTGTAAATTTTTATATATTTTGTAGAAGGAAGTAGAAGAGATGTACTCATATAGCAACAACAACGATATAACTAAGGATTCATACATTTTTATTATCTTTTGCAATTTTTGCAATATCTTCTCTTTCATTTCCGGTCTGTCTGTCGGTATATACATATATGTATGTCTGCACTTGAATTTGGGTTGGTGTTGTATGTTATTTTCTCCTACTACTACATACTATACTTTTATTGCTATTATATGGTATATGTGTTGTATGTGTAGATGTTATTTGTTCTGACCGAAAGCCATGACGTGATGTTGGTATTTGCTTGCTCTTATTCTTACATAACCTCATTTTAGCATTTTATCCTTTATTCACACTAAAAGCAACTACGCGCCATGAATGTAGTAGGTATGATGATTAATTCCATCATTTGGTATATTTTTAATGCAGAGGCGTTTTAGCAGTAAACAAAGTGCTTGATGATGTTGTTTTTAAATGAGCTCGTACCTCCAAGAGGATAATGGTAATGTAAGTATGTAAATGTGTTAGTAGTAAAATTATATGACCTCGCACCATGTTTGTGTAGGTCAAACATGCAATGTGGCGATTTCTCTCTCACTCAAAATTCATATATTGCTCAGTAACTCTCCCACACAAAATATTTCCCCTTTTTTCCTTTTTCCCAATAAGTTTAGTTGTAAGACTAATATCTACCATATATATGGTCGGCAAAATCCTCCACTGAACCCGCCTCGAGGGTGCCGACTGGAAATAGATACCACAGTTTAGCCTGTACGATGTCAGGCGGTATCTAGCTAAGATAAGGGTAAGTGGGTGAGTGTTTGTTACTCTTCAATAGTACAGTATTCGGCAACGTACTCTTATCATGGTCGGAGGTGAGGGGCTGGATTAAGGTGTTAAGCGATCCGTGCCGAAAATCAGCCTGGCTGGGGGCCCCTTTTTCAAATAGCCCAGTCGCTAACGTGAGCTTACGGATACCTGGCGCCCTCCGTAATAATTAGCCTTACCTGCGTACTGCGAATCTCTGCGCAGGCGGACATTTATTTCTTCGCAACTCGTGGGAACAAGATTGACTCTAAAAACCCAAAAACTGGATCTGGGGTTCCGGGGGTGTTAACGGGAGGAACGGCGGACAATAAGGCTTCACCAGAGGCCGAGCTGTTAGCTGCACCACTCGTTCCCACCTCTGGAACTCGGAACGAAATTCCTGCAATGGCGGACAGCACTGCCTCATACGAAGTAGTGCTGGTAGCCACGGCGGGAAAAGTAGTGGAGGGGATGGCGGAAAATGAGGCTTCCATAGAAGCCTAGCTTTTAGCCAGCCCAAAATCAATGGCAGCATCTGTTGCGGCGGACGGAACGGGTCTCGGAAGACCTAAGCCGGCGGCTGCGACGGTGTTGAACAAAGAGGACGGTGTCACCAGGTCGGCAGGGAAGCCGGTTTGGAGGCAGCGTAAAACATCTGGCCGAACATCTGATGGTGTGGACGAAGACGATCCTAGTGGAGCGGAATCGTTAGCTTTATCAGGTGTAAGCGAAAAGGACGGAGTCTCAAGAGCAGAACGAATCCTGTTGAAGAAACGGGAGAAGCAGAAGTGAAAGAGACAACGTAAAAAGGCCATGAAGTCGTCGGAGAAGACCATTGAGCAGCTCTTGGTCCAACTCAGTGGACTTCTGCAAGATGAGTCGACCTTGGAGGTGGAGAACTCGGGGAAGAGGTTCAGGGGCGATAGCTCCGGAACCACTTTGAAAAGTTCAACGCCTGAGGAGCCTCATCCGAAGACGACGGAGGGGCCAATTGAGGTGGATGCTGGGAAGGATGGACAACCGTCTCTTGAGAAGGTTGATAATTCTTCCACGCAGACACCAAAAGGGGCAAATGCTCGGAGAGATGGACGGCCAATTATAAAGGCCGTCAGTCGCTCCGAAAGGGGCTCGAGGCCCAAGCCTAACACGGGTAGAGTAGCTCTGGGAACGACGGGACAGGGAAATCCGACGTCGGGAGGTGATGAGCGGGGTGGACAATCTGGAAAGATTGTTAACCCAGCGGACTCACAGTCCTCGCATGCGGTACCTGGGCCGAGCGGTCTTGGCAGAGCACCTAAACGTCGGGCTGAACAGGCAAAGGGCGAGCCCAGCAGGGCGAGGAAGACACGCTCAAGTAGCGGAAGCTGACCTCGTTATGGGAGTCATGGACTTGTCACTAGAGGGGCTTCTGGAGGATACTCATCTGAGTACCTTCAAGGTATCTTTGTTGGATGCCATGGAGTCTCTTGAAGACGATGTCAATGACATTGGATTTGTCGGCAGGGCAAGGGTGGAGAGCGGATTGATTGTACTAAGGTGCAAAAATCAGCTATCCAAGCAATGGCTGTGCAAGACAGTGGAGCACCTAACCGGTTTGTGGGAGGGTGCGAAGCTCAAATGTGACAGCCTAACTGCCTTGTCGACAAAGAGGAAGATGGTGATTGTTGTTCATAGCAATGCTGTGGCCAGCGACATCATCCTCAGAAGGCTGCAGCGCCAGAACGTCTGTGTGAAGGACACTTCCAAATGGAGTGTTATCCGCACAGAAGGGTTTGGCGAGGCAGAAAGGGCAGGTGTTGTACTCACCGTGCTGTGTCCTAAGGAGGACGCGGAGGCCGTCAGAATCGCAGGGGGGAGACTCAACTGCGGTCTTGAACAGGCCGTCGTTAAATTCCAGAAGGATGCAGTATGAGGGGTGCAACGCAGCTCCTGGCGTGGGACTAGTGGCAGATTCTGCAAGGAAGAAGCCATTAGGGCGGGAGGTGGGCCCGCGCCAGGAACCACTAAATGTGTGTCAACTCAATATTCACCACAGCAAAGCAGCATCAGCAATGATGGTGCGGAGCTTCGATGAGGATGAGCTTGACATTGCACTAGTTCAGGAGCCCTGGATTCTTCATGGAAGGATCAAAGGCCTATCTGCACAAAAGACCACTTTGTTTTATCCACAAACAGAGGGGAAGTTAAGGACATGCATTTTAGTTAGACATGGGATACGTGCGATTCTAATGTCTAACTTGTGTTCACCGGATCTCACAGTAGTGAGAATAGGTGACGGTGCGGGATCATTTATGATCGCATCAGCATACCTTCCATACGATTCTCCAGACGAACCACCTTCGAGAGAGGTGGAAGCTCTAGTGAGATTCTGTGATGGTAAGGGGGTTGGTCTGATCTTAGGCTGCGATGCCAATGCGCACAGTTCTGTGTGGGGCAGCAGCAATGAAAACTATAGAGGAGAGTGTCTACTCGAATTTATAGAAAGATTTGGTCTACAAGTTGCCAATAGGGGAACAGAACCGACCTTTGTCGACGCACGTCGTTGCGAGGTTATTGATGTTACTCTGACGAATGTCAAAATGTTGGAAAAGGGTTGTGGATAGACTAACCATGTCGGACCACAGGGCCATTCAGTTTGGGATTACGTCCGATAAAAGACATAGGAACGACTGTAGAATGGTAAGGATACCGAAACGAACGGATTGTACAAGGTACTGCGAAGTTCTTGAGGAATTATTGCCAAGGAGGTTTAAGAGACCTAGAACAACTGCAGATGTTGAGTATCAGGTGAGGGCTATCAGCTCAGCCATGATCAAAGCATTTGAAGCTTCATGTCCTCTGACGGTAGTGGACGAAGGAGATCCCACTCCATGGTGGAATGGGGAACTGGAATCCATGAAAAAGGAGACAAGGAAGGCTTTTGATCGTCACATGAGAGGGGACCCCAACGCATGGGACGACTACAAGTCAAAGAAAAGGGAGCTGAAGAAGACTCTACGCAACCGTAAAAGGAGAACGTGGAGGGAATTTTGCTCAAATATGCAAGATATGACCGATGTATGTAGATTACAGAGGATCATATCAAAGGACCCGGTATCAAAGTTGGGATTAATTCGCAAAACGAATGGATCCTTTACAGAGACAATCGGAGAGTCACTGAAATACCTGATGGAGGTGCATTTTCCAGGAAGCTTTAGATCGGAAGATCCTTGGGAAGGCACCCGCAAGGGTGCAAAGAGGAATGAAAGATTGGAAGCTGAAAGGATAGTCACCAGAGATGGAGTGATAAACGCCATTAAGCGTTTCTCTCCATTCAAAACAGCGGGTACAGATGGGATATATCCAGCCCTACTTCCGTGGGGAGCAGAAGCTCTGGTAGACAGGCTTCTGGAAATATTTATTACTTGCCTGGCTACAGGATATATCCCGACTCAATGTAGAGAGACTAAGGTTGTATTTCTTCCAAAGCCGGGAAAATGGGACTACTCAGAGGCTAAATCTTTCCGGCCGGTTAGCTTGACCTCCTTTCTGCTTAAATGTATGGAAGGAGTAATGGAGGACTACATGGAAAGGACAACGCTTCTGACAAAACCACTGAGCAGGTGTCAGCACGCGTACAGAGCTGGCAAATCCACTGAAACGGCCCTGCACGAACTCGTTCGCGTAGCGGAGAGGGAACTGTCTTGTGGAGGGATATCTATGTCTACTTTTATGAATATAGAAGGTGCCTTCGATAAGATTGGTTTCGATAAGTTAAGGATGGCCCTTGCTTCTCGTGAAGTCAGCCCAACCATTATAAGGTGGGTGGACAGCATGCTGAGGAAAAGGGCAATAAACTTTCAAAATGGGAGTTACAGACTCAGAGGTAGGGTAGTCAAAGGGTGTCCACAGGGGGGAGTATTATCGCCCATCCTTTGGAACATCACGGTCGATTCCCTACTTCAGCTTATGGACTCAAAAGGCATACACACCGTCGGGTATGCAGATGACATAGCGGTAACGGTGAGCGGTAAGTTCCTGGACACTATTTATGATACCATGAGAGGTGCACTCGAAATGGTTGAAGGATGGTGCACGGAACAAGGTCTCTCTGTAAATGCTAGTAAGTCGGAAACAGCACTCTTTACTAAAAGGAGGACTGGACTAACAATAGACCCTCTTAGGCTTTTTGGATCGAACATCAACGTATCCAAGGAAGTAAAGTATCTAGGTGTCATCCTGGATAACAAGCTGACTTGGAATAGTCACGTCGATGACAAGATTCAGAAGGGCAAGCGGGTATTGCATCAGTGTAAGAGAGTGTTCGGTCTTATGTGGGGAATCACTCCCAGAGCAGCGCACTGGATCTACACAACGATGGTCAGACCCTTAATAACATATGCTGCTGTGGTCTGGTGGCCTAAGGTCACCCAAAAGACCGCGAAAAGCAAGTTAGATAGGGTACAAAGAATGGCTTGTATTGGGATTACCGGAGCTATCCGGACGACCCCAGTAGAAGCATTGGAAGTCTTTCTCGGGCTGCTGCCGTTGGACTTGCATATTATGAATTCAGCGGCATTAACAGCATTACGTCTGAAGACAACCAATAATTGGTATGGATTCGGCACAGAGAGGGGGCACAGGGGCATCCTGTCACTGCTATATAGCAGTGTAAAGGAGGCGCAGATGCCAATGGAGGGAATGGGTATTTTTACAGATGGTTCATTAATGGATGGCAGAGCGGGTGCTGGAATCTTCTCTAAAGAGTTGGGACTGGCATGCACTCTGAATCTGGGAAGATACGTATCGGTCTATCAAGCAGAAATACTTGGACTAATGCATGCGCTACACCATCTACTGGATGGAAAGGTGCAAGGTAAGAAAATCTTGCTAGCACTCGATAACCAGGCGGTGGTCAGGCGGCTGCAACAACCTACGGTATCTTCTAAGTTGGCGCTCGAATGTGTTCAGAAACTTAATGGGTGTGCTCGTAGTAATGCGATTACTCTTATGTGGGTGAAGGGACACATTGGTATAGAACAGAATGAAGCTGCAGACTCCTTGGCTAGACAAGGATCTGAAGCTGAATTTTATGGACCGGAACCAGTAGTTGCTCTCAGCAGCGGGACGGTGAAGGCAAAGGTCGAAGAGTGGATAAAGAAACTTCATCTCACGAGATGGGAGAACTTATCCACTTGTAGACAGGCAAAGGCTTCGTTGAGGCTATCAAAGGGCAGTGAATCGGGGAGGGCTCTCTGTCTAGGCATTAATAACTGGGCATGGCAATTTCAGGTACCACCTCAGCAAGATGGGTCTTGTTGATGGGGAGGATGCTGATATTTGCAGATTATGCATGGAAGAGGCAGAGACAGCGGCGCACATAGTGTGCCAGTGTCCTGCATTGGCAAGCAGGAGGATGTCCACACTGGGTCGCCAATTTATTGATGAACTCGAAATGTGGAACATACCTCACAAAGAGATGTTTGAAATAACGCGTGATGTTATTATGAGGAAGGAAGTAGAAGAATTCTGCAACCGAACAAATAATTAACACACGATTTGAGGGACGAAAAGGGACCCATATAAGTGGTCTGATTCGGCTAATCCCTAAATTTATAAATTACCATATATATAAACCAACATTGTACATTAAGCCATCTTACGAAATAGTTGGTGTTATATTGTTTAAAATGTTGGATTCTTTCATATTTTAATTGCTTTTGAATCCATAGCTATGTATTTAAATATACGAATAATCTGTAGAAGCACGGTCACATTACATTACATTTGATGTCTCTTAGCTAGTAGGAGTGAGTGATATATCATATTTGATCCTTATAAAATCGATGTGACCGGATATACGTGTAAATAGAGGGTAGTCCTATTCCGGAACAATTAACGAATTTAGCGATTTTCAGATATTTGATGTTCTGAGGAATATAAGTACTGGTCCGTGATATAATATTTGAGGGCGAGCACCTGAAAGCGTGGAAACAATGTGTAAAGGAGTTTGGATAAAATTTTGAGGAAAAAAAATTATAAGGGGTTGCCTTTACCACTCTAGCAATGGTATCTTGGCAGCTATATAGATATTTGTCGATTTTCTGGTGTTTTATGCCCATTTTGTAGGGGTGGAGATAGAGGGTAAGTATGTGGATATAAAAGATATTTTTGCGCGTACACGTGACAGAAATAAAGCTTCTTAAAAACCCTAAATGAGCTATTAACACCACCTTGTATGAATTCACCTTGGCTTTAGTCACAAGTAGTGCGTATATACGTAGGAATGCTTTGCTCAGCATGAAAATAGGAAACTTACAAAAACAGAGACGAAAGCGAGTAAAAGGAACAGTTGTTTTCTTTTATGCCCATTTTCCGCTGATACACTGCCTATCGAAAAAAACGTAGCAATGTTTTGCTCATTTTGTAAATATAACAACATTTCAACGTAAGTATTTCATAAAGTTTCAGATCACGCACTTCAATTTAATAGATATTGATCATGTCTTAGACACAAAAATATTTCCATGAAATACATTTCGTTTGTGAGCGAGAGACACGGGAAGAGAGAGGGGCTTTTGTTTCAGGTATATGAGACACGCTTCGAAAAGATCAAGCTCCTGAGTGGAGGTTTAAATCCCGGAGCCTCTTCTTGTCGTGATGGAAATGGGAATCTGGTTACAGATGTCCAGAGTGTACTGAGCCTATGGAGGGAACACTTCTCCACGTTACTGAATGGCGATGCTACGAATAATTCCGCCAGTGGAGGAGATTGCCCGACTATGACGAGGTTGAAACGGCCATTTTAAGGCTGAAGAACAACAAAGCTGCAACTCTGCCGAGTTGTTTAAGACCGGAGGCGATGAGCTGCTCACCCGCATGCACCAGCTCATAAGCAGAATATGGTCGGATGAAAGCATGCTTGATGATTGGAGGCTCAGTGTTCTCTGTCCTGTACATAAAAAAGGAGACCCCACAATTTGCGCCAACTACCGTGGAATAAGTCTCCTGAGCATCGCATACAAGGTTCTACCGAGCGTACTGTATGAAAGGTTGAAGCCTATGCTCAGCAACCTGATTGGATCAATGTGGCTTCAGACCTGGTAAATCCACCATCGACCAGATTTTCACACTGCGCCAAATCCTGGAGAAGACCCAAGAAAAACAGATCGACACACACCACCTATTTGTTGATTATAAAGCCGCTTTCGACAGTCCGGTAAGGGCTTACCTCTACGCAAAAATGTCTGAGTTCGGTATTCCTGCAAAGCTCATTCGACTTTGTAGAATGACACTGCATAACTCCCCTTGTGCAGTGAAAATTGGGAAGGACCTCTCCCCACCGTTTAATACCGAACGGGGTTTCAGACAAGGTGATTCGTTATCGTGCGACTTCTTCAATCTTATTATGGAGAAAATAATACGAGCTGCTGATCTACGACATAATGGCACTATCTTCAACAAAAGTGTCATGCTGTTAGCGTATGCCGACGATATTGACATAATCGGCATGAACACGCGAGCAGTCAGTGCAGCATTCTCAGAGTTGGAAAGAGATTCGCGTCGGATGGGTCTCACGGTGAACGAGGGCAAGACGAAGTATCTAGTGTCAACAAACAAGGAATCCCGGCATCTTGGACAGCACGTCACTGTTGACAACTACGCTTTTGAAGTAGTAAGGGACTTTGTCTATCTTGGAACCAGCATTAACAGCAGTAATGACGTCAGCTTGGAGATCATGCGTAGGATAACTCTTGCTAACAGGTGTTACTTTGGGCTGAGTAAGCAATTGAGAAGTCGAGCCCTCTCTCGAAGAACGAAAACTACACTCTACAAGTCTCTCATCATGCCTGTCCTAACATATGGCGCTGAAGCCTGGACAATTTCCACCTCGGATGAGCGAATACTTGGAGTTTTCGAGAGAAAAGTCCTACGCAAGATCTTTGGACCTATTTGCGTTGGTGGCGAGTACCGAATAAGGTACAACCATGAGCTGTACGAGCTGTATGCCGATATTGACATAGTAAAGCGCATCAAAATCCAGCGGCTGCGCGGGCTAGGTCATGTCGAGAGAATGGAAGAACACGCTCCAGCTAAGAAGGTGTTATATTCGGAACCCGCTGGAGGACGACGCAGAAGAGGAAGACCAAACCTCAGGTGGAAAGACCAAGTACTGGAGAACCTGACGGCGCTTGGAATTTCTAACTGGCGCCAGCTAGCGAAGAACAGAGATGGCTGGCGAAGCATGTTATTTTTGGCCTAAATCGATATTAGGTTGTTATGGCCACATAAGTAAGTAAGTAAGTATATGAGACACGCTTTAGCCTTATCATTCGAAATCAGTGTTCGGACTGACTGGCATTTTGTTTCCATAACTTTAACTTGCAATATATAGATTAGTGTATATATCGTAAGTATGTGAATTAGTTTTTTTATGAAATGAGTGATCTCTGTATTTTACATGCTCCTATAAATTTATACTTTAATTTAACTTTTTACATGTGTAACAATGAAACATGAAATGAATATTGTGACGTCATAATAGTTCAGCTACGAGAGAAGATGACAAAATGGCGAACAACTTGAATAGAAAAATATAAACAATGCGGAATAATGAATAAATAATTCAACACCTGGAACTACTGTCACGTCACAATCTGTCAAATTCACTGAGAACCGATTAAAAGCAAAAGATGAACGCAATCTTAACATTCTGCCAGTATAGCCTTTTTGAGGCTAGATCTAACTTTTTTTATCATTTTGCTTCGAAATTTAAGATTTAGCTTCGTGGCTTTTTTCTAGCCCTTTCTTATTTCCAAACTAGCTTTTTTTAAGGATAATCCTCCATACATACAATAAAAGATATTGTATAAATTCAGTGCAACGCTATGTTACAAAGTGAAAATAATTTTTTTATGAGAATTACCATCTAACAGTACCACGTTTGGTCCAACGTATTTGGTGCCATTATCATTCTTTTCTGTTAAATAGTCAGCTGTGTTGCGCGGTATATTTGCTTCTATTACAAGATATAGAAACAATCATTTCGAGTATATTGGCTTACTGACAAAAAAAATCGAGATTGTAATTTGCAACCAAAACGTTTACCTTATTACGCATGCCACACAGCGACAGTACCTTTTAACACTGGAATGCAGCCCAGCTCATTAGAAGGTTAGATTTTCATTTGATTCATCTACTATAGTCCACTATGGAATAATATATTTTTTTTAACTTCTCGGCTGGTTTTGTAGAATGTTGATATGACGTTGATATAAACTGTTTATGAAATGTGGAAAAGGCTGGCAATATTTGACCTTTTTTTGGCCATCTAGCTTTTTTAGCGTTTCTATTTTTAATTTTGAAGTCCTGGCAACACTGTATTGAATGTGTCTTCCATGTAGATGCGAGCGTGTAATAAAACGAAAACAATAACATTTTCAGTTTGTGTCTGACTGTGAGGAATGTGTGACTGGTGTTTGCATGTGTGCACATACACTCAATCGTTTTTATATGGTTGTGCATTGTGTATTGTATTTGCCTAACATTTTATAAATAAAATCGAGGGAGTTGTTGACGGCCTATGCTCCAAATAGGAGTTAGAGGAACACATATATATTACACTACTCAGTAAGGAATAATGTGATAGATGAGTATTGTAAAAATGTTATAATAATATTCTTAGAAAGTTAGTTAAGGATAATATTTATTTTGGCATGTTCACAATAGTTACCGTAATTACAAATAAATTCTTTGGTAACAAATGTAAGAAATCGGTGTTGTGAATTGTTACCTGCCAATAAGAAAATAACAGGCTGCTACCTCCTAAAAGTGATTTTTTTATATAAAATCGCAGTACATTTTTAGGCTTTTGGTCATAAAGGCATAATGTATGTGAATTGATATTTAATAACTATACTTAAAATATGCCACAAGAAAATGTTGTTATTGTTACGAAAGTTACAAGCATCGGTTAGAAAATTATAACAAAATTAAGATAACAATGTTTTGTTAATTTTTTTTTTAATTCTTAAATACCAATTCAGTGCTATTGTTTAATCGCGAGCTTGATTAATTTCCCGATTTTCCACTACTTGCTGATGATGCCAATTTACTGATTTGATTATAAATACTATTCAATAATCAATTGTTTTCAATGTGAACTCATCTCGAGTGCCATTTCCTGTAGGATGTGCCAGACGTAATAATTACAGCATATTCATGAGCCAAACCCCAAATTCGAATTGAATGAATTAAACACAGACGTAAATAGGTACGTATTAATAATACAATATTTAGGGAATTTCTTCTTTTTATTCAGCATTTATCGGCAATTTAATGAAAATAAAGCGGGCATTCGGAACAATGATTGCTTACGATGATGATGAAATTTTGCCTTCACAAAGAAATATGTGTAAGATGAATAAAATCGAGTGAAAAAGATAGATATCAAAATTAAAGCGAAACTGCAAATTAAGCACGTATCGTATATAGTTATAGTATATAGGTACAATAACTAGTAACGAACAAATGCCACGGGAAATAAAGAAGAAAAATGATAACATGATTGTGGCAGATGATAATAAGTTATATCAAATAGCATTAAATATAGAGAGAGTAGAGATGAAAAATGTAGGTACTATAAGCAAAGTAAATCATCTACAAAATGATCCTGAGGCGGAAATGGTCAGATACAAAAAGAAGAACAAGAAAAATATAATATTACAAAAATATATTCACGATTAATAATAGCATAGACTTATATGAAACAATATAAATATCCATTACATGTACTGAAAATCAAGTCAAAAGAATTTTACTACCAAGGGTCGACGGTGCGGGTCGATGAGATCATGGCAAGTCATCATCATAATCATCATCGACAACAGTGTACTATCACCATTAAAACAACCATCACCACCACCACTATCTCATTCTCAATGAACCAAAAAGCCACACAAGCAAAAGACTATAAAAATCGAAATTTCCTCAATTAAGTTTGGCTCGCGAGAATCGTTAAAAATAAAAGAAAAACAAACACAAAAAAACATGAAAACGTAATGAAGGACAGTCAAAATGTTACAAGCAGAAGGGAGTTTCATCAGCAGGAGTACGCTTGAATAACGATAAAAATATTGAAAAAGAAAAAAGGGGAAGGACACCAAGAATTTCGTTTGTTCTCGTTGTGGTATGAAAGAAAAATTCTCGTTTATAACTGTTGATAAAAATGAGTTATTTCATTTTATTTGTATTTCAAACTTGAAAAATTACCAACTAAGCTAAATTCGCAAAAAAAACAACATTAGACTATAAATAATAACAGTATACAGTTTGAAGATAACAAAAAGCAAAACTTAATTAATTCGATTTAATTAAAAAATGGATTGTTTTTCTCTACTGCTTCATAAATTACATATTATATAATTGCACTCAAATGAAGTTATCAGAAATCAGTCGGAATCCTAAAAATATATTCAATTTATTTGGCTTGCTGTTAAAAGTTTTTCCTCTTTTGATATGAAAACCACCCTTTTTATGGATTTACCGCCTATTTTATCACACTTTATCGAACATAACATTGAAAATAATTGTTACTCTTGAAAAAATAAATATTTGGTGTTTGGGTAATTTTCATAAATAGACAACCCTACAATAAATAAAGAATGATATCCGACGGTCCTGAGTAATCACATATGAATTTTGAATCTCTAAATTAGATTTCACGGTCGGATTTTAGCGATCTCTTGTAAATTTTTGTAAATATATTGGAATATTTAATAATGCTTGGAAATTTTTTATAAAATTACGTTCTACCTCCAATTCGTTTCATTTTTAAATTAGTTTTAAGTAGACAAAAATTTTGAAAAGTTATTTGTGTTTCAATTATGCTATTCTTATGTACATACGGTATTCTTAAACAAGATGTTTGTCTATACATAAATGTTTTCTTTCTAATTAACAATTAGTACAAGTATATACATAAGTACATTTAATATTTCTTAACGATATAATACTAGTACAATGCTTGCAAGTTGTGAAGCAAACAGTTTAAAAAAGTAAGTAATAATTTTCATCTATTCAAGTGAAAAACAATGTTACATCAATGTAAATAGATACTTTGTTGTTGTTTTAGTTGACAGTGGAATGACATAAATTTATTTTTCATGTCATTTGAAATAATTGAGATTCTTTTCAAACAACATACGACAGCTGTAAAAGAACGATAAATATCTGGGAGTGTATGTATACATTAACAATTTATTGTTAAATTTTACTTTGATTAAATTTTACCTTCATTATTCTCTAATTAGTGTAATTTTGTACACGAAAGTATTTTCTTACATTTGGTAAGTAAATTTTTGGTACTGAACATATATTTTTAACTTATCCAGTAAAAGTTCTACAATCGTCAACCAACATAATTGTTCCACCAAATTGTCCAAATTAAACGAGTTTGCTTACTCACGGTATTCTGTTTCACCTAATATTCATTTGTTTTTTAGATTTCAAGACAAACAATGCACTCATTTTAGTAATAATTTTCCAAACACTTTTTAGAGTGTACTTGTATGTTAAATTCAAGTACAAAGTATAAAGAAAAATTCAAAACTAAATAAAGAAAAAGTCATGTAAAACGAAAATATGGAAATACATCTATACAAGTGCCTACATAAATACAAGGAGCGACAATTATGTATTACGACTCGAACCATATCTCAGCAACCAAGCGCGCTATCTATGTGTGAGCACATGCGTTTTGAAGTTTCAACCTTCCTCTACTAACTGTCAAAATGTCATGGCATTTGGTTGACATTTAACGTTTGTTGACATTCATTTTACAAAACACGTGTTCGTTTGATGTTGAAATTTTAACATGGAGTAAAGAGCGGTCATTAAATTCCACGCAAAAATTGGTAAAAGTGCATCAGAAACATTCGGAATCATGCAGCAAGCGTATGGCGATGCTTGTTTATCAAGATCAAATGTTTTTATATGGCATAAACGGTTTGTAGATGGCAGAGAGTCGCTGGAAGATGATATAAAAGAAGGAAGGCTAATTTCAGTGCGGACGCCGGAAGCGATCGAGAAAGTTTGTGATTTTACTACAGAAGGCCGCAATGCTTCAATGAAAATTATGGAAGAGGCCTTAAACATCAACAGAGAAACTATCCGACTCATTCTTCACGAGGATTTGGGCAAAACAAAGGTCTGCGCGAGATTTGTTCCACACACATTGACAGAGGACCAAAAATTAATGAGAGTCAGTCATTCTAGAGACATGGTTGCAGCTGCAGAAAATTATCTAAACTTCCTGAAAACAATTGTTACGGGTGATGAAACATGGTGTTTCCAATACGATCCAGAAACCCAGCGTCAAAGTGCGGAATGGAAATCAAAAAACTCACCACAAGCCAAAAAAACACGAAAAGTTCCATCAAAAATCAAAACAATGCTCATCACATTCTTCGATAGCAAAGGAATTATCCACAAAGAATTTGTTCCAACTGGTCAAACAGTTACTTCCGCATGTTACCTCGAAGTTTTGAAGCGTTTGATGTCCAGGATCCGTCGTGTTCGACCAGAATACCGCGATCCAAAAACTTGGTCTCTGTTGCACGATCATGCACCGAGTCACACAGCACTCATTGTTCGTCAATTTTTGGCTCGGAATCAGGTCTGTGTGTTGAATCACCCGCCGTATTCACCTGATTTGGCACCGTGCGACTTCTTTTTGTTTCCAAAACTGAAATTGAAGTTGAAAGGTGCTTTTTTTATGACATTCAGATCATACAACGGGCTTCGACGAGGGCACTGGAGGCAATTCCAAAAAATGAGCTGGAACACGCGTTTGAATCACTATTAAATCGTTGTAATTAATACACTTGTATTGAATCAGGAGGAGAATATTTCGAATAAATATACAGAAAAATTAGCAGATATCGTGTTTTAATTGTGTTTTCTAGAGGCAGTCTTAATACATAATTGTCGCACCTTGCATGTATTTACATACAAGTATGTTATACCAACATGTGCGAAAATGTACCATGCACATGCTTACCTTATATTATTGATTTACTGTATGTTTTTCATACGTAATGAAAGGTCGAAAAGAAAAGTACGTACTGCAATTTACAATATATCTACTACAATATTTTTGATTATAACTTCGAACAAGTGTGATGGAAAGTAGCTGTAGTGAGCGTTACTTTTTAATACTTCTTATGCGTTGTTTTGTTTTCGTTATTATTTGTACTTTCGTTGGTACATCATCACGTTATAATCTTATTATATACGGTGGATGATTATAAATACCGTACCGTGCTGTAGCAGTTATTTTTTGTTTTTTATTTTTGTATTTTATATTTTTGCTAAATCATTCATAATTTGTTGTACATAGTTACTCTTTTCTAATTGTTATGTTATATGCACGTCATTATAATTAAGATTAATAATTTATTTAATTTTTATTTATTATGATTGCCTTGATAACATTTTGTACTTTAATTTCACGGGTTCAGTATAAATATGTATGTATGTTGACTTATCATTCAACATTTTGAAGCAGGTTAACATTTTGTATAAGTTGTGAAATATACTAAACATGAAATACGCCTAAAAGTGTGATAATAAAATAACGAGTGTCAATTGTAAGTCGGATAGAAGTGATATACTGTTCATAATATACGACGATGTTGAATTTTCATCTCTTAAAGAATGGTAAGTTGAAAATACTGTGGCGAAAAACTTAGTTAACTCGTAAAAGTGGTCATGCTCATTCATATAAATGTGTGAGTATTGTATATTTCGAGGAAATGCTGGGACTGAAGAGATGTTGAGGATTGGTCTTATATCACAGTATTTTATTTGAATATTAAAATTTCGTCATTTTTTAGACCAGGGACGAAATGTGTCCGACAACGAATTCGAATTTATTTTATCACTAAATATTTTTGGTTTTCAATATAATAAAAATAAATAATATTAAAATTGTTTGTGCTTATATCAGCCTCTATGTATATCTAATGTATGATAATAGCAATTAGTAACATAAACGATTTACACTTCATGTAAGGCAAACATTGTAAATTATATGTAAATACCAATATAAAGTATGCTTTACCATAGAATATAGGGTGTCTTGTCATATTAAAATTTTGTTAATTTGGTTTCAAAGCTAAAGGATATGTAGAAAATTTGAATTGTTCGCTATACATAGGTTCAGTTAGAGCAACAAATTCATCGTGTAATTAAACTTTTTTAAAAGAATATTAAAATATAATACTTATAAATTGTAAGACTGTATCGTATATAAAAGCAAGTCGCATTAATAATTAAAAACATTCGTGAACATTGTGAATCAAAATTTGTGATATTCTTATAGCATGCAAAATTGTTTGCAAATAATTTTAAATACCAATAAATTGTTCCGTAGCTCAGTGGTTACTGTGTTCGCCTTCTGATCTGTAGGTCGTGGTTCAATACCCGGTTGAGAAAAAAAAATGAAAAAAAATTAATAATATTACCTTTTCAAAACAATAAAATCAATAGTACTATGTATGTTAATAATACTTGATACGTTTCAGTAAATTGTATGCCTCGCCTCAAGGCTATGAAATGAAATAAATACGAGTACAGTACATATATACATACGTATTAGCATCGCATGCGAATGATACTCATGATAAAAAACCGAATGTTGTATCGAACTAATAGTAAAAAATAATAAAAACAACAGCAAATTAATGATAATCCTCAAATTAATATAATAAACTTGTAACTCATTGAAAGCAAAAGGCGGTATTATAAATACGATATGTAGTATGATGATGGTATGTTTAAATATGCCTATGAGCATAAATGAGTATGTATGCGCTCACTCATGTTTATTTATGCTTTATGAGTAACAAGAACAATACACGGATACAACAGCCGTCGCAACAACAACAATACCAACAACAAAAACACCAACAATAATAACAATCGAAGCAATCGGAACGTTTAACTAGGAATGCAGTAATATTAAGACTAATATCAGCAACAGCAATAATAGCAGCAGAAGCACACGTTATTATATTTTATACATGTATTTTTTATGGTCAATAACAACAAACAAGACGCAATCAAATAAAATATAAGCCAACAAGCCCATGATGATGATGATGAAGAACAAGAAGAAGCCAACTACTATCCGACGGCAACAACGTCAATGATGGAGAAGAAAAGTGAAATAATAAAACCAAATACGAATATACTCTATATACCTAGATACACATATATATGTATATACACGAATAATTGCAACAAAAAACAGCTGAAGAAGGAGGAAATGACGATGGTGTTGGTGTAGGTGATTGGAGGAGAAGTAGCAGCAAAATATACTTTATATACCATACATACTTACTACTTACTATAATAAAGATGAAGTGTGTTTTGTGTATGAAATTTTTATGACATTCATAAAAAATAACACATTAACCTATAATGCATAGTTTGGCTTGTTGTTGTTGCTATTTTTCTTACTACTATTTAATAAAAACTTTTCTATTTACATTTTTTTCTTTTTCTTTATTTTAACACAATTGCGCATATGAAAAGACACTTGCAGCTAAACGACCATCGCATAATAGCATTAGACGACAGGTTTGAAGTATGGAGACTACTGTCAATATAAGCTTTTAGTAATAAATGATAGTACATATGTTAAAAGGTAGTTCATATGTGTCTATGACTCGGAAACCGCTCGAAATTTTATTATTTCTTATCTTCAACAAAGTTGTAGATATCATTTTGACTTTTTTCTCAAATCGGAAAATATTTGAGACAATAAAAAAAGTTATGTGCTTTTTGTACACCGACCTAATAAATTAATTATATACTTTGTTGGCTTTGTCGGCGGCAAAATTACATTTTGCTTCATCGGTGTTCGAATTAAACAAACACATTTACATAAATATCTAAGTGAGTACGAGTGAGCGTCCGGATTTGATTAAAAAAACACATAAAAATTAGAGATATATATGAAATCTTTATTTGAGTCGATAGAACGATCTATATAATTCAATGTTTAAAGATGATTTCATGTAAATGTTGACCGCGGCTGCGCCTCAAATTCATACGCTGGGTCCAATTTTGGCATACTCTCTCCAACATATTGGCCGGTATCTCACGAATAAATTCTTCAATATTGGCTTCCAGTGGGTCAATCATTGCGATCTTGTCGCTATAGACATGGACCTTAACATAGCCCCACAAAAAAGAGTCTAAAGGTGTTAAATCGCACGATGTAGGCGGCCAATTGACCGGCCCCAAATGTGAAATAAACTGTTCCCCGAACTCGCCTCTCAATTGGGCCATTGTTTCGCGTGCTGTGTGGCATCTGGCACCATCTTGTTGAAACCAATGTCAGCCAAGTCCAGCTCCTCCTTTTTGGGCAAAAAAAGTTTGTAATCATCGCGCAAGGTAGCGCGCGCCATTCACAGTAACTTTCCTGCCTTCGTTGTCTTTGAAAAAGTACAGTCCAATGATAACACCGGCCCATAATCCGCACCAAACAGTGCATTTTTCGGGATGCATTGGCAGTTTTTGCAATGCTTCTGGCTGCCCTTCACACCAAATACGGCAATTTTGATTGTTCATGTATCCATTCAACCAGAAATGAGCCTCGTCGCTGAACACAAGAAAGTGCACGATGCACTTTCTTAACCGAGCATGAATTTTCATAATAAAATTCAATAATCTGCTTGCGTTTTTCGTTTGTAAGTCGATTCATGACTAAATTATAGATCAAACTGAACATGTTTGACATTAACATGTTAAACGAAAAAAGTTGAGCTGCCAAAACAGGGTTGCCAAAAAGAAAAGTGCTTTAAGTGCCACATATTTATTTATTTTTTATTATTATTTGTGCATATACAGGGTTATGCACAAATAATAATAAAAAAATAAATAAATATGTGGCACTTAAAGCCCCAAAGGGCTCATCGGCCGAGCTTCTCTTCCATTACTGTTGTGCGTCTTAAATTTTGGACAATATTAGAAGGGACCTACTTATTTTAGCCGGTTCCGAACAGCAGAACACTTGTGACATCACTTTTTCTGAGCTTTGTCACAGAGTTCTTTAAGAAGCTTTTTCATGCCAAGTTGTTACTGTCGGAAGAATTGCCAATTGCTTGCCGACAGGTGAGTACTGTTCGAAAGAAAAATCTTATCGATATTTAATTTGTTATGCATCAGCCGGGGATTGAACCACGACCTACAGATCAGAAGGCGAACACACTAACCACTGAGCTACGGCAACCACAAATAATATTAGTTCAATCAAAATAGCAAATACGTATCTACTTATTTAACGACAAGAACTGAATGAACTCCTTTTGTATTAAAAAAGTATAAAGGAAATAACAATACACAAGAAAGACGTGTAAATATAATTGACGGCGAAGAAAGGCGCGTAAATATAATTAACAAAAAAATACGATATCGTGTATTATGAATTCAATGTCTTTTCGTTTGGTTGGGCGATGATGAATCAGTAAAAAAAATAATAAAACATAATATATACAATATACGGATTACTTACCATAGTCTTGGTTATCACTACACTCCTTCAACCAATTCATAAGGCAAAACATTTAAAAATTTAAATACACTAATTATAGTAACTAACTAGTAATAAATTATAATAAGTAATAATTGTTACTATTGAATTATTAAATTTTAAAATTATGAAATAGTCGGTCAGATGAATGGAAAAACGCCAACTCTCGAGTGATAAAGCTCATAAAGTGACTTTGTTCTTCGTCAAATATGTTTACGCGCCTTTCCTCGTCGTCAATTATGCTTACACGTCTTTGTTCGCCGTCAACAATGATTCTACGTCTAATTTTTTGAAGTAAAACTTCTTACACGGCGGTGTCGCAAATGGAGTGTGAAATTTTTAAAGCGCGTTTCTTTACATGAATATTAAAGAATAAATAGCACACAGAAAGGGATAATGCGAAAGGAACATATCCACAACGATATAAAGCAATAGATTATGATTCAATGGTTCAAGGAAATAGATGGTGTGTGTGTGTTGAGAGAGAGAGAGAGAGAGAGATCAACCAGCGAACGATTAATGTTAGAGTAATATATTAGCCAAATACAATACAATACGTATGCCCAACGATATAGAAACGATAGAGTGTACATACGTACATGCAAGCAGCAATCACACATGCCTCACAGTCAGACACAAACTGAAAATGTTATTGTTTTCGTTTTATTACACGCTCACATCTACATGGAAGACACATTCAAAGCTAAATGAAGCTAAATATTATTACAAATATTAAATCAGGCCCATATCGAATGTGCAATAAGATCAAAGTTTTGGTTGCAATTTGTAATCTCGAATCTTTTGTCAGTAAGCCAATATACTCGAATTTTTTGTTGTATATCCTGTAATAAAAAACAATATTCCAAAAAGCCACGGATCTAAATCCTAAATTTCGAAGCTAAATGACAACAGAAAAAAAAGATAGATCTAGCCTCAAAAAGGCTAAACTGGCAACACTGAAAATAAGGTTTAACGCGCATGTTATGCGAATGCACACGGACAACAGAATATTAAGTTTGTGCTAATCTTTTACCTTTAATCGGTTCTCAGTGAATTTAATAGGCAATCCGAGAGAGGAATTTAGATGCTCTCATTTTCAAATAAGAATAATATAGAAGAAAATCAAAAGACAACTTTGAGGAATCTATCAAGATGAAAATTAGAAAATTGTGTATGAAGTTCAAACATCTTACATGCATTTGTTTATTCTTTCTTTTTTTGGTGCATGCCGTAATTGAGATTCTGGTAGAAGCCTGATCTATAACCTCCACGCGGTAATGGCTGGTAACTGTGGCGCGTAGGTTGACTGACGTGAAATGTTGCGTCAGGCAACTGACGTGCAACTGGCAAAGATAAAGAGACTACTAATCCAAAGTGGAACACCATACGCCGAGGGATGCGTGGCTAAGAGGGAGCTTAGTCTCGAATATGCGAACTCCGGATACCAGGCGACCTTCGGTTTTAACCCTGCCTTCCTGCGGTAAAGGGCTCTGCCGTGGGTGACTATCGATCTACCCTAACACTCATGGGAAACAAATAAACGATGAATCTGCTAAAGGGCTGTCATCGTCGGTCAATTTGACCGAACTAGCAATTGTGCTGGGCAACTCCTCTTCGCCCGCGTGCAGTGTTGTAGGACATGCACCTAGCCAATCCACATCACCATCTACGCCGGTAGGTGCTGATAATCAACATTGCTCCACATCAACATCCAGGATATGCCAAGGGCGGCACATAAACTTTTCGGGTGACTATGCCACCGCCACTCTTCTGATACCGAGGCACTGAGCGAGGATTGTAATAGCATGATCTCAGAAAAGTCTGGGGTCAAAGTTATTGGTACAGATCTTGTAAAGCTGAACGTTAAACCAAGCTTCGTCAAAATGGCGTCGGCTGAGAAAAGATGCTTTAAGCAAGCTATGGCTAGTGTCCACTCTAGGGAAAAGGCCCTAGAGATTGCAAAGAGCAGCTCCATGGCGAAGAGGGTACGGTCAGAAAAGTCTCCCAAAGAAACGCTTGGTGGCAAAAAGATTAAAACGGCGGAAGGCTCTGTTGGTAAGCCAATCGTCAATCGGGTGGCCAGCACTATTCGGTTAGGTATCGTCTCTGCCGACTTAACAAATGCGCCGTTCACAAAAGAACAATTTGTTCTTATTCAAGAAATCGTTATTGACGTAATGATAGATGTCGACGACAATAGCGACAAACCAGCATTTAAGGGCTGAAATGAAGCTTGTCGAGGAATCTGAATTTCCGAAGACGTACATTGTTAAAGTCTTCTTCCCACAAAGTACTGAGCTCTTAAATGAGAAGATTCTCGTGACCATTGGGGTGCAAAATAAACTGACAGCCAAACATTAGAAGGTGATTTAGAGGTCAACCGAAGGTGCGTTGCTCCACCTTGTACTAGCGGTAGACGAATCACTATACAGGCTGTCAGAGTCCAAAGGGAAGATATGGATACGTTTGGCTGTTTCTAAACAACAAGGGCACTGAGAGAGTCTGCGCTGACGCAGCGAAGGAGGAGCCTTCAAAATAAGCTGCACTTGAACGGCAAAACGCAGTTGCACGCTTGGCATGCAAAGAAGGTGCCGCAGCGGAGCAGAAACCAACAAACGGGTGGTCATAGAGACTATAAGAAAAAGGGTCCTAGGGGCGCGAGGCTCCAGACACTTGTTGAGGAGAGTCGACAAAAATAAGCACTCTGAAAGTGCTACAAGTGAACTTGCACATTGCTAAAGGAGCAACGGCCACCGTGTGCAAGAGATTTGCCAATGAAACCCTATCTATGGTCCTAATACAAGAGCCATGGGTAATTGGTAGCAAAATTAAAGGTCTAACAAACAAAGGATGTAAGTTAATCTATCATTATTGTTCACGGTCGAGGGCAGCGATTATAATTGACAATAATAATAACTACTTTCTCAATTAAGAGTTTACTAACGAAAATCTAGTAGCTATTCTTGTGGAGGTCTCGACGAAAAAGGGAACACACGAAATTGTTTGTGCGTTCATTTACTTTCCAGGTGACCCCAACGATATACCTCCTATGGAAGTGCAGGCGCTGATTGGGAACTGCCAGACACAATCTACAATTCGTGATTTGTTGTGATGCTAACGCGCATCATCATGTCTGGGAAGCTCGAACATTAACCACAGAGGCGAGTCTATCTTAAGTTATCTCTTAAGTAAAAATATAAATATTAGTAATAAAGGTACAAAACCCACCTTTATTAATGTTAAACATTGCCAATTTTATCAGAAACTGTCCGAGGAACCATGCTTGTCAGATCACTTATATATGCGATTCGATTTATCAAGTAAATCCCATTTAAAGAATGAAGTGTTTAACCCAAAAAGGACAAATTGAAGGTTATATGGATAATTATTGAAATCAAGGGCCGATTCGCTGCTTACAAATATAGGTTCTGTTAGTGAACTTGAGGAGGCGGCATATCGACTGAATGATACAATAGTTTCATCATATCATGAAAGCAACGTGGTCAAGACACATAATATGACACGTAAGATCCTATGGTGGAATGACAAGCTTGCTCATATGCGCCAAATAGTAAGAACACTTTTCAATCACTGTAAACGCACGAAGGTGTGGGACGGCTATAGGGTCGCTCTAACAGATTAAAACAAAGAATTGAGAAGATCCAAGCGCGAGTCTTGGAGAAAATGTTGCGAAAGCATAGTCGAATCGCCAGAGAGCGCTAGAATTCACAAAGCCTTAGGCAAAGAACACTCTAATGGTGTTGCAACTTTAAAAATACCACATGGGTCGTATACAAACAATCGAACTGATACTCTAGAATACTTGCTTCAAATGCATTTCCCGGGATCACTAAAAATGACAATGGTAGAAGATTAGTCATCATACGACCGGTTAGACCATACACCTACAATAGGGAACTGCGCAATCTATGCAAAACAAATATCAATAATCCTTTCAGGATATTACTACCTGAAATAACATCTCACTAAAATCCACATTCTTATCGGCTCTGTCTTTAAGAGTATGAAACTACAGAATACATACTGTGCGACTGTATTGCGTTGGCAAAAACAAGAATGCACATTTCCCACCGCGATCGACTAGATCCCGAGGAAATAAAAGGATGTGGACATACTCAATTTCATCCGCAAAGTGGAAATGATACTGGAAGAACATGGATTGGAACACGTCACATCTAGAAACATCTTTTCTGATGGGTGCAATCTTCTTTTCTATTATTGTTGGCAAACCACGAAGCATACAAGTTTGGTGTTTGATTATGCGGCGCATGATAATGTTTTTGCTTTTGTCTTAATCCGCATTTAGACACAAAATCATTTGCATGAAAAACATTTTCAATTCACTTTTGATGTTTCGTGAGTTCCTGTGCATGTTTTCCTAATGTTTTATATTACGAACAATATTCGAACTGTAAAAAAATTTTTAGAGATAGATGCAGCTAAACAATTTTGGTAGGTTTTAAAAGTTAGTGGTAGATTTTAATGAAGTAAAAGATGAAGATATTTATAAAGTCGTTTTTTATATTCGTCAAAAAGTGTAATGTTTCACATTTATTAGTAATGTATAAACACAAATATTGGAGGGATTCATATAATGGTATAAAACACGCTTAAATCGCATAAACCTTTCAAAATTATACGGCTTATATGATTACACGATTGCATGAATCAAGTTTTTTTGTTGTACATATAAAAACATTTAAAAAATGGCTTACCAAAATTAAAAGTTAAATTAAAAGGATCATGTAAAATGCAGAGCTCACTCATTTCATATAAAAACTAAATCACACCACAGGCCAAAAATGGTAAAATAAGGTAAGTTTAAAGCTTGCTGTAGTAGTAGCGGTAGAAATGAAAAATAGTTATAGATTGTAGGATAGATCGAAAACTGATTACGAATGATAATGGCAAAGCGTGTATTATATCTGAAACAAAAACCCCACTCTCTTTGCCGTGTATTCCGCGCTCACAAACAAAATGTATTTCATGCAAATGTTTGTGTGCCAAAAAACAGGACCATTATAAAGGGTTATCCATTTTGCGGTTTCAAAAGTAAATGTAAATAAAACACATATAAAATATTTTTTATCATGATATTTCTTTTTTATTATAAAGTTTGAACGTTGACATTATGTGTAAAATACTACATCATTTAAATGACCACCACGCGAATTGTTGTAAGCATCGATTCTTTTGAGGTAATTTTCGACCACTTTTTGACACATATTGGGCGGTATCTCAGCCATAACGTGACGAATGTTGGTTTTTAGGTGCTCAAGAGTTAAAGGTTTATCTGCATAAACACGGTCTTTCGCGTAGCCCCACAAAAAAAAGTCAAGCGGTGTCAAATCGCATGATCTTGGTGGCCACTTGATATCGCCACGACGAGAAATTACGCAGCCAGAAAATTTCTCTTGCAATAAAGCCATATTCGCTCGAGTTGTGTGGCATGTGGCACCGTCTTGTTGAAAACACATATTCTCTAAGTCGTATTCTTCAATAGCAGGCAAAAAAAAGTCGGTTATCATTGACCATAACGCTCCGAATTGACGGTGATAGTCGTTCCATCGTCGTTTTCGAAGAAGCAAGGTCCAATCACACCTCCGGACCAAAGAGCGCACCAAGCAGTGACTTTTTGTGGATGTAGTGGCCTCTCTTCAATTTCTTGAGGATTCTCAGAACACCAAATACGACAATTTTGTTTGTTAACATACCCACCGAGTGAGAAATGTGCTTCGTCGCTGAAGAAAATTTTGTTCGAAAAATCGCCGTCCACCGCCTGTTGTTCAAGCACCCATTCGACGTATCTACGACGTTGTGAATGGTCAGCTGGCTTCAGTTGTTGTGTGAGCTGCATTTTATATGGATGTAGGTGTAGATCCAAATGCAAAATACGCCATAATGTGCCGTAAGACAGTCCTAATTCCTGAGATCGACGAGGAATCGACACATTCGGGTCTTCGGCAACATTTTCACTTACAGCAGCGATATTTTCGGTGGTACGAGCGAAACGATGATGCACAGGCCTTACAATATCTGTAACCGATCCAGTCTCTTCATATTTCTTCACAATTTTGCCAATTGCTTGCGTAGTTGGACGATTATGTAAACCATAATCTCCTCTTAAAGCACGATATGTGGCTGTGGCAGAATCACCATTTTTGTAGTAGGTTTTTACAATTTTAATGCGTTGTGCGATAGTTAAGCGAATGTCAGACTTTGAACTGAAAAAGAAAGAAATTGTTTTAACAACTCAGTTTGACAGGTGTCGAATTCTAGCCCTATACTTTTGGAACCGCGAAATGGATAACCCTTTATATTAAATTGAAGTGCATGATATGAAACTTTACACAAACTTTCCTTAAACCAGTTATGAAATATGTGCGTTGAAAGATTGTTAAATTTTTAAAATTAGCAAAACATTGCTGCGATAATTTTGATAAGCAGTGTATCAGCGAGACAATGGGCATAACAACTGTTCCTTTTATTCGTTTTCGTCCCTGTTTTTATAAGTTTCCTATTTTCATGCTGAGCAAAGCATTGCTATTTTCATTTTGGAAAAGTACTAAAACTACATGTGTATACGGGAACGCCTTCGCTCTATTTCTGACTAAATCCAAGGTGAATTCATACAAGGTGGTGTTAATAGCTGATTTGGGTTTTTAAAGAAGTTTCAAACTGTAAACATGACTGGAGCGAATGGCTACTTTCGCCATACAGGGCGACAACGCCATAAAAAAATCGTCTTAAAAATTCGCTTGGGTAAACGCAATTGAAGCGAACAGCTATTTTCGCCTGTCAAGAAATCAGACATTTCAAATATTGTATTTCATTAAAAAATATTACAAATATGAATCGGACGATTTTTGTTTTAAATAAAATATTTTAAATAATAAACATCATGTTTATGATGTTTCGCATATTTTGTGTTATCAGAAAACGTTTAAGAAGAAGATAGCGGATACAGCCTGTAAATTTAAACAGAAAAGAACTTGGATTTCACTCAACCGTTTTCTCACAGCTGAATATGAAAGATTAAGAACATTTGGTTATAATAACAAGGATGCATGCGGACAAATTTAATGTGCTTTTGAATTTGTTAAGAGAAAGACTACAACGGTTTTAAAAGAGGGAACTGATAAACGAGGAGACTCGCTTAGATATTACATTGATGTATGTAATTCGGATTTATAGTATATTGAAATACTAAATATAAATATGTGCATAGGTATTTATCGCAAGGTTGTAGTCCTCAAATTTTAGCGTGGTCTCACAAAATGGGAGGATCTACAGTGAGAAAAATTATTTATGAAATTTGAGATGCTATTTGATACGAGTTGCATGTGATTTATGTTTGTCAACCTAATCAATTAGAGTGGACAAGAATATCCGATAGGTTTGGCAATTTTAGAGTTTATAGTTCCGGAAAACAGTACCATATATTTCTCAACAGGTTCTATATAAATACAGGTATACCTCATTGTATCGGCGCCGTTAATGGCAAACATATTAATATAGTTTACCCAAATCGGAGTGGATCTTTGTTTTATAACTACAAAAAAAAAATTATAGTATTGTATTAATGGCAACATGTGATTTCGATTATACGTTTACTTTTGTTGATATCGGCGCTTTAGGGAGTCAGAGCGACGGTGGCATTTTTGCTCGCTTTACATTTGGAAAAATGATACTAACAGAAAAACTCCGGCTTCCACCGAATGATAACCTTTGTTGCATTCAAATCAAAGCATATAATTTCTTCGATTGCCATCAATAATACGAGTTTGATGTCACAGTTGCTTCTCAGGCAACTCAAACAAGTTGAGTTCCCATCCATAACAGGGGCATTATGCTCTTCATACTAAAATTGCATAAATTTCTTACCTTATAATTTAAATTATAATTTACAACTTTAGGAACGGATAAAAAATTCCAATATTTTTTTGTGGGCGACAGTGCATTTCCGCCTAAACTCAATTTGATCCGACCATATCCTGGTCAGAATTTGTCAGCCGTGAAACAGAATTACAATAAGAAATTATTGGCTGCTCGAGTTCACATTGAAAATGCATTCGGCATATTGGCAAATAGATGAAGAATATTACATACTTCTATTCACACAGCTCCAAAGAATGTTGATAAAATTGTCTTGGCAACAGTCGTGCTGCATAATTACCTTATGTTAGGTAGGAACAATGGATATTTTAAAAAAGGATTAGTTGATCACTTTAAAAGTCGGGCTTTTGTTCCAGGAACGTGGAGGGAATCAACGATTGAGATAATATCTTATCGGATTTCACAAGCTAATCATTGTACTGCAGAATCATTTACATTAAGAGTTGAACTAGAAGTTGTTGTGAAAATTTTCGAGTTCACTGTCCACACGTGATACCACTTGGCTTTCAATTTTACCTACAATTCCCATTGTCAATTTAGCACCCGAAATTTGCTTTGCCAAACTCTCAAATAAAAGAGATGTTGCATCCCGATCATTATTTTTTGGGCATGCAACGATCTCTCTGATAGTGCTAACGCAAACTTTCATAAGGTCTATAAACACATATGTCAACTGCTCATCTGCATGTCGTTTGTTAATTTTTTTACGATGTGGGGTACCTGTAATACATTCCGATAGCATCTCTTTAATATAATAGAAACATATTTGACAGTAAAAAAATATAATAAAATCTTAATAAAAATTGAAAGAAAAAGTATGATGTGTGCGCGTCTCTTATAATAGAAATCTACGATGTGGGATACCTGTAATACATTCCGTATCAGGGATGCAATTCTCGATGCAGTCCTTCTATTGGAAACGTTGGTGAGGAGTCGACAAATAGAATATCCTCATTGTCGTTTGTGGTGCTTGAGATGGTTGTATAATAATGGAAATTAAAAAAGAAACAATTTTGGTTGTTATTTACAATACTTACGCCCTTGAATCATTTACATTATCAAGGAAACTCATCGTTTCCATATATTGCCCCTTAGTTCCCCTTGTTAAGGATAGGCTACAACTTATCACACAGTACGCTCGAAAGAACTTTGTATGCGATGCTAACAAGACTTAGCAGTTGTCGCAAATTATGGGGTCTCCTTTCTTATGTACGTTTCTGAAAAGACGTTTCTCCGCACTCCTCTTCTCTCTGTACCGCTCCTTAACAGCTCACGTGGCACATGCACGCAGGTTTTTATTGTAGGCGGCGCCTTTCTCTGCGGTAGCGTCGCGACACTCCTGGTCATACCACTCATTCCTCAGAGGCCAGTAGAAACCGATTACTTCCTCAGCAGCAAAAGTCATGGAGTGGGATATATGTGTCCACTCTGCGCATGTATCATCAAGAGGAGGAGTGTTCTGCATAAGCAGATCCGATAATCGAGTGGTACAAGCATTTGCTGTCTGGTGGTCTCGTGCTCCGGCGAAGTCAATCAGCCTCATTCTGTTGTCGGAGGTGTTCTGGTGGAGGCTGAATTTTCCAACAGTTGGACCAAAGGCATCTTCCTTGCCCACTCTGGCATTAAATTCGCCAAGCACGATTTTAATATCGTGGTAGGGGCACCGGTCATAAATTTCTTCGCGGCGGTGAAAGAAGCGCTCTTTGGTTGCATCGTCCTTCTCATTAGGCTCATGTTAAAAAATGTTGCCTTAATGTGGATTGTTGCCAGCCGCTAGTTCACAGTTGTGAACTGCGAGGCAAGCTGTCGCAGTCTCTTACTGACAACAAATCCCTACCACAGTGGCACCTTCTCTATAGAGAGACCGGGCGTGCTAGATGCATGTGGGTATATCGTGGTCCTTATTTCCTTACTCGCATTACCAAATGAAGCACAGTCGAAGTTGATAATCAAATATTCAATTAAAAAAGACCAATATTTTTTTATTATTGAAACATCTTGAAACGTAAATTAAAATGACGGCCTGTGAAGGTTGTTTGAAGCGTAATTTTACAATGCTTTCTTCTGATCTAAGTGCCAAAAAAAAGGTGAAGCAGTCAGTTGTACAAATCAAAATCCAAGAATTTGCCAATTGTAAATTAAAGAACAAATCAAACAGATAGGAAGCATAATAAATTTCCTTGTTCTTACATGAATCAGTAAGCCAATTAAGGGTGAATTGCTTATAACTTTTTTTTCCGTAATACCTACTCACACATATTTGAAATAAATTCTCTCAATGTTGAGGAAAATCATTGATATCATTGCTAATATTCGTCGTAGCGCAAATGGGTTAAGCATTACTAATGCAGCTTTTCCGCATTTTCGCTACATTAAAATACATCATTAAAATGTTAATATAATATTTTTTTTTTTGCATATATTTTGTATTTCAAATTTTGTATGATTCTTTTTTTTGTTTTTTGCTGTCAATCCATATACATATTGACTCCCCTTTTTCCGTTTGATAGCATCACTTTAATATAATAGAAACATATTTGACAGTAAAAAAATATAATAAAATCTTAATAAAAATTGAAAGAAAAAGTATGATGTGTGCGCGTCTCTTATACATAATAGAAATCTAATAAATTTGTAAACTCCAATTCGAATTGAAAATGTTCAGCATGTAAATTCAGATTTATTGATTTATAGTGACTAATGGATGCGGGGTCTGTGCTACGTCATCACATACATAAGTCGCACATGTATCTTACTTTCATACATTTATATGTATAATGTATGTTTGCCGCAAATCAAATATATGTACATGTGTAAATACCTAAGTACATATCTACATATGCAATATCCGAACTTCCTGTCATAAATCACGCACGCTGCCGCAAAATGTAGCTCGCACAATGAACGAAAATGTGGCTGGCGAACTGGTTGATTGCCAGTCGAATCAAATATGTGCGATTGCAGATTATAGAAAAATTGCGATTGGCATTATGTGCCGCCAACTTTTAAGGTAATTCGTACACTTCAGTGCAGAACAAAAAAACAAAAAAAAAAAAACAAAAAAACAAAACGAATACAAACATACACTAAGGTAAGCATCATACATAGAAATTAATGTTGCCGTGGGGACTATTTTACCCCTTGATGCTAAATGATTGCAAAAAAAAAAAAATAATGGAAACAGCAACAACAACAAATCAAATAACAAGAGAATTATTTTTGAAAATCAAAAAGGGAAAATACAATATAAAAAGAACGATAGAAAGATTTGGGCACAGAAATTAGATAAGGTATGTGTGACAGCAGCTATCAACACTTTGATGTGATATACATACATGTACATACTTCACTATCGCATAATTCTATTTATGTGGATTGATGTAAAATATATCTACTATATAACATTATAACATAAAGGGAATGCCACAAGCAAAAATACCCATGTAATAGGCTCAAAATGTTCGAATGCAACACCATCCCCAGCACAAATATGCATAGTGTATTTTCACAAATTAATAGCAAAACTAACAATAATAAATAGCTATCGGCACAATACTAAATATAAAGATGAAAGTTATGCAGCCGCATTCCTATTCACACGTATGGTTGTATAGATTTATACATACACTAATTGTTGGAAGGATATAAAATTGTATGCACATGCATATGTATGAGGTTTCTCAAAATTTATCAGCAAACACACGAAAAGCAAGCTTAAGCATATTTTGTCAAGTAAGCATACATACCTACATACTCGTACATACTTGACAAAGTATTGTATTTAGATGGTACATATCGTACTTACTTGATGTGTACAGAAGATGTGACATTATGAATTCTGAAGTAGTGTAGGGTAATAGGCTCAGTCCAGAGAAGCTCGTACAAATAAAACTTTTGTTTCATTTCTTTTGTTTTCTTTCTTTTATTCTAGTTTCTGAGAATTGTCTGATCGTAGGAAGAATAAGTACAACAATAGGTACATAAGTAGTAGCAAGAAAATAAACATGAAAATCATTGCACAAACTTAGCATAGGACCACGAGACCACTAACCAGTCCAAGTACATCCATATTTATAGTAACAATAATATGTAATTTATGCAAGTAAGTATGTATAAATTATTTTTTAATTTATGAGTTTTTACCGCATATTTGCAAAACACTCATTCAACAATTTATTACACTACACCAAATTTTGTGGCAATTGGTCGAACATACTACGGCGGTGGAAAACTAAAAAAACTGAAATAAAAGTTTGAAAAATGTTCGAAAAGCTTAACTTTGGTCATACCGAAGCTTATTTAGATACCTTGCCCATAGATGTTTTCTATAAATCTTATTTTTGTACTGGAGGTGGGCGTGGTTTCATCCGATAATGCTATTTTTAAAATATTTTCATTCACGAGCCGATATTATTGAAAGTACCGTGTTTCAGCCTGATAACTTTGTATTTTGATGCGAAAGTATACATATGTTTTCACACAGTATAGATTTTTGTGGTAGGTAGGCGTGGTTTTACTGTTACTTCTATTTACTAATGTATCAATTCTGTGATAGATTAGTAGTAAATGCCAAGTTATAGTTTAATATGTTTATATTCTCGTGCATAAAGTGTGAAAACACATACATTCAACACCTTACTTTTGTATTCAAGCATTTATTTATTCATTCGCTCGTTGCTAAAAACAATTTTTTATACAAAGTTACAGCGAAATTGTTGTGTTGTGGCATTGCTAAAGCGACTCGTATGCTTCTAACCAATAATGTACTCTTTTTATGTATAATTTCCCAGGTGACCCTCCTTTTGAGGAAACAGAAACTCAATATACCCTTGCCTTTTCAATGTAGGGTACAGATATTAATTACAGATTGTTGAGTATAAAAAAGGATTACGGATTTCTTATAACTCTTTAAATAAATATGAGTTTTACCAATTTTTGTTTCTTTTGCTTTTAAATTAAATTAATTTCGTAGCCTATCCAATGATTGATTTTCACTTGGCGGTACGTATTCTCTGGCATGTACATAAAAGTTATTATGAGCGTTATTCTTCTTTGTGACTATGTGATATCCCCTACGTTCCATCACAATTTGGTGAGTCGCGAGATGTAGCAATTTTACAGCATATTCAGTGTGTCTTTTCTTTTTAATCGACGATGGCCCTTGCTCAGCAACAATTGCCTAGCAAGGGGATTCGGATGATTGTGTAATTTTTGAATGTAGCTTCTGCAGGACATTGCAACTTCCTCAGAAATTGTGGGTACATTTAAATCTCGATGTATGTTAACGTTCCTCATATACCAAGGCGCGTTTACAATAATTCGCAGACACTTGGATTGTATTCGCTGCAATTTTTCGATATTAGAGGGAGATGCGGTGCCCCAAAACTGAATACCATAAGTCCAGATTGGTTTCAGGATTGCTTTATATAATAGCACTTTGTATTCAAGATTCAACTTTGATCTTTTGTGTAACAGCCACCATAACTGATTCATTTTAAGCTTGATATGAGTTTTCTTTGCCTCTATGTGATTTTTCCATGTCAGCCTTCTGTCGAGGTGAATACCCAAGTACTTTGTTGAGGAACATTGTGGAACTGATTGGCCATTAATTTTAAGTGGGGGGCATGTATCTAGCCTTAGCGTGAAGGTTACATGTACGCTCTTTGATTCATTGACTTTTATATGCCATTTTGCTAGCCAGATTTCGAGAGAATCGACATGAGTCTGCAGGAGTTTATTAGCTTCTATGGGGTTAGAGCGAGAGCACAATATTGCCGTATCATCAGCAAAGGTCGATATGAATGTATAGTTATTGTTGGGCATATCTGAAGTGTATAAGAGATACAGTAAGGGACCCAAAACGCTTCCTTGAGGAACGCCAGCGTGAATATCCAATGGATTTGTTGTGTAATCCTTGTGATGTACGAGAAATTGTCTTTTCGTGAGGTAGCTACTAAGCAATGAGGAGACATTTGCAGGCAGTAATAGTTTGAGTTTGTAAATAAGGCCATCGTGCCATACTTTATCGAAAGCTTGAGTAATATCAAGAAAGACAGCTGAGCAATACTTTTTTTCTTCAAAAGTGTTCCTTATCAGAGTTACAATGCGGTGGACTTGTTCTATTGTGCCGTGCTGTTTTCTAAATCCAAACTGATGTTGAGGAATCAGTTGGTTGAGATTAATAAATGGAGTTATATTCATGACAAGTAGCTTTTCGAATACTTTAGAAAGTAGAGGCAGGAGGCTGATAGGTCTGTACGATGCAACTTTTGTAGGGTCTTTTCCTGGTTTTGCTATCATAATAATTTTTGAAGTTTTCCAGCATTTGGGATAGTGTTTAATACGAAGGATAGCATTGAAAATGTGCATCAGATGAATTACTGAAGCCGGAGGTGGCTCTTTTATCATTTTACCGGTAATTTTATCTGGACCAGGTGATTTTTTTGGGTTTAAATCTTTATAAATTGCTTTGAATATGTCCTTTTTTTTAATTTTGAGCGTTATTGAGCAAGGTTGAGAAGTTAATATTGGTAATGAGGACTGTGAAGAGGGTGGATTGGGTGTAAACACACTTTTTAGGTGGTTTGCAAAAGCCAAACCCTTCTCACAGTTGCTTCTAGCCCAATTACCGTCACTCAAACGGATGGGGGAATCAGTGAGAATTGGCCGATTTGATTTTTTTGCTGATTTCCACAAAGAGTAGTCTGACGCTTCACCAGGTGTTAATTTCGCTATGTGCTCTTCTAACTCTTTGTTGTTTTTATTTTTTAAAGCTTGCTTTAACTTTCGAGTGCAGTGCTGTAGCTGTGTTTTCAGATTCGGTGATCTGAATTCTTGCCATTGTCTTCGGAGTCTTCTTTTCTGTCTTACTAGCAATTCAATATCGGCTGGTGTGTATGGGCTATAGTTTGATTGCTTGCATACCTTTGTGCAGGTGGCTGAGCTGAGAGCTAATGAGAGCAGCTGGTTGAATTTTTCGAGTGCTGAGTCTACATCGTGTCCATTTCTTAATACAGTACTCAGAGGAAGATGGGAATTTATATAGTCTATTTTCTTTCTAACGCAATTGCTTTGGAGGCTTGGTGATTTTATAGATATTACCGTGGGTGAGTGGTCAGATGATAGATCATAATTACACTCTGTGGAGATATTTTCCATCTGTAGTGTAGAAAAAGTTTTCCCATAATGTGTTTGTAAATAAATGTCGAAATATTGTCAGACTCTTCGACGTTTGTATATAAATGAGCCTTGTCATATTTTGTATGGCATTTATAAATAGTTTAATAAAGTTTTTATTGTTTGTTTTATTTTTATTCTTGGGAAAAAAAGTATTTATTCTCTCGTATAACTTTGAAATTATATAATTTATTTTCTCTTGTAATAAAGTTATTTAAGTTGTGAGATGGCGCAGACAATTACTAATTTGGTATCCTTTTGCTCTCAAGCATTAAATGCATCTGTTTGTCCATATTTCGTATTTTAATATATTTCGAATAATTATATAAATTACACTGCAAATTTTTTCTGTAGTCTAAAGAATTTTTTATGATTATTACAACTGCGTAATAAGTATATTGATTACAGGCGTTGTTTATGAGAAATGAATGCACTTCGACTGCATTTTCTATGTTTTTAGACTTTACAATTTTATTTGGTTCTATTACCTATATTGAAGTAATAATCAGAATAACGATTTATACTATAGTCTATTTGCTCAACTATTTGAATGGTCTTACCGCTACAATGACACTGTATTGGATTTCCTTTAAATTTATTACAAATTTATGGCTGAAAACTTCAACAAAATATTGTAATTTTTGATATTCAATGAATACTCTTGCATTCCACAATTTTACTTCATGGCTACGATTTTAAGACAGGCACTTATCCAAGGTGGAAGATCATATGCCGAGGAAGAGTGTTTAGTAGTGAATATGCGAACCCCGGATACCTGGTGACCTCCGGTTTAAATAACTGCCTTCCTCCGGTTTAAATGAGGGACTTCCTTTCCTTAACACTCGTGGGATTATTTATGGATAATTTAAATAAAGTTACAAGCAAAGACAATGACGAATCAGCTGATGGGCTAGCGTCGTCGTGGAAAAGGTTCTTGCAAGCATTGGGTTGCAGAACAATCTGACAGCCAAAACATGGAAAGTGATTCAGAGATCCACTGAAGGTGCGTTGCGTTGACAGACACCAAAGGCAAAATATCCTACCGTTACGGCTATGTACGTCTGATTTTAAAGAGCAACAAAACTGTGCATATGAACACCGCTGCGGAAACTAAGGGCACCAAGACCACTGTAAAGTCGACATCTGCAGGCTGTGCTAAGGCACAGACTGAGGATAAGTCCTCAGCAGCAGAAGATGACAGAACGTTTACTAGCAAAGCCGCGATATAAAGACAAAATGCTGTTAAAAGTGCAAAGGACAACAAACGAAGTGCTGTTCAACGACCCCCCAAACTAAAACCGCAACTCACCAAGGCACAAAGTTCGGCTGGTCGAAAGGACCACAAGAACAAGGGTCCACGTGGGTCAAGGCTCCAGAAACTGATTGAGGAGAATCGGAAGCGATGAGTGCTACAGGCGAACTTGGACCTTGCTAAGGTCTGTGCAGTAGATTCGCCAATGAAGGACTATCCCTGGCACTTATACAAGAGTCATGGATAATTGGTGGTCAAATAAAAGGTTTGACTACTGGAGGATGTAAGTTCCTTTATTATCACTCTTCTCTTAACAGATGAAAATACTAACTATATTCTAATTTCATAGTTCAATACCCAAAATCTGGTAGCTATTTTAGACGAGGATGCGACGGAAAAAGGCACGCAAAAAATTGTCTGTGTGCCTCCAACAACATCCCCTAGAGAGGTGCGGAAGCTGATTGGGCACTGACAAACTCACAACCTATAGTTTGTGATCAGTTGCGATGCAAATGCACATCATACCGTCTGGGGAAGCTCAGATACTAACCAAAGAGGTGAGTCTCTTTTAAATTTTATTCTAAGTAAGAACATTAACATTAGTAACATAGATACGAGACCCATTTTGATTAATGCTATCAGAGAAGAGGTTTTAGACTTAACTTTAGCTAGATCTAGATCTACAAAAATATCCAAGACAGAACACCAGTCATCACACGACCAAAGGGCTGCTGTAGACAGAAGATCCTGGAGTCTCTCTAGACAAATTTTTACACCAGATAAAATCAAATGGGCCGTTTAAATCACAAGGTACAGCTAACATATTTCCGGCCCTCCTGATACGAGGTCTTGATATATTACTCAGTCTATTGGTGGATATTTTCAGCAATAGCTTTAGCAGAGAATATATACCATCTATTAGGCGCAAGGCCAATGTTGTGTTTATTTCAAAAACGGGCAATACGTCCAATGAACTTTCTAAGTCATACAGACCTATTAGTCTCACTTCATTCCTTCTAAAAACCACGGAAAGATTAGTGGATCTTCATATTAAAGTTTGCATACAATAGAGGGAAGTCCACGGAAAGAGCACTTCAATGCATGTAACTACGGTTGATAAAGCTCTTAAGTCCGGGGAAATCGCTTTATGTGCATTCCTAGATGCTGAGGGTGCTTTTGATAAGACGAGTTATCATTCTATTAAGAATGTCCTCCATCGTAAAAATATCGATAAACCGACTATAGGGTGGGTTAAAACGATGTTACGTAGTAGGTTAAACAACTCTTCTCTAGGAAAAAAACAATTTTCAGTCAAAGCTGTGAAAGGTTGTCCACAAATTGGTGTCGAATAGAGGGTTTATCTATAAATCCGAGTATGACCATTTTGTCCCCTTCAGATTAAAATTGGATCTAAGTACAATATCCGTTCAATGAATCGATATAGGTTTTTCTGAAGAAGTCAAATATCTAGGAGTAGTTTTATATAAGTGACTATACTGGAACTCTTACCTAATATCGGTGACAGACACGGCTACAAAAGCCATGGGAGTCTGTCGTAGGCTCCATGGATGTCAATAATGGGTGCTATGCGCAATTGCCCTACAGCCGCAAGATATGCACATCTTGTCTGAACAAAAACCTTATAACCTTATGTTCATTATGGAAAACATTCCAGACAGGGACATAATTTTCTCGAGGAACGACATTATGATCGAAAAGCGAGATTTCGATCGTAAATTCAAAATTATTATTTCGGACTGTAATAAGTGGGACATTGGTGGCCCTTGGCCCACCCTAAAAGTCTTGAATGGTTCACGGATGGTTCGGTCTATGCACCTAATACCAGGATTTCAGAATCTATGGGCACCTGACCTAGTGTTTTTCAGGCTGAGAATAATACAATATCAATCTGCGCAATGGTTAATCTGAAAAGAGGAATCAAAGGCGCGCATATAGTAATCTATTCAGATAGTCAAGCTGCATTACCAGCACTGGAGTCAAATCTAGTGGAAGAATGCTACACAAACCTTCCAACCTTAGGTACAGCGACAACGTTGTACTGTGTTGGGTTTCAAAACACTCTGGTATTGAAGGAAATGAAATCGCTGATCAATTAGCTACGATTGGCTCAGCAACAAAACTTATTGGTCCTGAACCATACTGTTGTATAAACTGGGCCGAAGCTAAAACCAAAATTGATTAATGGAACCATAACCTCAAGATCTCTTATTGGGAGGGGCTTCAAACACTGCGCCAAGCTAAAAGACTGTTACGTCCATATACCTATAATAGGGAACTGAGCAAAATTAGCAAAGCAGATATTAGGAAACTGGTAGGATTCCTCTCAGGTCACTATTACCTTAATTACCATCTCACTAACATCCACCTTCGGGATGATGCAGAGTGTAGGATCTGTCTAGAAGAGGACGAGACCCAGAGGACATCACAAAAAATATCTCTGTGATGGACATTCTCAACTTCATCCGCAAAGCGGAAATGTTAATGTAAGAAAATTATTTCCTATTTCCCCCGTTCCATAGGCAGGGTACAACCAGATAGGAGGGGGGCCTAAACAATCGATGCTATAACATCGGGGTTAATAGAAGTGCTAGAACTGGTAGGGTATAGGAAGAAACACAATAGCGATCATAAATAAAAAAAAAATGAAATAGATCTATAAATTAAATAGGTAGGGGACACAACAGATCTTTTAGGTCGCAGTGTCAGCTCTTTGGACCAACGTACTACAGTTAAATTATTATTATTATTATTATTATTGTTATTACGATTTTAAGTGAATGTAATTCAATTTGTTTTATTATTTACAGCTGTAGTATGTAAGCACACTTAGTTTTAAATAATAATATTTAAAGAAGTGTAGTGAGAAGTAGTATAAGAATGAATCTCACCTATTACAATAAACTTTAAAACTAAATCATGAAAAGGCACAAAATGAAAGTTAGGTTATGTGGCTTTCTTCTCTCTGAGAGAAAACACTTAGGCCAGATAGGCTCATTGTAGTCTCACCGAGCTTCTCTTCCAATACTGGTGCGTGTTAAATTTGGTCAACATTAGAAGGGACCTACTTATATTAGCTGGTTCCCAACGGCAGAACCCTATTGACATCATTTTAACTTAGTTTTGTCACAGAGCTCTTTAAAGAAGCATTTTTGGCAAAATTGTTATTGTCGGAAAAGTTGCCAATTCTTGTCGGCAGTTAGGTACCGTTCGAAAGAAAAATGTTTTCGATATTAAATTTTGTTATGCTTCTTTTGTTATTATTTTTGAATGTTGTTTGAAAATTGTCTTCTAACTTTTATTAACAATTAACCCAGTCGCGTCGGCTGGGTCTCACGGTGAACGAGGGCAAGACGAAGTATCTAGTGTCAACAAACAAAGAGTCCCGGCGTCTTGGACAGCACGTCACTGTTGACAACTACGCTTTTGAAGTAGTAAGGGACTTTGTCTATCTTGGAACCAGCATTAACAGCAGTAATGACGTCAGCTTGGAGATCATGCGTAGGATAACTCTTGCTAACAGGTGTTACTTTGGGCTGAGTAAGCAATTGAGAAGTCGAGCCCTCTCTCGAAGAACGAAAACTACACTCTACAAGTCTCTCATCATGCCTGTCCTAACATATGGCGCTGAAGCCTGGACAATTTCCACCTCGGATGAGCGAATACTTGGAGTTTTCGAGAGAAAAGTCCTACGCAAGATCTTTGGACCTATTTGCGTTGGTGGCGAGTACCGAATAAGGTACAACCATGAGCTGTACGAGCTGTATGCCGATATTGACATAGTAAAGCGCATCAAAATCCAGCGGCTGCGCTGGCTAGGTCATGTCGAGCGAATGGAAGAACACGCTCCAGCTAAGAAGGTGTTATATTCGGAACCCGCTGGAGGACGACGCAAAAGAGGAAGACCAAACCTCCGGTGGAAAGACCAAGTACTGGAGAACCTGACGGCGCTTGGAATTTCTAACTGGCGCCAGCTAGCGAAGAACAGAGATGGCTGGCGAAGCATGTTATTTTCGGCCTAAATCGATATTCGGTTGTTATGGCCACATAAGTAAGTAAGTAAGTAGTAATTGTGATGGTATTTGTCTACAAGCATATTTCTAAAGAATCAAAATATAACATTTACACATTCAAAAATCATTTCAAGGGAAGAAGCGTGATATTTAAATTATATAAAACATTTTATGGAGGCACCAGACTATACGTATGATAAGTACGGCTGCTCTACTAAGAAGAAACTTATGGAACTTATTCTGCGAATATTGCATAAAAAGAAAAACTACAAAAAATATTCCAACACAATTTATTACCGCTAAAGAAATATTGTTGAATATAAAATATATAAGGACCAACACAAATACGAAAATAATCATTTTAATGACTTACTTTAAGATTTTGATATATTATGTGATATATAATATAGTGATGTATAATTATATGTATCCAGGACCTGTGCGAAATAATGCGACTAACTGACTAAACATTATGGAACTGCTCTATAATTTTTTAGAACTTCGCCGCCCACAGCAATGGTTAAGAATTAGTTATCCTTCCTTAGTAAATCCTTAGACAGATTTTCAATACTTTTTTTTTTTGCCAAAATATTACCTAAACCAACTTTTTAACTAACCAGCGAATTAAACAATGACTATTAATTCAGCACATAGTACACATTTCACACAGGTCCTTAGTAGAAATCTTATAATACTGCGCAACAACAATGTACGATATTCTATCAAGAACAATAGCAAAATTATACAACAAAAATGTCATACATTAAGATCATTTTTAAAACGTGCTATTAAAACTAAACAACAAGAATAAGAACATCATTTACGAGACAAGGATAACAATAAAGTGACTTTAAAATAAATCCCACACAAACACATACATATACACATACAGACTCTGTGATGAATTCGTTTCGCGGAAAATAAGTAATGAAGGCAAGACTTTCTTTTTTTTTATTTTCTTTTGTTTTTTCTCCTTTTATTTATCTCTGTATTTGCACAATGCGGGTCTTTTGGTAACAAAATCATTAGGTGTGCATTTTTATTTCTACTAGATTGTCACATACATATCTTCATACCATAAATACTTGTAGTCGTATCAGAGGTGAGGTAGAAGGTGAAAATGAAAATGCATATAGGGAATGAAATGAAAAAGCCGCTTAAATAATGGAAAAAAGAATAAATATAATATGTGATGGCAGTACTACAGTACTATACATAGATAGGTACAGCATATGTACATTAAGTTGGGTAAAATTTTTAAACAGCCTGGTTTAGCGAAAAACATAAAATTTGTTCATCACTTCAACCATTGACCATCATTCACCATCATCCAACCATCATTTTATGTTAGGCGTAACTCAAGGTTTATGTTTCCTATTGAGATAAAAGCAAAGGAATTGCTCTTAGAGCGGTGAAATATATGACTGCGACTCAGTACTTTCAAAATGCACGTAAAAACACTTGAAAGTCGACAAATAATCGCAAAGCTGCTGTTAGAGTGATGATACAGTGCGCGACACTTGTTTATGACCACCCACATTTTTTAGGAAATTATAAATATGAATCAGTCAAAAGTGGTTCTTATATAACTTTTGTTTTCTTATCGAATGCCAAAGATAATAGAACGATTTTTCCATAACTGTCTTATTCCGAATGTAATCACTGATTACTTGATGATATCTATTCAATTTCTTCCCAATTTGCCGAAAAGACCACCTCATTTCGAACAATAAATCAATTAAAGAAACTTCTTTTTTTCAGATAATGTCTTACCGCGACCCATTTTTTAAAAACATTGGAAAAATATGAGATTAAAAGCTATAACTGCAATTTGACAACGTATTAATAACGTTTGGCATTCGATAAGAAAAAACAAACAAACAAAAATTATATACTCATATGTTTGGGACCCACTTTAATATTCAAAGAAACCAGGATAAGTATACAAAGAATGAATGCATATAAATACTTGTATGATGTTATACGTAGCATATGTACACAGTTATATTTATTTCCGCCTGTATCCGTTATAAATATATTTGAACAACCGCAAAAAGCTAGCTTTAGACTACAGAAAACAAAGTCTAATAGCCTAGACAGACGGCAGCCTAATTCCGGATTACCGGCGCACTTAATCTGAATAAAATAATAACCTGACAGACGGCAGTATTGCGGATTAACTAAAAGGCTGATTGCTGTTTTATTAGGTCTGTCCACTTACATTACTATCACTATCAATTTCTGTCATCTATCACTCTCGATATGAGAAAATCTACAAGAAGTACGTGAACTGAAAACTATCAGAAACTTGTAAATTGACATTCACCGTTCGTAATTGACAGCTGGATTTATTTGTTCGCCAACACTTTTCATGTTGAAAACTGTTAACAATTTTTGAAAGTTTTTTGTTAGCAAACACACCTAATGGTTTGTAAAATGGATGGAGAAAAATTCACAATAGACAATTTTCAGCGGTGTTGCCAGCGCAAATTGACCTAATCCTCTTTTATTTTGAGAATTAACTCATAGAGTTTATGCGGATTAGCTGCAGTTAATGCCCGAGTTAATTCGAATTAACGCGGTAATCCGGAATTACGCTGCCGTCTGTCTAGGCTATAACTGGTAAGCAGTAAATAAATATACTACGTTCCTACTAATATGACAACATAAATAAACATTCCAACAAATTATTTATATTCATTCAATTAAATTTTTGCGTGCATGCATAACTATATTTTAATAATAATGTGGACATTTCACCGTATAAATAGAAAAAGTGTTAAGGAATAAAGTGTTAGTTACTATTCGTTTTTTTTTCCTTTTATTCTGAAGAGTAATAGAAAGAATAAGCAAGTAATTCAACAGTAAACATTTTGTGACATATTTTCGTATATCATATGAAAATATGACTTAATGTAAATGTCAAAATGATCAAGTAACCAATGGAGACCATATTAATGCACACACATATTTATATCCATTTGATTTATAAGCATACTACCCTGCAAAAAAGTGCGACTTGTCCGGGATGTGTCCGGGATTAGTCGCAAAGGACTAATCGCATTTTTCATCACTTTATTATATATATTATATGCAGCGCAGGTTTGGGGTTTTGCAATGTTCGACGAAGTAGACAAAGTACAAATGTATTTTCTAAAGAGAATTGCGTCTTTCTGACAATACGCCATCCTTTTGCCTTCTTTTAGAAACAAATATACCAAACAGCCATCTATACACTCTCGAACTGCACTTAGAAAACATTTATAAAACATTATTCGAATACAAAGATGACAGACTACCACATATACTAACTAAAAGGGTATTAGCAAAACAAATATTTTGGGCGAAGGCAAAATTTAGGAGAGAATTTTAATATTAATTGGGAACGGGCAACAGAAAATAATGTCATATGGAAAGAAAATGTAAGGTTGCTACTAGAAAACTTAAACACTAAAAATAAAAAGAAAATCTTGGAAAGAACATTTAACAGTTCTCGTTTGTATAAAGATCTGGATCACTGTGTTAGTAAAGGTTATTTAAATGATAATATGGACGCATACAAAATAATGTGGATTTTTAAAGGCAGATGCGATTTAATTTACCTTGGCGGACATAGGAATCTCAGCTGCACTCTTTGTAATTTGAACGAAATGGAGAATATTACACACTTTTTGGGAAAATGTCTAATACTCAAACGAATTAGATATAGATATTTTGGAAAATATAGTTTAGATTTAACGGAAATAATTGACGTATTAAATGGGACAAAAGAAGTTGGTTGGGAAGGTTTAGTTAAATTTATCATTGGTGCTTTGACGTATAGAAAATTAATATTGAATGAGTATGTGTTATAGTGTATGTGTTAATATATAAAATATTGATAAATAAGATTAATTGGAATGTAGTATTTTATGTTATGTAATATTAGGTTTATCTCCGACAGACGACTATATAGTCATTGTCGTATGTTCTTTAATTGTTTATTTTGTATTAGTTGTTGATTTATAATTTGTAAGAATATTTTTAAATAAAGAACTATATCTATCTATCTATCTATCTATCTATAGGGAGTGAACTATTCCCTTTTGTTTGAACATGTCCTATGAATAGATCGATTGCACCCTTTTATACCCGAATGGGTGCAAATCTGGATAGTCGCCTTCTATAAATAGATTAGTCGCACGGTTCGAAATTTTCATTCAATATAATTCTCAAGTACATTTTCATTTCCACTATTTGACAATTTATCCATTTTTGCTTATAAATTTTTGCATACAAATAATTTATTTTCATTCATTTCATTATAAATTCCGCTTAATCCCGTATTTCTCTCTTTAGAGATTAGTCGCACAATTTTTTGCAGAGTAATATCTTTCTTACATATATGTAGGTAAATATCATATCTTCGGGTAGGTCTGAGTTTTTACTTTTTCTATCTCCACATGAGTTGTCATATTCTTTTTATATTTTTTTTAACATACCAGGTGTACAAGCTTAAATCCGCTGTTTTTCGGTAAAAAAATAACACATTTTTTTTTCATAGAAAACCTAAAATTAATTTATTCAAAGTATTTGCCCTCACTAGCTATACATTTTTCCCATCTCTCGGGCAATTTGTGTATACCATGCCAAAAGAATTCCTCATTTTTCGAGGCAAACCACTCGTCAAGCCATTTTCCGACGTCTTCATACTTCGGCGAGCGCGTGACCCATCGACGAAAAAAGTTGATAGTCAGAAGGGGCCAGGTCTGGTGAATAAGCGGGATGAGGTAGCACCTCCCAATTGAGTGTGTCCAAGTGGTTTTGGACCAGTTTTGACGTGTGCGATGGGGCGTTGTCGTGGAGAAATATCAGCTTCTCATGTCTTTGTTCATAACCAGGCCTTTTTTCAATTTCACTAGTTGTTGGTGGTAGCGGTGAGCATTGACAGTTTCACCAGGTTTCAACAGCTCGTAGTAGATGACACCCTGCTGATCCCACCAAACGCACAGCATCGTCTTGCGTTCAAAGCGATTTGGTCTTGGAAGAGAAGTTGCTGGTTTCCGATAGCGCACTGTTGCCATAGGCCTCCACAAGCATTCGATGCGAAACAGCAGCAGATTTCTTCAAATGGAAGCAAAAAAGTACAGCTTCCCGCATATGCCCTTTTTCTGGCACGAAACTAGACATGATTATACGAGGAAAAATGTATGTTGTTGTATGAAATCACTGATGATGTTTACTAATTGATGTAAACAGATGTCGAACTCATAAAAAAAAGAATGCACAGTTGATAATAGCTCAATATGCTCACTAACCCCATCTACGAGCAAACAGCGGATTTAAGCTTGTACACCCGGTATATAATTTCGTCGTTAATCCCTCGAATTCTGCGAAAGAATTATAGGAATAATAAGAGATCTCAATACGGACAATAAAACATGTATCAAAGTAAAAAACAATATGACAATGGATCTGCCGGTTGCAGCTCGCATCAGGCAAGGGGATAGTCTGAGTTGTGTTCTTTTCAATGTTATAATGGACGAAATTATATCAGATGTAAGAGGTGCAGGACGAGGTTATAAACTAGGATACGAAGTTAAAATAGTATGTTATGCTGACGATGCCGTTCTCATATCTGACAATGAAGATGACCTACAGCGGTTGCTGTAGGCCTTTGAAAAATCAGCAGAGAAGTACAATATGAGAATATCTACATTGAAAACGAAGGCTTTAACAATATCAAGAAACCCGTACGATGCAAGTTGGTGGTTTATGGAGAAAGCATTGAGAAAGTTATCGAATTTAATTACTTGGGAACTATCATATCTTCGCAAAAAGATCTTAAAAATGAAGTTAACTATCACATGATAAAATCATCGCGCTTATCTGGTTGTTTGAGAGATGTGATATGGAAAAATAAACACATGAGCATAAAGGCGAAGATACGCATCTACAAGACATGTGTCAGACCCGTTATGGCATATGCAACAGAAACAAGAGCTGACACGAAATGCACCAGCATATTGCGTCTACGATTGAAATGCAAACCTTACGATCTATAGCGGGCTATACACGATGGGATCACATGCTGAACAATGACATCAGACAAATATGCGAAGTGCAAGATGTTGTGAAGTGGACCCGAAAACGACGAAAAGAATGGAAAAATCATGTACTTAGAATGCCTAACAACAGGCTGGCTAAGATGGCAATTATGGGGAAACCAACAACAACAAGAACACATCAAATGAAGACTGAATATTCAATTAATAGTTATAAGTGTTCATATATGTATATGCAAGCGTATATGTGTATGTATATGTTATAAATAGATGTAATATATTCCAATATTGTAATGATATTATCATGATACTGTATTTTTGTAAAAATGCATGCTATTGTTGTTTAAAACAGGAAGTTATCCTAAATAAAAGAAGAAGAAGAAGATATGTGTGTATGAACATATGGATATACTCGAATATATAACTATGACTTGTAGATTTTTATGCAAAAAAAAAACAGTAAGACTTCAATATTTTCAATATTTATCAAAAGCTATCATGGAGGGCTATAATTCGTTAATATATGACTTTGAAATGGAACGAGCAAGTAAAAAATCATATTCAGTTCCTCTGAATCTACCTCTCTAATGAAACAATTTTCCATTACAAAATTAAAGCCTTTAAACATTCAATAAAATCTCCGTCTTGAAGTGTAAAGCTAACTCTAAAGGTAAAGGGGTAACAATGAAATGAAATTTTCAATAATGGTTAATAACTATCCGTAAATGCATAGTTGTTTATTTTTTTTATAGCCGGCATTGTTTTTTTATGGCAATTCTCAAGTATCTTTTATTACTAATTTTCTTGGCAAGCAAAAAGAGACAGGGCCTGGAAGATTAACTTAACAACTTATTGCCTGTGATATATATCCAGTAGACTTAAGTTGTATCTTATTGCAGTTTACTAGGCGATTTCCACTTGAGAGATACTGGTCCCTTTTGGTTTTTTGGAAAAATACACCACTTCATGGAATAGTGACGCCTACACAACGATGCTGCATACAGTTCTACACGGATGACGAATAATATCAAAATAAATTGTTACATGTAATATATTTTATAATGTTTACACAATTTGTATATCATTCACAAAATTCCGAACATTATGTACGATTAATGAGTGACTAAGCTCGCGACCCCGTGCGAAAACATGTCAGATATATATTTGCCAAACTAGAAAATCGAGACTGTTGCAAACATACTTATTTAAAATTATTTTGCATTGCGATTACGGACAGGAACGGATGATTAGGAAAATATGACATATATTTTTTAAAATCAGACAATCAACAACTGTGCTATGATAAAAAAAAAACATTTTGGCGGTTCTAAAAGGGTTAAGAAAAAAATTGTTTTTGAACCGAGAACGTTTCAACACAATCTTTCAAGCTAGGTGTACATTTTTGAAACCTTTCTTTTAAGTATGGGGAGTGATCCACCTTAGTGGACATATGGAAAAGAACATATATAGTATTGATTGCGCGTGAAAATATAAGGCTATTGAACTAAAATTTGGCACAAAAAGTTTGTTTTACCCCAAAATTGTTATACTAGCATGCGAGCATAATCGTATGAAAATCACACCGACCTCCCATACCAAAGTATTTGTTGAATATACATTTACATACTTTTTGCCCAAAAATACAGAATTATTGATCTCAAACTTGGTGTATAAAGTTAGTCTGACTACAGATTCGATTTATTCGAAAATGGGCCTAATCGGATGAAAACTTTACCCACCTTCGATACAAAAGTATATTGTTTAATGTATGTTTTCACACTTCACGTGCGGAAATATAAATCTATCAATCTAAAAATTGGTATATAAAATTAGTTTAAATCAGATAAAAACTACGTCTACCTCTCATACAGAAGAACTTTCTCGGTTGTAGTTTGCGCGCAAACATATTTATATCGAACAAACATGCCATGTCTACGTCCTATATAAAAGTATTTTTAACGATAAATCGAAAATTTAACTGGTTTTAGCGATCAGTCGAAAATGGTTTTGTGTTGTATTACGTTCATATTCATATTCATACCTTTAAAAAACCTACAGAAATACAATTATATGCAGATTAATATCGTCCCACAACCCATTCTAAAGTGTTCCAGTAATACATATTTGATTTTAAAACTCTGAAAAATGGACATTCTCTAAAGATTTGTCAATGAATTTAATCAAATTATCTCATATAATTTAAGTGACTTGACTCAAGCATGACTAAGTGATTTATGATTCTCATATGTCTATCCAAGACTGTAAGATTATAAAATTTTTTAGTTTACAAATGAAATTTTAACTATCTATTTCAACTGATCACTATAGAAATATTTAGGTAAGGACATACAAGCAGATAGGTAACTATATGTATGAATTTACATATACCTAACAATGTTATCTCAAGTGAAAAGTGCTTAATGATGTCAAGTAAGGTACGTGTACGATATATCCATGTATATGTAAGTGTTAGATATACACAGGCAGTCATAATACTTATGCCACAGTGCAATGTGCCCTCACTCCAAAATCAACCCATCCCAACTCAGGGTTATCCATTTTGCGGTTTCAAAAGTAAATGTAAATAAAACACATATAAAATATTTTTTATCATGATATTTCTTTTTTATTATAAAGTTTGAACGTTGACATTATGTGTGAAATACTACATCATTTAAATGACCACCACGCGAATTGTTGTAAGCATCGATTCTTTTGAGGTAATTTTCGACCACTTTTTGACACATATTGGGCGGTATCTCAGCCATAACGTGACGAATGTTGGTTTTTAGGTGCTCAAGAGTTAAACGTTTATCTGCATAAACACGGTCTTTCGCGTAGCCCACAAAAAAAAGTCAAGCGGTGTCAAATCGCATGATCTTGGTAGCCACTTGATATCGCCACAACGAGAAATTACGCGGCCAGAAAATTTCTCTTGCAATAAAGCCATATTCGCTCGAGTTGTGTGGCATGTGCCACCGTCTTGTTGAAAACACATATTCTCTAAGTCGTATTCTTCAATAGCAGGCAAAAAAAAGTCGGTTATCATATGACCATAACGCTCCGAATTGACGGTGACAGTCGTTCCATCGTCGTTTTCGAAGAAGCAAGGTCCAATCACACCTCCGGACCAAAGAGCGCAACAAGCAGAGACTTTTTGTGGATGTAGTGGCCTCTCTTCAATTACTTGAGGATTCTCAGAACCCCTAATACGACAATTTTGTTTGTTAACATACCCACCGAGTGAGAAATGTGCTTCGTCGCTGAAGAAAATTTTGTTCGAAAAATCGCCGTCCACCGCCTGTTGTTCAAGCACCCATTCGACGTATCTACGACGTTGTGAATGGTCAGCTGGCTTCAGTTGTTGTGTGAGCTGGATTTTATATGGATGTAGGTATAGATCCAAATGCAAAATACGCCATAATGTGCCGTAAGACAGTCCTAATTCCTGAGAACGACGAGGAATCGACACATTCGGGTCTTCGGCAACACTTTCACTTACAGCAGCGATATTTTCGGTGGTACGAGCGAAACGATGATGCACAGGCCTTACAATATCTGTAACCGATCCAGTCTCTTCATATTTCTTCACAGTTTTGCCAATTGCTTGCGTAGTTGGACGATTATGTAAACCATAATCTCCTCTTAAAGCATGATATGTGGCTGTGGTAGAATCACCATTTTTGTAGTAGGTTTTTACAATTTTAATGCGTTGTGCGATAGTTAAGCGATCCATTTTCGCAAATGTCAGACTTTGAACTGAAAAAGAAAGAAATTGTTTTAACAACTCAGTTTGACAGATGTCGAATTCTAGCCCTATACTTTTGAAACCGCGAAATGGATAACCCTTTATTTGATAATATGAATAACAAGACGTTCACTCATGTCTGATGATTGAATCGTCTCTATTTCTTATTTATTTTTTATTTACATATTTGCTTCCATCTTTATATGCGAGCAACCAATAAACGATAGATGAACGATGTTCAAACATTTGAATCAACATTAACTACATTTATTGATAGGTTGGTTGGTTGGATTTTCTTCAATTAAATTATATGTATATTCATTACATTTCATGCTCTAATCATACAAATGTATAGAACGTGTATAGAACGTACGTACGACATGAATGCGTGCGTAAAAGTATGCAGATATCCATATACTGGTATGTACATATTTGCTGCTTGTAATATACACTAATTACTTGTTATTACGATAAAAAAATTTGCTAATATTTAAATTTTTGTTGAACTTTATAAATGAGTATTATATATATGTATATATACATATATATACATATATAGATACATATATATACATATATATATACATCTATATATATATATATATATATATATATATATATATATATATATATATACATATATATACATATATATACACATATATATACATATATATACACATATATATATACATATATATATATATATGACTCATTTATAAAGTTCAACAAAACTTTATATATATATATATATATATATATATATATATATATATTTTATATATATATTTTATATATATATATATATATATATATATATATTATATAAATATATATATGTATATACGTATATATATATATATATATATATATATATATATATATATATATATATTATAAATATATATATGTATATACGTATATATATATATATATATATATATATACACACATATATATATATATATATATATATATATATATATATATACAGTGGGGAGCATTAATGAGTACATGCTTGTACTTTCTCACTTCTGAGCGCATAGTAAAAACAACAACAAAGCTGTGCAAGTTTTTTTATTTGTTTTTTATTTCTTATTTTACTCTTAATCTTACGGTATGAAAGAAGAAAAAAACAACAACAAATTCAAAGAGAAACCTGGAAAAAACAAAAACAACATCTATGTACTCAATTTTGCACCTTTTGAAAAATTATAACGATTTCTTATTCCTCTAATATTTTGTCCAAAGCCCTTTATTTTTTATGACACTTTTTATACGTTTATGCATACTTTCCACCAAGTTTTGAATAGTCACTCGGAATTTTGTTCCATTCCGTCTCCACACGCTGCCAGAGTTCATCTAAGTTTTGCGGGGCTTTTGAATACTGTCCCAACCTTCTCTTCACTATTGACCATAACTTCTCAATCGGGTTGAGGTCAGGACTTTGCGCAGACCACTTCATCAGCTCGAATCTTTGATTTGAGAGCCATTCTGTCACGAATTTGGAGGTATGTTTGGGGTCGTTATCCTGTTGAAACACTACTTCCTCCTCAGGATAAGCGCTCATCTCAACAAAATCGGAAAGATGGGTCTTCAAAATGTCACTATACTTCTCTTTATTCATTATTCCGGCTATTCGGTGCAAAGGTCCAATATGCCACCAAGTGAAGGAGCGCCATGCCATGATGTTCCCTCCGCCGTGTTTGATGGTTTCTTTTACATGGTGTTTTTGAAGGTTTTCACCAGGACGACGCCAGCAATACTGCTTCCCATCGGACAGAAAACGGTTGAACTTGCATTCGTCGGACCAAATCACCCGCTTCCAGTCCTCTATGGTCCATTTGTTGTGCTTCCTCGCAAAATTTAATCGAGCTTTTTGACCGTTGCAACGTAACCAATGTTGTGTAACTCCCGTCTTGCTGTCCATCGACTTACTTGTTTCCCAATTGCTGCAGCTGCAGTCTTCGGCGTTAAATTTTTGTTTTCTTTAATTTTTCTTATCATTAGCCGCGCGTCTGCATCTGTTAATTTCTTTTTGCGGCCTTTAATATGTGCTTTTGAAGCAGAATTACGTCTTTTCTGCACCCTTATGACCACTGATTAGCTTATTTTCAACTCTTTAGCTATAATTCGTGACGAAAAGCCATTTTCTGTCATTGACACTATCGAATTTTCAACGTCTAACGACAATTTTCTCATTTTATTGCAAAAGTGATCAAATAAATATTTTTTCTTTGTAATGCCAACTGCACTCTTCAAAAAATTCGCTTTAACTACGCGCTATTACCTATTATTAATTAAGAATCTAAATAAAATTTATAAACTACAACAAAAAATTTCAAAACTAACGGTAAATTTCCATATTTTAGCAAATCAATTAATAAAAGAGTGCAGGTGCAAAATTGAGTACATAGAGGTTGTTTTTGTTTTTTCCAGGTTTCTCTTTGAATTTGTTGTTGTTTTTCTTCTTCTTTCATACCGTAAGCTTATTTCTTTTCCAAAGACCGTAATTGGTCTCAGGTCATACTTGTACCTTTTAAGTGTAAAAGGTACAACTGTTGTCTTTTCAGGGTTTACGGATAAACTCTGATTGATACACCAGTTTTCTACAATCTTTATTGCATTTTGTTGTATGTCAGAGACGGTCTACCCGTCTCTAACCGCCTCTAACCGCAATAACTAGGTCGTCAGCATAGGCAGTTACATCATAACCTTGCTCCGTGAGGATGAAGATTAATCCATTTATGACCATGGACCAGATTAGAGGACACAGTACACCTCCTTGTGGAAACCCCCGAATTGCCCTAGTCAGTATCCTAATACCATTTAAGTCGGATTCTACTTTTAAGCATCATGGAAATCCATCTTTTCAGCACAGTTGGTACTTAAAATACCTCTAAAGCTGATCATATAGCTTATAGGTGGTGGTTGATTAAATATACACAATTAGTATTTCGATATACTTATATTTATTTTTTATTTACACGTTAACGTTTCGTATGTTTATGCACTTAGCTTTATTTATATATAAGCACAATGGATAAATATATATATCACTGAAGTCACAATAATTCGCACTATTTATAATTAACACGATTTAGACTCGTGATGAAATATATAAGAAAAGATTTAGATTTATTAAAATAATGAAAACGGCGCGGAATGGCACGATCTCGTGGTAAATCTTCAAGGACCGAATGTATAGATGATAACATCGGTCGATCATAACGCGAACCGCGAAAACCCAAAAACATAAAAAGGGAATTTATGTGGAGAGTTGGGTTGCCATATGGTAAGTATGCAAGGTAAGGTAAATAAAAATGGTAAGTATCATTAATTCATTTTGTAAATACTATTTCATTATTTTTACTTCCTTCTTTCAGGGACTGACCATATGGCTGGTCTAAAGGGATTTAGACATCGCGGCCCGCATGCACTCGTGCATTAATTGAGTGCATCTCGTAGACGGGACAGTGAACCGATCGCGTCCTCGATCGCTCGAGCTGTCCTCCGACGAACATCGGGAGTCGGTCGTTGTCTCGGCTGGGAGCTTCTCGGGGTGGAAGCTACATGTAGTTGCTCGACGCGACGAGAGCGCGGAGGGTTTCGCTGCAATCCGCGGCGGAGATCCTCAGGTCTGCGCCGATGCCGGGGTTCAGGACGATGCCTCGTGCGTCCGCCTTCAGGTGGCGCACGTCGTCGATGCTGTTGGGTGGTGCGGCGATTCGGCGGCCCATGCCCAGTAGGGGACCGGACCGGATGGAGGAGCGTGTGATGCGCCAATCTGCATTTTTTGCATGAGTTTGGCGAATCACACGATCCGGTCCCGTGCGACCGAGCCAGGTAGTTGCGGCAGCATCGATGCGCGCGCACCACATCCTCCCTCTGGCTTGTGTTCATCGCCAAAAACCCGCGGCAATACCGCAGAGCGTGGAGCCGATGACATAGTTCGCACCGATGATGATCGCTATGGGCGGAACTGGAAAGATAAAATTTGAAAACGAAATTAGCTAAGGGCTTGAGCCAAAGTCTGATAGCGAAAAAAAGAGATTTTTTTTGGATATTATGATTTTACGCGAGCGGCAAAATACATAATTTTACTATGGGCCGCTTGAGAACGGCCGATTTTGTCGGAATATCTGCGACACGGATGTGGCCGTCAGATCCTCGATACAAATGAGTGACGCGCCCGAGACTCCATTCGTTGGGGGGCAGCAGCTCATCCTTGATGACCACCAGTTGACCTACTTCCAGCTCCTTTTGAGGGTGTTGCCATTTGTAGCGTTTGTGCAGATCTTGTAGGTACTCAGTTTTCCATCTGCGGCTGAACTGGTGGTGAAGCGCCTTGAGTTTTTCCCATCGGTTTATCAGGGATATATTTTCCGAGTTGGGTTCGGGCAAGGACGTTAGTGGAGCACCTCGCAGGAAGTGACCTGGAGTTAGCGCTATCAGTTCGTTGGGATCTTGAGAGAGGGGAGACAATGGTCTAGTGTTGAGCACGGCTTCGATTCTACAGAGCAGAGTTGAGAACTCTTCGAAGCGGAATTTGTGATTGCCGGCAGTCTTTTTGAGATGAGCCTTAAATCTTTTGACTGCCGACTCCCAGAGACCGCCCATGTGAGGCGCACTGGGAGGAATAAAAACCCAGTCAATACCTTGCGGAGAGTATTGGGCCAGAATATCTTTGGACACCTCCTTAGAGAATTTGAGGAATTCTTTACTCATGGCTCTTTGAGCTCCAACGAAAGTTGTACCATTATCCGACATGATTTTGCGGGGAAGGCCTCTTCTGCCAACGAATCTGGCGAATGCGGCGCGGAATGCCTCTGTAGAGAGATCAGAGCACAATTCCAAGTGAATGGCCTTTGTGGAAAAGCATACAAATACAGCCACATACCCTTTGAGAAAGGCAGCAGTTCGAAGCGTAGATGCTTTAATTTGGAATGGGCCTGCAAAATCAACACCTGTGGTCGCGAAAGGTACCGACAAGGTACACCGTTCAGGCGGCAGAGCTGCCATAATCTGTGATCGAACCTTTTGTTTGTGGATGGTACAAACTTTGCATAGAAATATGCATTTCCTTATTTGGGGCTTAAGACGAGGAATATAGAATTCTTGTCGAGCCATTCGGAACATGAGCCTTTGTTCTGCGTGTAGGAGCAGAGTATGGAGAAACTCGAGGTACAAAACGCAAAATCGGGATTTTTCAGGAAGAATTATGGGGTGGCGCTCACTATAACTAAGACCAGAATGAGCTAATCGACCATTTACACTCATGAGATTTTCCTTTTCGAGAAAAGGATTTAAAGTCAGCAAAGAGCTTTTATTGCTGACTGCGGTTGAGCTGAGAAGAGCCTTCAGCTCTTTGGGAAAATATTGCCATTGAGCTAACGAGATTAGCCGGCTTTTTGCGAAACGAATTTCGTCCTGCGAGAGTGAGGAATTCGAAATTGGAGAAGATTTTCGCAATTTAGAGAGTCCGTTATGGACAAAACGGAAAACGTAAGAAATCACACGTAGTGCCCTTGAAAATGATGAGAACCGATCGAGAATGTCGGTATGGTCATCTAATGTGAGAAGAACCTCTACTTTCCTTTGCTCGGGGGGCAAAGTACTGGAAAGGGTTGGTTTTGGCCAGGCTTCTTCGGGGTGATGAAGCCATGCAGGGCCATTCCACCAAAGAGTATTGGACACAAGATCTTGGGGCTTGCATCCGCGCGTACCCAAATCAGCTGGATTTTCGCTGCTGATGACATGGCGCCAGATAGCATTTCGAACGTTTTGGAGTATCTGGGCTGTACGATTAGCGACGTACGTTTTCCATGTGTGAGGTGGTTTTTCCATCCATGCGACAACGATTTGAGAATCGGACCAGAAAAATATGTCTGAGAATTCGACATCTAAAGTTTCTTTAACGGACTTGGCTAGGTGCGAAAGTAAAACGGCGCCACACAATTCCAAACGTGGTAAGCTGACCGTCTGCAGAGGTGCGACTTTTCCTTTAGCCACCAGTAAATGACAGGATATTTGATTATTCATGTCCATTGATCGTATGTACAGGGCTGCACAATACGCTTTCTCTGAAGCGTCACAAAATCCATGAAGCTGGATTCGCTTCTTGGGAGAGAATTGTACCCATCGAGGGATTTCGATGAGACCAATGGACGAAATGTTCTCCAGAAATACATTCCATTTGATGAGCGATCTGGGTTTCACGCATTCATCCCAGTCGGTGCCTTCTAACCAGAGCTCTTGGAGAAGCAGCTTGGCTTGAGTCATGATGGGCGAGAGCCATCCTGCCGGGTCAAATGTTTCGCAACGGCAGATAAAATTTGACGCTTGGTAGCAGCGGATGTTGTTTCGATGGGCGATACTGAGTACGAGAATGTGTCAGTCAATGCATTCCATCGTATTCCAAGGGTTTTTGTGGCACTGGCACTTTCAAATTTTAGAAAATCAGAATCGAGAAGTTCTGATTTTGGGATATTTTCTAAAATTTTAGGATGATTTGCAGTAATCTTTCGTAATGGAAATCCTGCGGAGTTGAGGACTTGTATCACTTGAGATAAAGATTCTACTGCAAATGGAATTGTATGTGAACCAGATAATACGTCATCCACATAGGTTTCTTTGAAGATTATTTTTTCCACGAGAGGGAAATTCTTCTTGGAATCCTTAGCCAATTGTTGCAGTGTTCTAATGGCTAAATATGGAGCGAAATTTACACCAAATGTGACTGTCTTCAACCGGAAGTCCTGAATTGGAGAATTTGGTGACCTGCGAAAGAGAATTCGCTGGAAATCCTGGTCGTCATGGTGGACAAGAATTTGTCGGTACATCTTTTGTACATCACCATTGAAAACGAATTGATATAGTCGCCACCTCAGAATGAGAATCATGAGATCTGGTTGTAATGTGGGACCTATATGTAATACGTCGTTAAGAGAATGGCCTGAGCCGCTGCTTCTTGAGGCATTAAAAACAACACGCACTTTGGTGGTTTTCTTTTCTGGCCTCACCACTGCATGATGTGGCAGGTAAAAGGAGAAATACTTGCCATCAGAGATGATTTCATGCGAGCCTGTGGGTTCCATATGATCCAGCGTGAGGTATTCTTCGAGAACCTCATCGTAAATGGCTTTGAGATCGCCTTTCTTTGAAAAATTTTTCTCCATACTGCGAAATTGATTATAGGCTATGGTTCGGGAGTGACCAAGAGCCGTAAGAGCGGGAAAACTGGATTTAAATGGAAGCCTGACCACATATCTTCCATCTGACCTACGAGATGTGGTCCTCTGATAGTAGTCTTCACAGGCTATATCTTCTTCCGATACTTGAGCTGGCTGATTGACTTCTTCCTGTTCCCAAAACTTCCTTAGTTGAGAACTAAGAAGTTCATTGGAAACTTCCTCTACCTGTGTCGAGAATGTTGACACTTTTTGAGAGATAGGTCCACTAATTATCCAGCCAAATATCGTATTCTGTGCGAGAAGGCTTCCACAGATATTATGGCGGATTCCGGTTAGGAGGATTTGAGGAATCAAATCACTACCTATGACCATGTCAATTTGCGCCTGCACGAAGCAATTCGGGTCAGCCAAATCTAACATTTCGAATTGCTGCCAATCGAGCTTAGAAATTTTAAATTTTAATCTAAAGGGATTTAGACAGTGGTGTTGAAATCTCCCTCTATGTCAAGGAAACCTACCAAACAGATTTCCTTCCTATCGAGGAATACCTCGATTTCAGGACAGATAGGGCTGTTTCTGTAGATCTACCTTTCCGATAAGCATGTTGGTATATGCTTAGAAGATTTCGGATAAGGATTTCCTCTCTCTCTCTCTCTCTCTCTCTATAACCTTTTCCATACCTTTCAGTATACACAACATCCGGCTTATTGGCCTGAAGGATTTTGTTTTTTTTTTGTTTGGTTTTCCGGCTTTGGGAAGGTAGACAACATTCACTGTTCTCCAGGTCTCCGGGATATAGTCAAAAGCCAAGCTACATGCGTATAATTTCGATAGAGTGGGCGACAGACTGTCCAGTCCTCTCTGCAAAAAGGCCGGGAAGATTTTATCCTTTCCCGCCACCTTATACGGGAAGAACGTTCCTATAGCCCATTCTACAATCTAGCGTTTACAGATAAGATTGGATAATTTCCATTCTTGCCTATTGGGAAAGTAGGACTGTCAAATATGGTAATTGTTTTGGTCGGTTTCATTGTCTATTATTTCTGATCCCGGAAAATGAGCTTTAGTGAGCAGGGTTAAACTATCTTGCGCACTGTTTGTGGTTAACCCCCTTTCGTCTGTCAAAGATCCAATCGGACGAGGTTTATCGATTGAGAGAATTTTCTGTAGCCTACAGCTTGAGTTCGCATCATCTACGTCAGTCAAAGATCCAATCGGACGAGGTTTATCGATTGAGAGGATTTTCTGTAGCCTACAGCTTGAGTTCGCATCATTTACGTCATCGCAGAAGCGTTTGAAGGATTCTCTCTTCGATATTTTTATTTCTCTACTGTATTTGGCAGAGTAGGTCTGCCAGTCGTTGTTCCGCTTGGTACTATTAAATAGCTTCCGTACTTCTTTTCTTATCATGCTAAGATGACTGTTCCTGTGTCTGTCTTTTAAAGGTCTGTGTCTTTACAGGACAGTTGTCTTCATGGGAGATCCCTTCTAGTCTATATATTGTGCCAACTCTATTTATAGGTTGCGTATTGATATCGTGACTTAACTGGTAACAATAACTGTTCCAGTTGGTCTTTCTCTTGGCCTAAAGTAATTTGCCACCTAACCTAAACCTTAGTTGTCAGAACAAGAGGGCACTTCGGATACTCGCCACTTGCTGACAAGTGATTTTTATAAAGAAGTGGTTAGGGTAAGGTCTAGCACCTCCTTTCTAGTTTTAGTTGTGAATGTTGGGTTACCTCCATCATTACAAATACTTAAGTCTAGTGAGAGTATATAATTAAATAGTGACTCACCTCTAGCGTTGGTGTCCGTGCTTCCCCAGATAATGTGATGGGCATTCGCATCACATCGTAGGACCTATACAATGCTGTCTTGCATATGCTATTAGCTTCTCTGCTATATCCGTGGGACATTCAACTACATCTCCAGGGAAATATGCTGATGCTATTCTCTTGAATTGCAGGTTATCTTGGCCGCGCACAGGTCAGGCGTAACAAAATCTGTTAACGGGAAGAAAGAAATACCATTAAATACCATAAAAGGTCTGTCAGTAGACTGACACTACAGCACATTACATGACATCGAAAGATCCAGAAATTCATTTTTGGTGCTGGTCAATGGTTCCTGCACCAGCGCTATGCTAGGACCGTATTTGTTGATGGTCTTAGCTAGGACAGCTGATGCTGCCTGCGCCCTATGGAGTTTGACTTGGACAATCTCCATATTATTCGTATGTCGCCTTTGTGTGAAAGCCTACGCGCTTGTCCCATCTACCCCTTGTCTGCACCCGTACATTGCTGTTCGGGGATACAGACTTATCCGAAATACTCAATCGTTTGGATGGATTGTCCTTTCCAATCGGTTGAGTCTTCCGGACGGGCTTAGTTGAGCCCCGGTCACCGACGGCTTTGCAACATGCTCACGCCTAATCCTGAACTGAATCCGTCCCAGATCGAAGGAGGGAAGGTCGTTCAGCTCAGAGAGCAAGTGGGCCGAGGCATTGCCGATGGCCAGCGTAAGCGCTGATCCGTGTGCCGTAGCAGTCCTCTTCATTACTTTCTAGTTGCCTGTCGGTAATGAATGGTTCTGCATACGTAGCATCTTCAGGATTTCATCTGCCGGAAGGGAGCAGTACAGTTCACAATTATTCATCCCGGTTTGAAGGAGCAGCCTTGGAAACGGATTTGAGGACCATCAATGGGGAACTTACGCAACTCTTCCTTGATAGCGCTCTCAATGTCTTTCTGCTCATCCAAATTGAGATGGTCGGTCGGTTATCCCTCCAGAAGAATACCCACTTTGATCGCGGCAGCAGTTTCATCATAGGATGGACCTTCCTTCATCCTTTTAGGAGCTGGTTGTGCCATCTCCGTTTTTCCGCTGCTGCCGTGTGTCTTTTCGATGTCCTCTAAGACAGTCTTAGGAGCCAGATCATACGGCCTACCATCCGAAGACTCTTCTTTTGTGAAATCGTTAACCCCTTTCTCTTAAGTGAGATGTCTCCAGCTGCCTCCACCAGCATCGGCATTTCGGTAGATGCTGTTGCTAGAGTATTTCTCTAAGTCCAGCCAGCATCCATAAGGAAGTTTAGTATAGATCCTACTTTAATGGACTTCAGCAGATTTTCCGGTATTATAAATTCCCCGAAGTTTTTCTTTCTTGTGTGCATAAGTGCTGAACACGTTCCCAACACATGTTTTGCAGTTTCATTCTCGTCTCTGCAATATCGGCAGGTTTCATCCGAGAAGATTCCCAGTTTCGTTAGGTGATAATTCAGCATACAGTGTCCTGTCAATAATCCCGTGATGATTCTTACATTATTGTTGTTTAAACTTATACATTCCTCAAGTCGTTTGAGGTTATAGGTCCCTAAAAGTGTTTCAGGTTTCATCCGAGAAGATTCACAGTTTCGTTAGGTGATAATTCAGCCTAAAGTGTCCTGTCAATAATCCCGTGATGATTCTTACATTATTCTTGTTTAAACTTATACATTCCTCAAGTCGTTTGAGGTTATAGGTCTCTAAAAGTGTTTTGGATTAGCGCATGATGTTGAAATGGGAACACCTATCTACCGCGTATATTTCCGCTTAAAAAACAGTAGTATTGCTACCCAAAGGCTCCGAGTATTTTTCCCAGACTTCAGGAAGTTGTTTTAATAGAACATCATATTTCTTGCGGTCCATCCGTCTGCCTGGTCCGCTATTAACAGAAGTCATTCTCATGGTAGTTCTCTTTGCTTGGGACTAGATGTGAGTATGAAGAGGTGGTAGCTCCAAGAAAACTTCCAATGATGCTGTGGACATGTACGCATAGCTCCTATTATACATACACATTCTAGTCTTTGAATTCTGCCGAGTATGGTGGTAACAGTTTGAAGCTTTGTGCGGTTCTTCCAGACGACCACTTATCATGGGTCTAACGATTACAGTGTATATCCATCTCAGCATCTTTGGTGTGCAACCCCAACTTTTCCCTACTATCTATTTACAAATCATAAATATTCTAGTAGCCTTTTTCGCCACATTTTTTATATGTGTCCTTCATCGTAGGTGCTGGTCTAGTACTACTCCCAGATATTTGACTTCTTTCTGTAGCTCTATCTCTGCACCGTCTAAGCTAATAGTTTTTAGATTCCTATGCTTGTCCTTCCTAGTAAATGGAACATTTGTAGTTTTTACTGGGTTAATGCTCAGCCCCACTTTGCTACACCATTTTCTTGTTAGTTGTAGTCCTAGTACATAGAGTATTTTCGAACTTTCCTCTACATATTATGACTATATATTCAGCATAACCCTGAAATTGTAATCCAGAATTATCTAGTTCTACAAGAAGTTAATCTACTACCATACTCCACATTAGCGGTGATAGCATTCCCCCTTGTGGGCATCCCCGTGAGGTGTTTGCTATTATGCTTCCTGTATTAGTTAGTATTTCTACCTTCTTAGCGGAGAGCATGTTGCTCATCCATAGGGCTAAAGTCTGAATAACATCTCTATTAATCAGGGCTTTATGGATGGCTCCATGTAAAGTGTTATCAAAAGCACCTTCTATATCGGATAAGTGCATAATGCTATCTATTTAATTTCTATACTTTCCTGGATTTCGTTAGCTAATTGGTACAATGCAGTTTCTGCAGATCTGATTAATCTATACCCATGCTGATACGCATGTAACGGAGGGTTTACTAGAATGGTTATTCGGATGTAGTTGTCTACAACTTTTTCTAGTACTTTAAGCATGAAGGAAGTTAGGCAAATTGGCTTGAAGGATTTCGAATGAAGAGGATTCTTCTTGCCGACCTTCGGTATGAAGACCACCTTGGCTCTTCTCCACAGCCTTGATATATACCCCAATGCAATTCTGCGCCTGACAATCTAAGTTAATATACTTAAGATATATTCTAGGTAAAAAAAAAATTTTAATATTTTGCGAAAAGACGCTCAGAAACTCAGTGAGTTATTTCGGTGATTTTTTTTTTTAGAAAAAAAAAAAAAATAAACAAAATATTAATATCGTTTGCAAACATTTTGTTTATAATATGAGTGTTCAGCGCTCTCCTCTCCGGCAACGGCAATCGCCTGTTAATGTGTGTGTAAACAATAATTTGCAATCACCCGTGCAAACCCCCCCGATAAGTGCATTATAAAAAAAAAAACAGTTGATACACACTGCACAAGTGAAAGTAACAGTGCAAATCTTTTGCCTGTACATATTCCTCACTCTAACACTACATCAAAATTTGCAACAACAATAAATACAGACAAAAAAAATAATTTGTTCTCTCGTGATATACTATCTCCCTCTATACCGTGGAGTGTACAATGCGCTTCTCCTGTTGTAACACCAACAGCTACAACATCAAAGCAAACAAATAACGGCCTTTCTACTGAAGTGCATAACCCAGTAGTTAAAGAAACTAGTGCGATGACTAATAAAGAACCAGTTGCTGTTCAAACTGGAATTGATCGCTACATTACTGTAGTAAAGCGAAAAAGAAGTCCACAAAATTCAAAACAAATGAATTCAACAAAAATTCAAAAGCAGAACACTGCCCCTATTAATTCGGAAAATAGATACGCTTTGCTTTCAGGTGATGAAAGTGACGAAAATATTATCTCCAAGAAAAATTTCAAACCCCCACCCATTTTCTTAAGAGAACGCAACTCAGATAAGTTGATTTCTAGAATTACAAGTCTTATAGGACCAAAGAATTTCCACGTTGTTCCTATTCGCAAAGGCCAAATTGAGGAAACGAAAGTGCAAATCTACTGCGAAACTCATTATCGCAAAGTAATTGCGGAATTTGATGCTGTAAAAAAGAATTACTACACATATCAGCTAAAAAGTAGTAAAGGCTTAATCGTAGGCTTAATCGTAGGCGTCGAACCCAACGTTGACATTAACGAAATCAAACTTGCCCTTCAGGAAGAAGGGTTTCAAGCCAAAACAGTATTCAACATTCTCAACAAGAGCAATATACCTCAACCGTTATATCGTATTGAGCTTCAGCCTGAAACAAAACCCCTAAAAAAAGGTGAAGTACACCCCATATATAAAATTCGATATTCATTGCATCGCAAAATCACAATCGAAGAACCCCATAAGAGAACTGGACCTCCTCAGTGCAGTAACTGCCAAGAATATGGACATACTAAGACATATTGTACCCTGCCAGCTGTTTGTGTGATTTGTGGAGATCTCCATAAATCAAACATATGCCCAAAATCTAAAGGCGATGCTAGCATGAAAAAATGCAGCAATTGTGGAGGTAATCACACCGCAAATTATAGAGGTTGCCCAGTATATACAAACCTAAAGCTAAATTTCTCCGCTAGCAATCAACCTCTAAAACCAGTTGAGCAAACTCAGATAACCAACTCAAGTAAGAGACAAAATATTGATGCAACACAATTCTTCTCTGCAATCCCAAACAAGAATCAATCCAATTCATACGCTAGCGTGTTAAAACAAAACCCACACCAACAAAGCAATGTAAATAATGAGCAGAAACACTCACTGCCCACCCAACAGCCAAGTACCCTTGAACATTTGCTTCAAACATTAATTCAAAATATGAACCAATTCATGAACTCAATGCAAACAATGATGCAAGAAATGATGAAAAATCAATCGATGTTACTCCAAACATTGCTATCCAGACCATGAGTTGTCTCAAGATATGCCACTGGAACGCCAACGGCTTAAGCCAGCACCGTTTGGAGCTAATTCAATTCCTTGAATCCAGCCAAATCGACATAATGATGATATCTGAGACCCATTTCACTGACAAAAATTGCTACCAAATACCATATTACAAACTGTACACCACAAATCATCCGCATGGTAAGGCACGCGGAGGAACTGCCATATTGATAAAAAGCAGAATAAAACATCATGTTCTCGAAGATTTCAGTAGCGTCTACTTGCAAGCAACATCTATATGTCTGGAAGAATACATCTCTAAGCTAGTAATATCTGCGATATACTGTCCCCCAAGATACAGTATTACCAAACAGCAATATAAAGAATTTTTCTCAACTCTTGGTAGCAAATTCTTGGTTGCTGGCGATTTCAACGCCAAACACACTCACTGGGGCTCCCGCTTAATAACTCCAAAAGGCAGAAGACTATGTTCAATCATCACTAACCACGGCTACGATGTTATTTCAAATGGTCAACCGACATATTGGCCGACGGACAAGAGGAAAATACCCGATCTCATAGACTTTGGAGTCGCCAAAGTTTTGCAGATGGAAAATATCTCCACAGAGGGTAATTATGATCTATCATCTGACCACTCACCCACGGTAATATCTATAAAATCAGCAAGCCCCCAAGGCAATTGCGTTAGAAAGAAATTAGACTGGTTAAAATTCAAGAAATATATAAATTCCCATCTTCCTCTGAGTACTGTATTAAGAAATGGACACGATGTAGACTCAGCACTCGAAAAATTCAACCAGCTGCTCTCATTAGCTCTCAGCTCAGCCACCTGCACAAAGGTATGCAAGCAATCAAACTATAGCTCATACACACCAGCCGATATTGAATTGCTAGTAAGGCAGAAAAGAAGACTCCGAAGACAATGGCAAGAATTCAGATCACCGAATCTGAAAACACAGCTACAGCACTGCACTCGAAAGTTAAAGCAAGCCTTAAAAAATAAAAACAACAAAGAGTTAGAAGAGCACATAGCGAAAATAACACCTGGTGAAGCGTCAGACTACTCTTTGTGGAAATCAGCAAAAAATTCAAATCGGCCAATTCTCACTGATTCCCCCATCCGTTTGAGTGACGGTAATTGGGCTAGAAGCAACTGTGAGAAGGGTTTGGCTTTTGCAAACCACCTAAAAAGTGTGTTTACACCCAATCCACCCTCTTCACAGCCCTCATTACCAATATTAACTTCTCAACCTTGCTCAATAACGCTCAAAATTAAAAAAAAATGACATATTCAAAGCAATTTATAAAGATTTAAACCCAAAAAAATCACCTGGTCCAGATAAAATTACCGGTAAAATGATAAAAGAGCTACCTCCGGCTTCAGTAATTCATCTGATGCACATTTTCAATGCTATCCTTCGTATTAAACACTATCCCAAATGCTGGAAAACTTCAAAAATTATTATGATAGCAAAACCAGGAAAAGACCCTACAAAAGTTGCATCGTACAGACCTATCAGCCTCCTGCCTCTACTTTCTAAAGTATTCGAAAAGCTACTTGTCATGAATATAACTCCATTTATTAATCTCAACCAACTGATTCCTCAACATCAGTTTGGATTTAGAAAACAGCACGGCACAATAGAACAAGTCCACCGCATTGTAACTCTGATAAGGAACACTTTTGAAGAAAAAAAGTATTGCTCAGCTGTCTTTCTTGATATCACTCAAGCTTTCGATAAAGTATGGCACGATGGCCTTATTTACAAACTCAAACTATTACTGCCTGCAAATGTCTCCTCATTGCTTAGTAGCTACCTCACGAAAAGACAATTTCTCGTACACCACAAGGATTACACAACAAATCCATTGGATATTCACGCTGGCGTTCCTCAAGGAAGCGTTTTGGGCCCCTTACTGTATCTCTTATACACTACAGATATGCCAATACGGCAATATTGTGCACTCGCTCTAACCCCATAGAAGCTACTAAACTCCTGCAGACTCATATCGATTCTCTCGAAATCTGGCTAGCAAAATGGCGTATAAAAGTCAATGAATCAAAGAGCGTACATGTAACCTTCACGCTAAGGCCAGATACATGTCCCCCACTTAAAATTAATGGCCAATCAGTTCCACAATGTTCCTCAACAAAGTACATGGGTATTCACCTCGACAGAAGGCTGACCTGGAAAAATCACATAGAGGCAAAGAAAACTCAGATCAAGATTAAAATTAATCAGTTATGGTGGCTGATACACAAGAGATCAAAGTTGAATCTCGAATACAAAGTGCTATTATATAAAGCAATCCTGAAGCCAATCTGGACTTATGGTATTCAGTTTTGGGGCACCGCACCTCCCTCAAATATCGAAAAATTGCAGCGAATACAATCCAAGTGTCTGCGAATTATTGTAAACGCACCTTGGTATATGAGGAACGTTAACATCCATCGAGATTTAAATGTACCCACAATTTCTGAGGAAGTTGCAATGTCTTGCAGAAGCTACATTCAAAAATTACACAGTCATCCGAATCCCCTTGCTAGGCAATTGTTGCTGAACACGGGGCATCGTCGATTAAAAAGAAAAGACACACTGAATATGCTGTGAAATTGCTATACCTCGTGACTCAACAAATTGTGATGGAACGTTGGGAATATCACATAATTTTATTTAGTTTGTAAGATTTGATTACTTATTGTTAGTTTCTAAGTAATTTTAGAAAGATCCAATAAAAAGGCTTGTAAAAACAAAAAAAAAAAAACAAAAAAATATTCTAGGCCCTTTGTAGTAGTGCAGGAAATATGCCATCCATACCAGAGGATTTCAGTGGTTTAAAGGTGCTTACGTTCAGTTTGCTCTCGTCCTGATGTGATAGAAGATCCTGGAAAGTGAGTGTTAAGGAGAACTTCAACTTTCTCTTCCTCACTCTCAGTGTAACTTCCATCTTCCTTTTTAAGGTTGGTAGAGGGTAGACTACCCGTTGTTCACTTCCATTTCTAATTGTGTGATTGACTATGATCACTTTGTTCTGTGTGGTGACTTTAATCTGAACCTTTTAACTAATAATAGTTATATTAAGCGATTTATTGATGGCTTATATGAGGTTGGTCTCAGCATTGTCAATACTAATATCCCGACTAGATTTGCAAGCTACTCTCTACCTAGCTAGTTCAGTTGATGATAAATTAAACTGCTTTATTACTGAGCTTACTAAACTATTTGACACACATGTTCCTTTGAGAACTAGCCGTGTGATCAATAGCTCGTGTCCCTGGTTTACGTAAAATGTAAAATTAGCATTAAAAAAACGTAACAAAACTTACAATAAATGGAAAAAAAATTCAACAGAATGCAATCTTCTGGATTACAAAAAGGCAAGGAATGAAGCTACTTCTATGGTCAGGTTGTCGAAGAGGATGTTTTTTAGATCGAAGCTTCAATCTTCATTACCGTCAAAACTGCTGTGGCACAATTTAAAGAGTATTGGTGTGTGTTGTAGTAACTCTGAAACACGTCGAAATGATTCCAAGGAACACAATGATTTTTTATTGTTAATCCTGCTTCCAATTTGGCTAAGATTCTTCATCACAAGACATCTACCAAATTTCAAGACCGGTTTCACTTTGACGCTGTGTGTGAGATGGACGTTGCACGTTGTTTAAACAAAATTAAGTCTAATGCTGTTGGAGAGGACGGTATTGCTATTAAGTTCATTAAACTGGTATTGCCCTACGTATTGAGTCCTCTAACACACATTGTTAACCATTGTTTCACTACCTCCTGTTTTCCAAAAATTTGGAAAGTGGCTACAGTCATACCCATTGCAAAAAAATCCATGGCTTCAACACCTGCTGATTTTCGTCCTATAAGTATACTGTCATCTTTATCAAAAGTCTGTGAGTCCCTCATGGCTGAACAGATTTCCAGTCACATCAGTGTGTGTGGTCGCATATCTCCTCTTCAATCTGGTTTTAGCGCTGGACACAGTTGCTCCACCGCAGTAGTAAAAATTTTGGATTATATTAGAATACAGTATGACAAAAGGCATTTGACTTTGTTGTGTCTCTTGAATTTCTCAAAAGCATTTGATAGAGTTAATCACTCTCTGCTGTGTACAAAGCTGAGACAATACTTCGGATTCTCGAATACTGCGGTTCGTTTGATGGAAAGTTATTTAAAGGATTAGTCTCAAAGGGTTAAAGTGGGTAATGATTATTCTGCGTTTAACAAGATAACTAGTGCTGTACCGCAAGTTTCTGTTCTTGGGCCCCTTCTTTTCTCATTATTCTTAAATGATATTTTTACAGTCTGCAGTTATGTAAACATGCATGCATATGCTGATGACCTTCAACTGTACTTGTCAAGCCCTATTGGTCTTGTTGAGGATTTGTGTCTTAGAGTTAATGAGGATCTTTGTTCTATAGGCGAGTGGGCGACTGTAAATTTGCTGAAGTTGAACCCCTTGAAATCGAACGTTCTTCTAATTTCTAAAACATCTTACTCTCATGCTATTACACCAATTTTTCTTAACGGAACCCAACTTGAATTTGTGAGTAAGGTTAGGAATCATGGTTTTATTATTAACTCTTCCCTTTCTTGTGAAGACTATATTAATAATGTGGTGAGTAAGTCGTATTCTGTTCTTCGTAAGCTCAGAATGACTGCAACATTTGTGCCTTGTGAAACTAAACGAAAATTAATTCTCCAATTGCTGATCCCTATTTTAACATATTCTGATGTTGTTTACAGTAAGCTGGACTCTAGGGACCTGGAACAAATTAGGTGTAACATTCAATAATGCTGTTCGTTACATTTACGGCCTATAGTGGAAACATTCTTGGTGTTGATTTTTTCAATTATCTTGATGCTAGAAATTGCATATTCTTATACAGACTTATCCACTCACAGAGTCCAGCGTACTTGTATGAAAAGCTTCAATTCTGTAGGTCGGGTAGATGCAGAAATCTTCTTATACCAGGTTTTAATTTCAAATATTCTTCGTTAGCGCTGTTAGATTGTGGAATTCGCTTCCGATACATATTAAGAATTCTGTTACTATGGCAAACTTTAAGCACCTAATTCTCCTACATTTCTCTAAGAAACTTTAATTATTTTTCTTTCTCTCTCTCTCTCTTTCACACTTACTTTTTTTTCTTTTCCCTTTTCCGCCCTCGACCGCCCTATTTAGTTTTAATCAATTACTTTATTTCATTATTTTTTAAGTAATTTGTTTTTAATATCTTTGAAGTTGTTATTTCATGTTTACTCTGCGCATGTGAAAGATTATTATATCTTATATGCGAACTAAAATGAATATAAATAAATAAAAAAAATAAAAAATTTGACGCATTGCTAAAATTTAATAATTCTAGTATATTACTTAGAATAAATTCAAGAAGGTACTCACCCCGTGTGTTGGTGTCCGTGCTGCCCCAGACCTCGTTGTGCGCATTTGCGTCGCAGCTGAGTATTAACGCCATTTTCTTCCTTTCGCAGTACTCTACCAGTTTTTGGATTGCCGCAGGAGGCACCTGTTGGTCTTGCTCTGGTAGATAGGCTGTTGCTATTACAATTTCTTTGGCAGTCCCGTTTAGGTTTACCGGGATTTGTACCACAACTAAGTCCCTCGAGAGAAACTCTGAAAGACAAAGAAAATTCATGTTATTGGTAAGTATCAAACATGTTCTCGGGTTATCACACTGTATAACCGATATTACCTGTGTATTTTTGTTCGCCAAGCCTCTTATGTAGCCCCTGAATATCCAGGGTTCTCGAACCAGCACTATACTCAGTTTAGACCTGAGCATTGCCCTCGCGATCACCGCCGAAGCTGCTTTCGCATGGTGGAGATTGATCTGAGCGACCTTAGTGCTGTCGATTTTCTACTGTTGAATCAAATCGAGTACATTCACTGTCTGAGCCTCATCGATCTCTGACAGGGAGACTCTATCCGAGTCATCTTCCGACCTTAGGTTTAACATGGTCAGGTCTAGGTCGTCAAGCTCCTTATTTTCATGAGGTAGTGGATTGACTTCCTCGACCTACTCATCTCTGGTGACCTCTACCTCTACCTTTTCTGTTACATCCTTGGATAGTGCGTTCCCTGATGTAGCCTCTTTTTTTCCATTGCCTTCTCCTTCTTCCTATGCAAATGAAGTGGGATGCAACAAAACCTGTAGTTTAACCTACAGGTTTTGTTGCATCCCATTTTTCAGGTCTTGGGTTTTAAAGAATCTCCATATATGAGTATGGAGGTCCTCATTTTGGATGACCATCAGTTTCAGCAGTTACTCCGTTTCCACATCTGCTGTCCTTGGAAGGTTAACCGTCACCATACGCGCAGCGGGAATATCATCTCCCTTGCTAGTAATTAGCTCGGTTCCCTTCCATCCTGATAGAGTCGGAACTATTCCGCTGAGCCACTAAGCTACTTCTTCGGTTCCACAGTCGACCAGTATTAAACCTGGTCGAAAGTGAATCTCAGCTTCGACTTCCAACCCTGTTCCTCACGTGTAAGTATATGTTCAGGGTAAAGCTTCGGGAGTATAGCCAGCCTAGTGACATTAGCATAGCTTACGCCTGGCCTCCTGATTTCAATGACCCTGAAGGTTTAGTCCTGCTGTCCAGTTTTGTTTTCTTTGCATGGTTTCCGTCTGGTGGGCTGATCATGTCTACGCCCATTTTCCTCACCTGAGGATTATTATTGGGAGCCCAATACCGTACCTTCTTCAAAGCGTCCTCAGACGTTAAGCCTTCTTTGAGTTAGCGCAGGTACCATTTAGTTTCTGTGCCACTCAGACTTGTCTGCTTCTTGGCCTCTCCGGAAGTGAGAGTTACGCCGTAAGCCCGTCCAGTACTCATCGAGGGCATTGGTATAGTCACCTTGACTGCCGAAGCAGCTCCAGAGCCCAATTGCCCCGACTTTCCTTCCGTACTTGTTCCTCTGTCCTGCAGCCAGTCAGTTTCACCGTAGGTCGTGGTCCCCTGGATGTCGAGGCACCCTTAAAGCCCACTATCCCTTGGCTATCCTGCTGCCGTCCAGTCATTTTAAAAGTTCTGGGTGCAAATGCAAATGTTTTGTCTTTGGCATCTTTACCCTCCGTCCGTTTTGGCGTAAGTACCTTGCGTTCAGTTTCCTGGATATTGATCTCCACCTGATGCGTAAGTTGTGGTGCGGTGCATGAACCCGATTTTTTATTCAATAAAATTAATTTTTCTATTCATGTCCCGCGAATGTGGGGGAAAGGATGTTCACCGTAACATAGCCTCCGATAGCATGGTAAGTGAGGTGTGACGATAGAATACAGTCTGTTATCCCCGACTGCATACAAATCCGATGGACACGTGATATCCCAGATTGGGGGAGGTGTTTAATGACCACCTAGTTGTGTATTTGTCTCCGTCTGGCATCTCCATGCTGACCAATCCAACATGGGAGACCCTGCTGAAATGTCTAAGCTCAGTCCCAAGCCTGCGCTTAGGCATTTCGTTGGCATTTCGTGCAGATACGAGGAAGGGATAGGTCTAGATACTAGGCGTTAAAATATTACTTTTTAATATATTTCTCAATATAATCGCTTTTTCGTCGATCGATTCAGTAAATTTGTCTAAATTCTGCCTTCCACATCTTTGACAGTTTCTTGAACTGGTTATACGATTGGATGTGTTGTCGATTGTGAGTAAATGTGCCACTCATCTGGCATCGAGCTTGGTCATTTCCAAACAATTGTAGAATATACTCTTCAGTATTTAATGCAATACAAGATTCTAGTCTTGACTGCGGTCTAGAATAATATAGTGTTTGATTTTTTATTATTGAGCTGTGGGTGGCCTTAGATTTCAAGTCATTTAATTCGAAAAATCTCGTAAAAATTATTGTAAATTTGTGTACACTCGAACACTGAGAAATAAGTTATATTCAATTAACTAAATTAAAAATTAGCTAAATGTCCCAAAATATCCCTTCTAACGCAGAAAGAACAAGCAATATTCTATATCTTCGATACCCTTTTTATAGTATGAACTGTTTAGCTCATTAAAATAGCTATCTACCGCAGACTCCACCTCTTCATTGCTTGCAAATCTTCTACCACCAAGCCATTTTTTCAAATTTGGAAATAGAACATAATCCGAAGGAGCTAAATCTGGCGAATAAGGTGCGTGCTGAAGCAACTCGAGCTTTAACTTATTAATTTTGGCCATCGTTATAGCGGATGTGTAAACTGGTGCATTGTCTTGATGAAACAACACTTTTTTTTCGCCAAATACGGCCGTTTTTCTTTAATTTCATCACTTAAACGCTGCAACAAATTAGTATAATACTCGCCGTTAAATGTTTTTCTTTTTTGAAGATATTCAATAAAAATTATCCCAAGTGCATCCTAAAAAACAAACGCCATAACGTTGCCTGCAGATGGCACTGTATTCGTTTTCTTTGGACACGATTCTCCCCTATCAGTCCACTGTTTTGACTGCTCCTTTGTCTCAGATGGGAAGTGGAAGTGGAAGTGGACCCATGTCTCATCCATGGTTATGAATCGACGCAAAAACTCGGCTTTATTACTGTGAAACATCTCCAAACACTCTATAGAAACATCTTTACGACGTTGTTTTTGTTCTATTGTGAGCAAACATGGCACCCATCTTGCACACAGCTTTTTCATCTCCAAATTTTCGGTTATCGTACAGCTCTTTTTGAAATGCTTGTAATTTCACTTAGCTCACGCACCTTCAGCCGGCGATCATCCAATACCATTTTGTGGATTTTCTTAACCGTTTCTGGCGTGGCCACCTCAATGGGTCGACCACTACGGTGTTCGTCTTGACAGCTCGTACGACCTCGTTTAAACTCTACCACCCAATATTTTATGGTCGTAAACGAAGGAGCAGACACCCCAGAGTAGAATCTAGTTCGTCTTTAATATTCGTTGGACTGAGACCTTTCAAATTAAAGTATTGAATTAGATAATGGTGACCAATTTTTTCCATGTTGACAAATTCACAAATTCACGTTAACTTTCGATAGCTCCAAAAAAATACTAAACAACGTGGCGTCTTGAAACTTAAAACATATGTTTCATACGGTTGCCACTTTTCACCAAAGTAATTTTTTTCAAACTACTTCCGCCATCTATATGTCACGTCGAGTAGTTCTGGGACCGCCCTCGTGGGTTGTACCATAGTTATGGTCAAAGATAAATTTAGAATAGAATTATTTGAAATATTTCCTATTCAAAATTTTGGGTGGAAATGTACTGTATCATTTACGTTCTTAATAGATATGTATGTCATCATTGCTTTTCCAACTGGGTATGTAGGAATATATAAGAATGTGTTTTTTTAGTAATCGTATTGGGATGTGCAACAGTATGTGGCGGTGACACATAATACTTTCATTTAATGAAATAATAAAAGTGTACTGAAAAGTGAAGTGGAAGCAGCAGATAAAAAGAGCCAAAGAAACACAAAAGTACAGCATTAAATTGTTAGGGCAGGAATATGAGGCAAGTCAATATGTATGCATACAGTAGTGCATATAGTAATGCTTTTGAAGGCGTTTTCAATGTTATACGATAGTATAATGAAAAACTATATACATTTTTGTAGATATTATATATCTGTGTTATTTTTACTCGTTAGAAAGTAAAGAAGAATTAAATTAAAACTGAAAATTAATATTAAATATATATATATAGAAAATATAAATAATTAAAACAAAACCACTACAAAAACAGAAACAAGTACCTATACGTAGTGCATATAAATACATAGATATACCAAAATGTATGCCCCGTAATGTGGCAAGTGGTTTTTCTGTACTTATATATTGTTTCTATAGTTGGTATTATATATACACATATTTGTTGTGTATTTTACACACAATTTTTATAACAAATGTATTTATGCGTAACAGGAACGTGAGATTTTTCCATAATACAAATGGGCACAAATATCATATAACGTATTATGTACATATGATATGAGTATATACAAATACGGATAACATACGTATATGAGTATGACTTGATATAATGCATGGCTATGTACACGCATGAATGTACCAATATATGTACAATACATATTACAATATATATTCCGGATACTAATTTGTGCAGCAGCAATAAATGCATGAATTGTTTTCATTAAAGCGAAAAAAAAACAAACAAAAATGTGGAAAAGAGGAATCGATTCATTATCAACTTAGTTGCTAAGTTAAATGACCATATAAGTTTGGTGTAAAATATATCATATATGATTTGAAAGAATTAAAATGCATCAAACAGGATGCATTGTTTTCATTTGGATTATAGGTTGATAACCTTCTAATTTAATGAGATAGTGTTTTTTGTTCTATTCCTTTCGAAAAATACTCATACAAAGAAAATGATTATGTATAAAAACAATCAGGTTTATTAAAGGCATATGTATGTGCAATTAAATTTTAGTAACATTTTTCGATTGTAAAAGTCGCTATAAGCACGATATAATCATAAACGTATGCACTAATCTTTGAAGTGATTATAAATCTAGTAATTTTATAAATGATGATGAGCGAAAAGCATGTTAGCATATTCACAAAATGCTTACAAATCTAATAATATTACCAGTAATGCTATGCGAAAAGAAAACTCTATGTTGGTTCGTATTTTGCTCTAAGAATTAAGAAAATACCTACCATAAGACCCGAAATATAAAATTCTTTTGGTCATATTGATATATTTACGTATTTTTTAATGTTATTTAACTTTTTGTTTTTTTTATATTTTTTTCGAAATGCTATATGTAATGACATGCGAGTAACTTATCACAAGATAGATAAGCATGGATCAACATGCTTCTGATGATTTTTAATCGTATATCACAAAAAAACAAAAATTTCATTATAACTGAGCAGTAACATACATACACTAATTGAGCTTAAATTAATTACTATGTCATAAAATTTATGACAAACGATGCAATTATATGGAAATATATAGTACATAGAATGTTAAATTATTTGCCGTATGGCTGAAAATTTATTACTTGGGGAATAATCTTGTGTATATAATATGTATGTATGTATTATAGGTATACGTAGTACTGCTATTATTTGGTTTATTATATTAATTTTTTTGTTTATGGAAAAGAAAAAGAGTGATGCTGAATTTGTGTAGAATATTTATATAAATATTTGAATGGCTCCTAACTAGTAACTTAAATAGGTATATTCCCTACTTTTTTCCTGATTTTAAATATAGTCTTAAATAGGTAGTAATAATCAAAAGTAAGATCATCTTAAATTTAGCATATGCTTTTTGGCAGTTTTTTGAGTAAATTGAAATAATAAATTAAATATAAAATTATCACAACTTTAACTGTAACTATGGGCCGTTGAAACTTAAATGATACTGGAGTTATAAAAAGTACGGCATCTTAGAAATTTGATTTTTTAGCATTTCCTACACCTTTTATTTTTTTAATGTTTAGTGAATTTAGTTCAAATACTGTTGGTGTCGTGCTACATAGGAATTTATGTAGATTCCTAAAGATATAAATAAATACGTATAAATATTAGTAGTAATATTGTAATTAGTAGTAATATTGTAATTAGTAATATTAGAATAATATATTTAAATATGTAAATATGTATATATGTATGTACATTAGAGTGAAAATTGTGTAGAGAAAATTTAAGTTGCGGCAATTTTTAGTTTCGGTCTCGCTCTTGATCTCTCCAGTTTCCCTACTTATGTATGTATTTACGTACGAATAAATATATATATACAAATATATTTCTTTTACACAATTTCCAATAACGTTGCTATTAAATCGAATTTGTTCTATTTACGACTAAATACAAAACTTCGAATGCCCTTCAGTTTGAACGATACGTTCGAGTACCTATATCTTTGTTATCGTTTCTATTGTCGCCATAGCTGTGTTATTATTGTGTTTTTCTAAATATGACATTTACGTATTTTAAATGCTTTCACGCTTTTAGCATTTTATGGTCTTTTGGTTTTTCACAATTTTGAAAACGTGCTGTTTCTAACTTTTATAGTGTCAGTTTATGTGCATATTTCTTTATTCGTGGTATTAATTGTATATTTACGTATTTTTGTGTTTCTGTTTTTGGGTAATAAGTACTCGAATGTGTATAACCTAATAAATTGTTTTACTGATAATCGTATGTATGTATGTCGCGGTTGCAAATACATATATTATATGTATCTACGAGCATATAAGTACCTATTATTGAATTATATGTACAGAGTACATATGCACAATCTAAATAAGGAGAGTCCATTCATAATATAGTAAATATGAAAACAAAGTGATTTTATTGTATTCAATGCATGCACATTAAGCATTTCCAGTGCACATATACAAATCATTTAACTACACTAACTGAGCATTATTGAGAGGGTTCTCTTCATCTAAACTTAATATAAATTACACTATTGAAATTAGCACATGATAATTATATACTTAAGTGTTTATGCAATAAATGATAAATTCCGGGTTTTGAATAAAATTTAAGCGTAATTAAAATTAAAATTTTTATTATTGAATATGTATAGTAGCATAACGGGAAGGTCGTAACATATCACAAATGATTCGTTTGAGAAACATCCATTAAAATAAATTCACATGCGATTTCTACGTAGCTGTAGCTCATACTCATTATGTGTAAGTTTGCTTTCTCTTTGATCGTTCCTTTGATGTTAATAAAAATTTGCATTTTTCAGTTTTTACATTGTCAAAAGTCAAAGAGAATTTTATTTCTCATTACCTACGAATACACTCGACACTTATCCGGTCTATTAAAACCTAAAATGAATCTCAAATGATATATGTGCCGCGCCCGTTTCCTTCCTGAAATTTAATTATTTTTTCCAGTTATGAACTTCAATAGGTAAACAGAATTGAGTAAAGAGCTGAATTATATATTAAACAAACACAATTGGAAAAAACGAAAGACACATTTTTAGCAAATTGAAAAGTAAATAAAATAATAATACTTGCTTCTGTATTTTTTATTACACTCCACTTGAATTCATGTAGTTTAAAATGCATTAAATAGAATATGCATACCCATAAATACTCATTGTAATAAAATGCTATACAACGTTATAATATAGAAATGTGGATTGTATGAAGAATAATATTATTTCAATGACAAACTGCATTGCATAATATAAGTAGCAAACCAGACAGTCCACACATGAAAGATTTCCATATAAATTGAAACTAATAAAAAACTAACAAGTATCACAGAGAGAAACACAAAGAAATAAATAATGTGATATATTATAATATTAATAATAATAATAATAATAACAATAATAAAAATTATATTGAAAATGTATATAAATGATGCAGTTTATGCCTAAGCCCTAACCAATCTAATTCATGTTTGGATTTTGCTTGTTCTTATATATTTTCCCTTCATGTGATTGCACAGATGCAGACATGTTGCCATAGTCGAATGACCGACCAACCGTCCAACCGCCCAACCTACCTACCCATCCAGGTGTGTTTAGACGTACATATGTTCAATACATATATGCATGTGTCGTCTTGAACAAGAAAATGCTGCATCATTGCCGTGACACCAGCAATCGCAACAACAATGGCATTATGAGAGTAATGTCTAACTGCAATCCACACACACACACACAATACCGCGCTTAATCTTATTCGATACAGATAAACTTTAAAACATAAAACGTGCATAGAATTTCTACAATTTATACAATAATCATTTATGCTGAAATAAATGTGTACCTACATATATGTAGACGTGTGTACGCAGACGTTACCACAAGCAATATGCAGATCATTATGAACGTTATGATTATGATAACCTTTATTATTACGAACATCATTTTAGAATTTATATGTACTTATATCAAACACGATTATATGTTATTGTAAAAAATTTGATATAATTTATTAAAATTTTGCATATTTGTTATAGACTTCGCTATGTTGAGAAATATGAGCACTGTATGCTCTCTCTTCAATCTTATTATGGAGAAAATAATACGAGCTGCTGATCTACGACATAATGGCACTATCTTCAACAAAAGTATCATGCTGTTAGCGTATGCCGACGATATTGACATAATCGGCATGAACACGCGAGCAGTCAGTGCAGCATTCTCAGAGTTGGAAAGAGAGTCGCGTCGGATGAGTCTCACGGTGAACGAGGGCAAGACGAAGTATCTAGTGTCAACAAACAAAGAGTCCCGGCGTCTTGGACAGCACGTCACTGTTGACAACTACGCTTTTGAAGTAGTAAGGGACTTTGTCTATCTTGGAACCAGCATTAACAGCAGTAATGACGTCAGCTTGGAGATCATGCGTAGGATAACTCTTGCTAACAGGTGTTACTTTGGGCTGAGTAAGCAATTGAGAAGTCGAGCCCTCTCTCGAAGAACGAAAACTACACTCTACAAGTCTCTCATCATGCCTGTCCTAACATATGGCGCTGAAGCCTGGACAATTTCCACCTCGGATGAGCGAATACTTGGAGTTTTCGAGAGAAAAGTCCTACGCAAGATCTTTGGACCTATTTGCGTTGGTGTCGAGTACCGAATAAGGTACAACCATGAGCTGTACGAGCTGTATGCCGATATTGACATAGTAAAGCGCATCAAAATCCATCGGCTGCGCTGGCTAGGTCATGTCGAGCGAATGGAAGAACACGCTCCAGCTAAGAAGGTGTTATATTCGGAACCCGCTGGAGGACGACGCAAAAGAGGAATACCAAACCTCCGGTGGAAAGACCAAGTACTGGAGAACCTGACGGCGCTTGGAATTTCTAACTGGCGCCAGCTAGCGAAGAACAGAGATGGCTGGCGAAGCATGTTATTTTCGGCCTAAATCGATATTCGGTTGTTATGGCCACATAAGTAAGTAAGTAAGTAAGTACGCTCTCTCTTCCATTGTTGCATTATTATCTATTATAGATTAATAAAAGGTTTATGCGGTTGACAAACATGGATTTATGTATACCCGTATACCCGCCCTTAGATCGTTTAAATAATAGGACCCTTCCCCATTACCGCCTCTCCACAAAATTTTACTCAAATATACTAACTTCAATGAACATCAAATTTGTTGTAGAGCCCCCTAAGAGACTGAGACACGGGGTAGGTATGCTTGGAGAAATTACTGAGGAGAAAAATCTAATGGCGGTTGGTTACATATTTTACTTCTCTAATCGTGATTCTGGGCTTTTAAATGAGTGTTTTAGCTTTTATAATTTTTTTAGGTTTGGGACGAAATGCGACTTGTCCTAGTCAAGCCAATCTAGGATTAGAATAAAAAAATTAATCTTGCCTGCTGGGCAATACCTTTCTGGTTTTTCGTGTGACTGCGCAATGGATTTTAAAAGTGAAATCGGTTCCTAAAAAGTCGCAAACAATTCCACCATCTGTCAAGGTTATGCACATAACGTTCACTTATCAAGAAGAAAAACAATCAACGCGAAGTTAGTGCAGCGCATGAATGATGAAATTTAAATAAAAACTGGTAACTTCAGTTATCCCTTCATCGCTATAATCATTACGTTTTAATGATTATGGTGACTACTTCTAGAAGGCATACTTTCATTATATTTAGCTACACATAACATTACCGTGCACATTATTATTTTCTGCAAATATTACGATTTGCAGTATGCTAGCCTACGTATGGATGCATATATGTGTACATTATTCTTGCTGAGCTCAGTCAATCAAATTTGAAACCGCAACAAAGTCTATACAGAACCACATTATTATTCTTTACTTTTTTGTTGTGTACGTGTTTGTGTGTTGTTTCACAATCTAAATACAATATATTATATATCTTTGTGGGTATACTGGTATACATAAATTGTAAGGTATGAAATCAATTTTTCTTTTTTAACTCGAAGGCTTTTGTTTCGCCACCGAATATGGATGAATTGTTTTTCATTTTGCACAGCTTTAATAATATAATAAATTAAAGTTTGAGGTTTTTGTTCTTGTCTCAAATTTCCAATTTCTAAGCGCATTTATTACCACACTTGGCCTTACAGTTGACGTGTTTTTGCCGATTGTGAGCCCATCACTCAGTTATTCACACACTCCCTGTGTATAAATAAATATGTCGAGTATTGGCTCGTTAATCTCTTTTGGGGTCGTCTCTATGAAGGAGCTTAGTGATGGTGATGGTATATTACTATACACTTAACTAGATGCAAGTATAGCACAAATTTAAAGGAAAATTACTATGGATATTCAGCCACATATTTACATGAGCATATAGTTATCGTATAATATGTCTATGGTGTCATTAACATTACACCCCCTACTATCAAGTGTATTTTAGTTTGTTTACTGTTTACTAAGTATACATTCTTCTATTTTTTCTATTGTGACATACTTAGTTGCTTTTTTATAGGTATATACGACTATGTACATACATATGTCAACAACTCAACAGAAAAACCATCAAAGCGAAATAAACTTGATGTTTGAGAATAAAGACGACAGCTATTATGTTAAGTAAATTTTTATTTTGTTCGAGTATCATTTGGAGCATTTTAACGTTTTTGTATTCCATTTTTACATTTCTTTGAAATTGTATATTTAATAGACATGCACACATGAGCAAATTGTACTATTGAAGTTTTGTATATATATATCAGTTATTCAAAGAAATTTTTCAGTAATACGATTGGATTTGTGCAGTTCAGTTCAGTGGTTATTGTATTATGTAGCTTTACAGTAGTCTACGATGCTCCATTGCCGATCTAACTGATTAACACATTTCGTTTTTGTACGAGATAAAAACTTCTAGTCGGTAGACTTTAGCAAGAAGGTTCAAATCACTATTGGCTGGAGTGGTTGAAAATAAACGATAGAAAAAAAAATTATATATAAATAAATGATATTAGTACATATTAAGAAATATAAAAACATTTGGAATTGAATTTAGAATGCACCTAATACTGTAAAATATTTAGGACTCAACATTAGCAATAGATACTTGCCATTCATATAGAGCCACGTATATATCACCACGAGATTTTTACACATTCAGATGAATTAATCCCACGTTATCAAAATGCAATATGATATTTCATATTCTGCGTTGAAAGTGAGTCCACACGCTTGTCTCTTTCTGGTATAGGTGGTGTATAATTATTTTTCTGCTAGGCTTGGGTCTTGGTAAATTCATGGTAAATAAAAGAATAAGAGAGATCTTGTGGAACGATTGGATTGGAAACTTTTCATGTACACAGCAGTCATTCGATTCATCTTTATATACGGAGACGTAGCATGAAGGAGAGCCCTAAGTAGGGATTATATAGAAAAAATTAGCGTGTGTTGGTGGTTTCAAGGGTCATCTGTTCATATCCATCGGAGGTGATAAACGTCATAATATTGAATATCTTTATATTGAACAGAACAGAGGAAAGCTGCCCGTTGAAAAGAAAAAACCAACAAAAGTTGGAAAGGTATAACGAAATGTAGAATCAGCAGAGAGCAATGCAAAATTTATGATGAAAAAAAAATCAGAACAAATAACTAACAAGATCGGAAAGATACTTGCAAAAACAAATAGCTTCTGGCCTACCGCAAAGCATCCTGTCAGAATGAGTTTCCCACACAATTTTTAACGCCGAAGATGGAAATAACCGAAGTAGGGAGAAACGTTGGTTCAACTTTTCTGAAAATAATCGAAGGGCCCTATGAGCCTTCTGTAGTCTTAAAGACTTGTTTAGAATGAGCGTGAGTGACCTGCTGAACTACTTAAATGAAAACAAAATTTAACTGGGAAGGTGATTAGAAAAGGGCATTTGAACTCTAGTATAGATTATAGCACGAAATATTATTTGAACCAAAAAACTAACCAGCCATAATGTCTCGTTAACGAAATGAGTAAAATTTTCTTGGAGTAAGTTTGGTTTAGAACAATTTATTGATAATTTCTATATCAAGATAATGAACATTTAAAAAACACTTAGGAATATGAAAAAATATAAAAGCTAGTAAATCATTGACAGTAAAAGATCCGAAATGTGTGTTAGGTATGGACAGTATTGGAAGGAACTTGACTTATCTTTTTCCTTCTTTCTTTAAGCTTTGTTACAGATCTCTTACAAAAGATTTTTCAGCACAAGAAGAATTGTCAATTACTTGCCGATAGGCGGCAACAGTTTCAAGACAAATTTTTGTAATTGCTGTTGAGCTTAACAATATCTGATTCACATACACTAGTCTATTTGTATTCTATAAATGTTCGAGTGTTCATTTATTTCAATATATTACATTCTATAGAAAATATATCAAATTGATCGAAATTGATTTAAAATCAAAAAAGATTAAAAATGAAAAAAAAAAGATTGTAAAAAGGCGAACTAATGTGGACGATTTTTCACTTTGTAGGTAATGAAATCATATGCAGGTATGTATATGTATCAAAAATTGAAGAACATTGGTTTTCGAAATTATTTATGTAAAAGTCATTAGGAATATCTGGAAATTTAGAAAATAAATTTTTTTGAAACAAAAACAGCATTTAGAACAGAGATGGCTGGCAAAGCATGTTATTTTCGGCCTAAATCGATATTCGGTTGTTATGGCCACATAAGTAAGTAAGTAGTAACAGCATTTATTGATTTTTAACCAATGACTTGAATCATTGTGATATGATTTTCTCAGATTCTCAGATCCCCAATATAATTATTGTCTCTCATGCTGACTCCAATCACAAGGCATTCATACTAGTATACGTATATGCCCTGTTTCATGCCTACATGATTTGATATCAAACAGATAAATATCATACAATGAAAATATATGTTCTTATATGCCTGTGATTTAATCTTTATTGATTTATTCTTATTCATTGCAATTTATGGCATTTTAAATGTGTATTAATTTCATCTTCCTGTTCGTTAGTTTATATACACATCTACATATGGTATCGCATAATTGGTTGTCTCAAATAGAAGTGTCAGAATTTTAGATAGATTTTCATTGAATAAGCATATCAATTTATTAAATATTCTTATCATTTGTAGTACCGATTGCATATAAAATTGTGTGTAGAATGTCGATCTTTTTCATATAACTCATAGAGCTTCTTGTGAAGTACAAATTATATTAAAGTCTAGAAATAAAAACACGTATGGCAGGGTGTAAACATATTTTACTTATGTAAATTAAATACTAGTGCAGATGACGATGGCAACATGTCCTACTATTGACGTGTTATGCTTATACTAGACGATCACATAGTGGTTAAATATCGACATAAATATGTAAAAATGTATTAAACAATTTTTGTAAAGGTCGTTTCTTTTTTCTATTTCTGTTAAACAATTTACTCTAATGTACCTTGGTATATACAAACTCTGCATTGGTCGCTTATTTGATTATTTATTTTTCATGTCACCATCGCAACCACCATCACCAGCACCACCACCGTTATCATCAAAATCATCAGTCAAATTTTAAATGTAATACAAAAAACGTGTATGCACTTAGTAGGAACATTTTTAAATTGCTTCATGAATATTTTGTTCAAATATAAAATCTGCATAATTACGAATATGTATGTAAATATATGACTATAGGCTTATAAATCCGTACAAGTGTATATACGTACCACTGTGTGTATGTTTTTCAAGTAGGTAAAAGAAATTGTCGTCGACTATGAACTGAATGCAAAGTTAGAAACGCCATAGAGCTTAAAACTAACTATGGCCTGGCATAAATAAATCACGTTAAATATAAATTATTTATGCATGATAGTATTTATGCAACCTTTTAATTATTATACTTACACATATGTGCATAAAATTGAATTCATTCTAGAACATATCGTACATAAGCACGAGTACATATGAATAAGTCGATCGTCCATGACATTTCTACACATATAAATTTAATTAGATCTATTTGGTGAAAGTGTTAGAGAAGAATTCCAAATAAATGTAAAATGGAATAAATTTCCTATAGAAGGTACAGAAGTAGCCATTTTGAAATTTAATTAATGTTATGTGTTCCCTCGTTTCTTAAAAAAAATAAAAAAAGACATATACTTCATATTCGTTCGCATGTATATAAGGTTTAGAATTTAATGAATTTCTTTAAATGCATATTTTAACATAAATTATTTATAACAAATTCTCATGGCATATTCGCAAGATATACACTGCAACAACATCATACCAAGCAACATTACAATCGGCTCAAGTGGCTTAGGTTTTGACAAATGGCAGCTTAGACTTAGCTGGGCTAGTAGGTCTTGCCCAGCAGTCAAGATAGGTAGTTCGTGGGTTGAAAAATTCATACAAATCAATCAAAATCGCCCCTAGGAGACTAAAATGTATAACCGAATGCCATTAATTTTTCACCACAATATTTTTTGACTTACTTTACCCCTCTCTCCACAGCATAGAGGAGCTCCTCTAGAAAACTTCCGTTTTTATAAATTTCGTTCGCGACCGTTCCCAAGGTGACCCCATAGGGTTAAAATATCTGATCGAGCTGTATTAATGTTTACTAATTAACATTTTTTCTGAACGCTCACACTGCTGTTAACTCCTTGAGTGGTTCCCCTTAAACACATAGACCGTGGAGAGGTATAATCGGCTGAAAACTACTCCTACTGCTATACAAAAGTACTGAAGATTATTTACACCAACAATCGGATGAACACCACACCAACATTCCATACAAATGTATATTATAATGTACATTTTTTGGGCTGTAAATTGGCTCATGGCTCCTTTATTTTATTCACTTTGTTTTTATTCAATGTTTATTCACTTTGTTCTTATTTTGCAGAATAATACAATATGTATAATTTCAATTATATATTCACATGCACTAATCTATCAATATTTCTTTAATATTTCGTTATTGTATCCGTACTAGTTGATATACTATTCTCTATTTAAAATTATTACAATTTATATATCGCGATGAGCGAATTGAAAAAGAACGAAGGTATAAAAAATGCTCGAATTTATGTTTAAAAAGAAAAAGCGCGGAGAAACCACAATCTCGCCAAAATATCTTCACGGACCGAATGTAAATATAATAACATCGGTCGATCATAACGCGAACCGCGAAAACCCAAAAGCATAAATGGGGAATTTATGTGGAGAGTTGGGTTGCCATATGGTAAGTATGCAAGGTAAGGTAAGTAAAAATGGTATGTATCATTAATTCATTTTATAAATACTATTTCATTATTTTTACTTCCTTCTTTCAGGGACTGGCCATATGGCTTGTCTAAAGGGATTTAGACATCGCGGCCCGCATGCACTCGTGCATTAATTGAGTGCATCTCTTAGACGGGACAGTGAACCGATCGCGTCCTCGATCGCTCGAGCTGTCCTCCGACGAACATCGGGAGTCGGTCGTTGTCTCGGCTGGGAGCTTCTCGGGGTGGAAGCTACGTGTGGTTGCTCGACGCGACGAGAGCGCGGAGGGTTTCGCTGCAATCCGTGGCGGAGATCCTCAGGTCTGCGCCGATGCCGGGGTTCAGGACGATGCCTCGTGCGTCCGCCTTCAGGTTGTCCACGTGGCGCACGATTACGTCGTCGACGCTGTTGGGTGGTGCGGCGATTCGGCGGCCCATGCCCAGTAGGGGACCGGGCCGGATGGAGGAGCGTGTGATGCGCCAATCTGCATTTTTTGCATGAGTTCGGCGAATCACACGATCCGGTCCCGTGCGACCGAGCCAGGCAGTTGCGGCAGTATCGATGCGCGCGCACCACATCCTCCCTCTGGCTTGTGTTCATCGCCAAAAACCCGCGGCAATACCGCAGAGCGTGGAGCCGATGACATAGTTGGCACCAATGATGATCGCTATGGGCGGAACTGGAAAGATAGAATTGAAAAACGAAATTAGCTTAAGGGCTTGAGCCAAAGTCTGATAGCGAAAAAAAGAGATTTTTTTTTTGGATATTATGATTTTACGCGAGCTGTAAAATACATAATTTTACTATGGGCCGCTTGAGAACGGCCGATTTGGTCCGAATATCTGCGACACGGATGTGGCCGTCAGATCCTCGATACAAATGAGTGACGCGTCCGAGACTCCATTCGTTGGGGGGCAGCAGCTCATCCTTGATGACCACCAGTTGACCTACTTCCAGCTCCTTTTGAGGGTGTTGCCATTTGTAGCGTTTGTGCAGATCTTGTAGGTACTCAGTTTTCCATCTGCGGCTAAACTGGTGGTGAAGCGCCTTAAGTTTTTCCCATCGGTTTATTAGGGATATATCTTCCGAGTTGGGTTCGGGCAAGGCCGTTAGTGGAGCACCTCGCAGGAAGTGACCTGGAGTTAGCGCTATCAGTTCGTTGGGATCTTGAGAGAGGGGAGACAATGGTCTAGAGTTGAGCACGGCTTCGATTCTACAGAGCAGAGTTGAGAACTCTTCGAAGCGGAATTTGTGATTGCCGGCAGTCTTTTTGAGATGAGCCTTAAAGCTTTTGACTGCCGACTCCCAGAGACCGCCCATGTGAGGCGCACTGGGAGGAATAAAAACCCAGTCAATACCTTGCGGAGAGTATTGGGCCAGAATATCTTTGGACACCTCCTTAGAGAATTTGAGGAATTCTTTACTCATGGCTCTTTGAGCTCCAACGAAAGTTGTACCATTATCCGACATGATTTTGCGGGGAAGGCCTCTTCTGCCAACGAATCTGGCGAATGCGGCGGTTCGAAGCGTAGATGCTTTAATTTGGAATGGGCCTGCAAAATCAACACCTGTGGTCGCGAAAGGTACCGACAAGGTACACCGTTCAGGCGGCAGAGCTGCCATAATCTGTGATAGAACCTTTTGTTTGTGGATGGTACAAACTTTGCATAGAAATATGCATTTCCTTATTTGGGGCTTAAGACGAGGAATATAGAATTCTTGTCGAGCCATTCGGAACATGAGCCTTTGTTCTGCGTGTAAGAGCAGAGTATGGAAAAACTCGAGGTACAAAACGCAAAATCGGGATTTTTCAGGAAGAATTATGGGGTGACGCTCACTATAACTAAGACCAGAATGAGCTAATCGACCATTTACTCTCATGAGATTTTCTTTGTCAAGAAAAGGATTTAAAGTCAGCAAAGAGCTTTTATTGCTGACTGCGGTTGAGCTGAGAAGAGCCTTCAGCTCTTTGGGAAAATATTGCCATTGGGCTAACGAAATTAGCCGGCTTTTTGCGAAACGAATTTCGTCCTGCGAGAGTGAGGAATTCGAAATTGGAGAAGATTTTCGCAATTTAGAGAGTCCGTTATGGACAAAACGGAAGACGTAAGAAATCACACGTAGTGCCCTTGAAAATGATGAGAACCGATCGAGAATGTCGGTATGGTCATCTAACGTGAGAAGAACCTCTACTTTCCTTTGCTCGGGGGGCAAAGTACTGGAAAGTGTTGGTTTTGGCCAGGCTTCTTCGGGGTGACGAAGCCATGCAGGGCCATTCCACCAAAGAGTATTGGACACAAGATCTTGGGGCTTGCATCCGCGTGTACCCAAATCAGCTGGATTTTCGCTGCTGATGACATGGCGCCAGATAGCATTTCCAACGTTTTGGAGTATCTGGGCTGTACGATTAGCGACGTACGTTTTCCATGTGTGAGGTGGTTTTTCCAGCCATGCGAGAACGATTTGAGAATCGGACCAGAAAAATATGTCTGAGAATTCGACATCTAAAGTTTCTTTAACGGACTTGGCTAGGTGCGAAAGTAAAACGGCGCCACACAATTCCAAACGTGGTAAGCTGACCGTCTGCAGAGGTGCGACTTTTCCTTTAGCCACCAGTAAATGACAGGATATTTGATTATTCATGTCCATTGATCGTATGTACAGGGCTGCACAATACGCTTTCTCTGAAGCGTCACAAAATCCATGAAGCTGGATTCGCTTCTTGGGAGAGAATTGTACCCATCGAGGGATTTCGATGAGACCAATGGACGAAATGTTCTCCAGAAATACATTCCATTTGATGAGCGATCTGGGTTTCACGCATTCATCCCAGTCGGTGCCTTCTAACCAGAGCTCTTGGAGAAGCAGCTTGGCTTGAGTCATGATGGGCGAGAGCCATCCTGCCGGGTCAAAAAGTTTCGCAACGGCAGATAAAATTTGACGCTTGGTAGCAGCGGATGTTGTTTCGATGGGCGATACTGAGTACGAGAATGTGTCAGTCAATGCATTCCATCGTATTCCAAGGGTTTTTGTGGCACTGGCACTTTCAAATTTTAGAAAATCAGAATCGAGAAGTTCTGATTTTTGGATATTTTCTAAAATTTTAGGATGATTTGCAGTAATCTTTCGTAATGGAAATCCTGAGGAGTTGAGGACTTGTATCACTTGAGATAAAGATTCTACTGCATCTGGAATTGTATGTGAACCAGATAATACGTCATCCACATAGGTTTCTTTGAAGATTATTTTTTCCACGAGAGGGAAATTCTTCTTGGAATCCTTAGCCAATTGTTGCAGTGTTCTAATGGCTAAATATGGAGCGCAATTTACACCAAATGTGACTGTCTTCAACCGGAAGTCCTGAATTAGAGAATTTGGTGACCTGCGAAAGAGAATTCGCTGGAAATCCTGGTCGTCATGGTGGACAAGAATTTGTCGGTACATCTTTTGTACATCACCATTGAAAACGAATTGATATAGTCGCCACCTCAGGATGAGAACCATGAGATCTGGTTGTAATGTGGGACCAATATGTAATACGTCGTTAAGAGAATGGCCTGAGCCGCTGCTTCTTGAGGCATTAAAAACAACACGCACTTTGGTGGTTTTCTTTTCTGGTCTCACCACTGCATGATGTGGCAGGTAAAAGGAGAAATACTTGCCATCAGAGATGATTTCATGCGAGCCTGTGGGTTCCATATGATCCAGCGTGAGGTATTCTTCGAGAACCTCATCGTAAATGGCTTTGAGATCGCTTTTCTTTGAAAAATTTTTCTCCATACTGCGAAATTGATTATAGGCTATGGTTCGAGAGTGACCAAGAGCCGTAAGAGCGGGAAAACTGGATTTAAATGGAAGCCTGACCACATATCTTCCATCTGACCTACGAGATGTGGTCCTCTGATAGTAGTCTTCACAGGCTATATCTTCTTCCGATACTTGAGCTGGCTGATTGACTTCTTCCTGTTCCCAAAACTTCCTTAGTTGAGAACTAAGAAGTTCATTGGAAACTTCCTCTACCTGTGTCGAGAATGTTGACACTTTTTGAGAGATAGGTCCACTAATTATCCAGCCAAATATCGTATTCTGTGCGAGAAGGCTTCCACAGATATTATGGCGGATTCCAGTTAGGAGGATTTGAGGAATCAAATCACTACCTATGACCATGTCAATTTGCGCCTGCACGAAGCAATTCGGGTCAGCCAAATCTAACATTTCGAATTGCTGCCAATCGAGCTTAGAAATTTTAAATGTGGGTAGAAATTTGGTCAATTGTGAGAGTACAATTGCCCGTGTCTGTAACTTTTTATTAGCCTTTGGGGCGACTAACGTAACGGTACAAGTCTGGTTAGAGTTTTGGATGGTTTTGCCACCCATTCCAGAAATTTCGACGTGAGTTGCTTGCGAAGGAAGCCGCAGCCGATGTTGTACCTTGGTAGAGATGAATGTTCGTTGAGAACCTTGGTCGATGAGTGCTCGAACCTTGTGAAGTTCTCCAAGATGCTCTATAGAGACAAGAGCTGTGGGTAAAAGAGTTCTTTCTTCATTTGAGGTGAACAATGCTTGCACCTTTGAAGAAGATTTGGAGCATGATGAGCAGGGTTGCTCATCTTCGGATGATCGGTCCTGAGATCTCCGGTTTCTCGAGTTTCTTGAGGGGGTTATCGTCTGCTGCGTGCTCTTTTTCTTATTATGCGGCTGAAGCGTGGAGGTTTGCGCCAAAACCTTGGTGTTCCTACTGGGAATATTGTCTGCGGGTATGTGAAGCATCGTGTGATGCCTTCGCTGACATTGCAAACAGGAATGTTTGCTCTTGCAGTCCCGTTTATGGTGAGTGAAGGCCAGGCAGTTCTCACAGAGATTGTGTTCTCGAACAAGCCTCACTCTATCACGAACAACTAACTTTTTAAACCGCTCACAGGATTTAAGCGAATGTGCAGCTTCGCAGATTGGACAAGAGAATGTCCGACTGCTTTCGGAAAAAAAGTTTTGGGTTTTGTTGTGGGGTCTGTTTTGTAGAAATCCTGATTTATTTGGCTTGACGCTGTTGAGCCTCTCCACGACTTCGTACCTTAGTGTCAGGAATTCGTCCATTTGCTGCCATGTTGGGAGATCCTTGCGGGAACTTAGGGATTGTTCCCAGAGAGCCAAGGAATCTTCAGGCAGTTTTGAACAGCAGATATGTACCAGGATCGGGTCCCAATTCTCTGTCGAGACGCCTTGAGAGGATAAGACGGACAGAGAATTATTGATCGTGGTTTGCAATTTCTGAATTGCCTCGCTATTCTCGTAACTCACTTGAGGGAGGTTCAAGAGAGTTTTTATCTGCTTATCGACCAGAATTCGCTTGTTTTCGAAGCGGGCCTTTAGCGCATTCCATGCCAACTCGAAATTTTCGTTGTTGAGCGCGTACTGCTTCACAATAGCTCCAGCTTTTCCTGCAGTTTTGTATCGGAGATGATACAGTTTTTGGGCAGAAGAGAGTTTAGGGTGGTTTATGTAAACCGCCGTAAACATGTCGCGGAAGGACGTCCATTCTTCGTACCCGCCGGAAAATGTTTCGGTATCACAAGTAGGAACAGTCAGGCAAATTGCGGAATTATTTGCCTGCTCTGTTGCAGAAATAGATTTAATTTCTGCTTGTGATGGAAGTTCCAATCTGGAGGCTGATTGAACTTCTAAGAGATCCGAAATATGTGCTTTTATGGTGTGCACGCGCTCTTGGCAGAGTTCCATTTTATTTCTCGCTGCCATTTTGAAATTACTGGGCAGCTCGTCCTCATCCGTTAACCCTACTCTTCTAAACGTGGACTTGACTTGATCATAATAGCAGCTCAAGTCCTCGAGCTTAGCCTTCAGGAGAGAAGGCGTTAAGTCTTCAACCGGAATTGTTGAAAACTTCGTGCAGAAATGCACCAGGTTGTCCGCCTCGAAAATGAACTCATTCATGGAGGGGTCATAAGCTCTTTTCCTAGGGGTTTTCTTTGTTTCGGATGGAACTTTTGGCATTTTTTCCATTGCGCCTTTTGGAATAGCGCCAGCTGACTCTGCCCTACGACCTTCAGCAATTTCCTGCTTTTCTGGTGATTTCGTCACCGGCATATTTGACCGAATCTATCAAAATTTGTGAAATGAAGAGACTTTCAAAAAAATGCACTAAAATGCACTGATCGATTATGTGACGATATCGATATAGAGAAATTTATCGATCGATAACAGAAATGTTATCGATATAATGTGTAAATTGGACTTTTTTCCAAATATGCTGCTGCAAGGAAATTGCAGTCTGAAAGTTTGAATTCCACAAAAAAAAAATATATATATACAATATATATATATGGGAATATATATAAAGAGAAATGTGTATATATGAGAATATATAAAAAATGAAATTTGTGTATATATAAGTGAATATATATACCGACGAAAATATATGGGAATATATGGAATTGTATATGTGATATGTATATGGAAATATATTAAATTATGTATATAATATATGTGGGAATATATTAGAGTTGAATGTATAATATATATAATTGAATATATAAGATTATATATGTATATTAGGGTGGGTCAAATTTTTTCGACCCAAAGGCTCATCGTGATTCTTATTCTATGGGTCATTCTAAGCAAATTTGCCAAAAAAACCATAGCTCTAAAATGAATTTCGAGCCCCCGGCTTTTTCAAAATAGGTATTTTTTCTAGAAATATTCGAGAATAGAGGCAAAAAAATGCTATTTCCTTTAGCCAAATGTGTATGTGGGGGTTTTTTGGGTCGCGGAATCCATTTTTGACATTAATTTTTATTTTTGAGTGCCGCCAGAGGGCGCTTTCGTACATTTTTTTTGGAAAAATATACGATACTGTTGTGGAAATAGACGAATTTTTGACTTTGTATTGAATATATTCAAAATACATACTCGAATTATAAATTGTTAAATCATATTCCATACATTTTGTTCCTTTTTCCAGCTTTTCTAAAAATAAAATCGATAGATTTCAAGCTAAGACCTAAATCACATTTTTACCAGCTTTTGAAGGAAGATAACCTCAAAATCTAGCTGGAAAATCTTAATATTTATAAATTAATTAATTAATATTTAATTTTAAACATGGATCTATTGCCGTCAACATCACAAGCCGCACCAACATCAATAAGTACCGAAAGTAGTTTGAAACATATGCCTTCTCACGATGTTCCTGCTTTTGGTATGTCTTCTGATTTGACTGGTCTGAATCTGCCAACTAAACAGGATATTTTAAGATGCTATTTTTTCTTGGCCGAACGTGCTAAAATGCAAAGGAAAATGTTTTCATATAAAACATTTACTCCTCAAGTGACAGACAAATTGATTGGAATTTGGAGCAAACTAAATATTGAAATTATATGAAAACGAAATATTGTTAGAAAATTGAATACCTTGCTTGACAAATACTACACTGCAGATAAATGCAAAGCAAAAGGCTCCAGTCTCACATCTTTCTTACGATCCATAAAAGAATTATTTTACATTGGGAAATGTAAATGTGTACTTGAAAGCTGCTCTATGCTCATGTGGAATGATTCCAGAAGAGTTGAAAGAGTTTATGATGGATCAACATAATGACAGAAGATCTACGATACCGGAATACTTAATTATTGAATTCAATTAATTTTTTTTATTAATTACATTTTATATGCTTTTATTATTTGTTATGTTGAATTTTAGAAGAAAAAAATAAAGTAAAATATGCTTTGTTTACTCTTTGTCTTAAATTCGATATAGGTCGTGAATGAATAACCCCCCCCCCCCTTCCCCCATCATTTTTAACGCTAAACACTCTGGGCTATTTAAAGTTTTGGGTTGTCTTATGAGAAAGTCAAATATTCGTCAATTTACACGAAAAATTTCGTAAATTTACCCAAAAAAAAACGATAAAATTAAAAAATGAACGAAAGCGCCCTCTGGTGGTGCTCAAAAATAAAAATAGATCTCAAAAATGGATTCCTCGATCCAAAAACCCCCACATACACATTTGGCTAGAGAAAATAGCATTTTTTTTACATCTATTCTTGAGTATTTGGGGAAAAAACCTATTTTGAAAAATTCGGGGGCTCGAAAATCATTTTAGAGCTATGGTTTCTTTGGAAAAGTATCTTCAAATGACCCGTAGAACAAGAATCTCGATGAACCCCTTAACATTTTTTCGGCCCCCTACAATTTGACCCACCCTAATGTATATATATCCGTGAATATATATACTAAAACGTAATGTATATATGAGAATATATAAATATAGTATATAAAAACGTTCTTATCTTGTGCCTTGTTGTTGATGCTGCTGCTGCCCCAATTCAGACGGTGTCACCGCTGGTTTTTTTTTTTTTTTCGTTTTACGTTGTCTTATTATTAGTTTTATTTTTAATTTTTATGTATAAAAAATTTCAATAAAAAAATTTATTTGGGCCGCTCTAATGCATACCCTATTCTGCCGCTTTTATATACACTTTTTTCTTTTTTTGTTTTTACTGTTGTCACTTTATGTACATTACTGAACTTGTTTGTTGTTACTATTTTAGGCTTATTTATTGTACCACTAATGCTTAAATTATTTTAATTATGGCACTGTATTGTTCTTTATTGGTATATAAACATTGCTTTTGGATTTAAGCACTTTGTTTCTCACCTCATTTCTTTTGTATGCAAGCCGATTCTTAGTTTTAGCTCGAAGGACCAATATTTTATTCACTATTTTTTTATTCAATGTTTATTCACTTTGTTCTTATTTTGCAGAATAATACAATATGTATAATTTCAATTATATATTCACATGCACTAATCTATCAATATTTCTTTAATATTTCGTTATTGTATCCGTATGTACTAGTTGATATACTATTCTCTATTTAAAATTATTACAATTTATATATCGCGATGAGCGAATTGAAAAAGAACGAAGGTATAAAAAATGCTCGAATTTATGTTTAAAAAGAAAAAGCGCGGAGAAACCACAATCTCGCCAACTGCCAGTATGCATTCGAGGTGGAGCCTGGAACATTATTTCCCAAACTGGCCCCTTCGGACCTTACCACCATTCGTGCTTCGCAAGGTTTCCCTGGCCTCCGGATCCTTGCGTTCCCATTTCCTGAGCCGACCAGAGAGCAGATATGGTTTTGGACGCCGGGAACTGGTGCCCTTCTCTGCTATCGGTGCTGGCTTTGCGGTCCTGGAAACCGTTTTCGGCTTTCGGCTATGTGCTTGAGCACGAGCCGCCGCCGAGGTCGAAGGTTGCTCTTCAGCAACAGTCTTGACTTTTGCGCTGTTACCCTTAAGTCTGGGTCTTAGCTGGGCACTGCCAAACCCATTAAAGACTTTGCTACCCAGCTTTTCGACCACTTCCGAAGACAGTGGGTCCAGGGCCACCGCTAGCTCGACAAGGTCACCTTTGTGAAGCCTGTTTAACACCCTCCATTCGGTAACACAAATTTCCAAGTTCTGTGGCTCAATCTGCCCCAGAATTCGGTCATTTTGCCACGATACTGAGCAATGGAAGTATCCGACAAAGATTTTGGCCTTCGGCACTTCTGTCTCGTCCACAACCTTTAAATCGGCCCCCTCCCATGGCTTCAGGGCTGGTACTATCTCTTTCAACCAGGCCACAGTTTCGTCGTCCAGACAGTTAATAGTTAACCATCCGGGCTTAAAACCATAGCCTGCAAAGTGAGGCTTCACTGGGACACTCGTAGACCCTGTCGATGATGCATTTCTGCACCTTGCCAATTTATTCAGTGGACCATATGCCCTCCGGGAAATTGTTTGGGATAACCACGACCTTCTTAGAGCGGACAGCTTCAGCCAGAGTTGGCTTCGAACAGGGAACGCCCACAGGGGCGATTTGTGTGGAGCCACTCCTTTAGAAGTCACCGCTACTACCGCCTCCATCTCCCCGCAGGCCGGCACAGCGAACGCAGTCGAAAGTACTGTTAATGGTCTATCAACCATACCCTCAGATGCGAATTGCTTTGTCTGCTTGGAGCTCCATGTTGGAGTGGAGTCATCCCATCGGGATCTTTTCGGGATCGTCTGTACGTCGCTGGTCGCAATTACTCCAACAGGCTTTACCGCCAAGGACCTTGCTGTTTCCAGCGGTATTCCCTTGGCAAGTAAAGCCTTCAGCCTCTTGCGTCCAGCCACGGACAGCTTCACCCTGTCGGTTTTGGAGTCTTCCCTTAGGAGAACGCATTCCTCCTCAGGGTGATGTGAGGTCCAGCCGACTCCTGGCTAAGTTGGACGTCCATCCTTTCAAGACTGTCGGAAGAAGGGCCGCATGCTCCCTCCGACTGGTCTTGGTCCATGTTCTCAGTGGATATGGAAAATAACATAAATATTCCTGCTTATATTTAGTTTTATATATATAATATATAAATTTCACGAAATATCAGTAAATGGACGTGAAGTTATAACATATGTATGCAAAATTCATGCTTTAGATTAACATTAATCAGATCAGCATTAACTGTTCATTATAAAAGTAGTGTAAACTAAAATTTAACTGATTTTCTAATGAGTTCCGAACAAACACAAATGTACCGCAAACAATTTCATTATAATTTTTTAATAATTTTTAAAATACTGTTACGTTTTTATTCTGTGAACGTTTAATTCTATTTGAATTAACTTGTTCGATCACTGGATTCTGTTAATGATAACTGCAACACTTATTTTATACAACTATATACAGCAACAATTTATTTAATAATCTCTATTTACAATCAACACTGTTTACAATCAACTATTTACTATAACACTTAAATGTACTTGCAACTTTTGCCTCTGTATAAATGTTTTCGCAATCACGTTCGGAATTAGATTGATTTTTCTTCTCAACACTGGCTCTATTTATACTCTGTTGGCAACACCCCAGAATCTTCCTTTATCGAGATTCTTCTCTTCCTTTCTCGTTGGCTTGTTCTGGTTATCGCTTATTTCTTTTTGTTGACATTCGTTTCGATGCTGCCAATAGAGTCAGTCACAATAGTGATGAGTAATCAACTATCGATACTCGTTACACTGCCCTCCTCTTAACCTTGTTCGTCCCGAACAAGTTTTTATACTTCCCCTCGATATGGCGCAAGTCGCTCCAAGTGCACTACTTTAAACTTTGCTCTTTTATTCCAGGCACGTTGAATGCGATACACTACGTCATTTATCTTTGCTATAATCTCATATGGTCCTTCCCAATGAGTCTGTAGTTTAGGGGACAGGCCTTTCTTTCGTTGTGGATTATGAAGCATTACAAGCTCTCCTTCATAGAACCCTTTTGAATTTGCTTTCAAGTCATACCTGGCCTTCATCTTATCGCTTATCATCTGCGACCGCTCTCTGATGAACTGATGTACTTCATCCAACTGTTCCCGCTTTTCGCTAGTATAATTTCCTTCGGTTGATCTCGTTGGTGTTACAACTCCAAATTTTAAATCAGCTGGCAGTCTTAACTCATTTCCAAAAATTGCCATTGCCGGTGTAGTAGCCGTCGTATCATGTTGTGCGCATCGATATGCCATGAGGAACATTGGTATATGTACATCCCAGTCTCTTTGGTATTTATCTACGACTTTTCTCAAATATTCCTCCAAGGTACGGTTAAATCGTTCTACCATGCCATCAGATTGTGGATGCAAAGGTGTTGTACGAGTTTTGTATATACCCAGCATACGGCATATCTCTTGGAATACAACTGATTCGAAATTTCGACCTTGGTCTGAGTGTAATTCCATCGGTACACCAAAACGAGTAATCCATTGGTTGACGAATACATCCGCAACTGTACTAGCTTCTTGATTTGGAATGGGGTATACTTCAGGCCATTTACTGAAGTAATCTATAACCACCAGAACATACTTGTTTCCTGCGTTGCTTATTGGAAATGGTCCAGCTATGTCCATAGCAATCCGCTCAAATGGAGCACCCACGGTGTATTGGTGCATCTTACCACGACTTTTCTTAGTGGGACCTTTGGCCATTGCACATTGCTTACACTTCCGTATCCAATCAGCGACATGGTCATGACATCCAACCCAATAAAATCGTTTCTTTATTTTCTCGACGGTTTTGGTGATTCCCAAATGCCCTCCACTGGAAGCATTGTGATACTCAGCTATCACTTCATTTATTCTTGCCTTGGGTACCACTAGCAGATCATAAGTGATTTTTCCATCTTCACTTTCCCATGTTCGGAATAAACATCCGTCTCGTAAGTGCAGGCTTTGCCACTGCGCCCAGTATGCCTTTGCTATTGGATTCTCATTAGCCATTTCTTGCCAATCTGGACGTATGCCCTGCTCCTTGTATTCCATAATCTTTACGAGATCTGGGTCGTTCCGCTGATCTTCTTGCACTCGTTCGGTGGTCCATGACTCCTCCGGCAATATATTCGTAAGTCGTATGTCGACAATGTGCTCCTTGCTTTCCACTCGAGAACAATGTTTACATTCCATTTTGCAAGGACGACGAGATAGAGCATCCGCGTTGCCGTGATGTCCTCCTTTACGATGTTCGATGGTAAAATCATAACTCTGCAGCCTTTCAATCCAGCGCGCCAATTGTCCTTCTGGGTTTTTAAATTGCAATAACCACCTTAGCGCTGCGTGGTCAGTTCGTAGATGAAATGACTGACCGTACAAGTATTTATGAAAATACTTTACACATTCTAGTATTGCGAGTAACTCTCTTCGAGTGACACAGTAGTTTCTTTCTGGCTTCGACAGGATTTTACTGTAGTATGCTATTACTTTTTCTTGCCCACCTATGATCTGAGAGAGCACACCACCTATTCCATAGCCACTCGCATCTGTATCCAACACAAACTTTTGACCAGGTACTGGATACGATAATACTGGTGCTGAACAGAGTCTTTCTTTCAGTTGTTCGAATGCTTTCTGTTGTTCCTCGCCCCACACAAATGGTTTGTTCTTTCTTGTCAACTCATGCAGACTGCTGGCGATGTTTGCAAATCCAGGAACAAATCGTCTATAGTAGGTGCATAAGCCTAGGAAGCTTCTTAACTCGTGAAGATTCGACGGAATAGGCCATTCTTGAACTGCTGCTACTTTCTCCTCGTCGGTATGTACCCCTTCTGTTGTTACTTTATGACCAAGATATTTAACTTCTTGCCTGAAGAGTGAACACTTTTTCATATTCAGTTTAAGCCCTGCTGATTGTATACGCTCAAATACTTCTTTCAACTTTTCCAGGTGGTCGTTAAAATCTTTTCCCATCACAATAATGTCATCGAGGTACACCAAGCACGTTTTCCAGTGTAGTCCCCTGAGTACACGCTCCATCAAACGTTCGAAAGTAGCTGGCGCATTGCATAAACCAAATGGCATGACTGTAAATTGCCATAGACCATCGCCAATACTGAAAGCTGTTTTCTCTTTGTCTTCCTTACTAAGTTCCACTTGCCAGTAGCCACTTTGCAAATCAAGAGTTGAGAACCACTTCGCACCAGATAGTGTGTCCAGAGTGTCATCGATTCTTGGCAGTGGATAGCTGTCTTTTTTCGTAATATCATTTAGCTTTCTGTAATCCACACAGAATCGAGTACTTCCATCCTTCTTCTTTACCAGCACAACTGGTGAACTCCATGGACTCGCTGATGGTTCAATAACACCTTGTTTCTGCATATCGGAAATCAGTTTAATGGCTTTGTCTCTTTTGGCCAATGGAACTCGTCGTGGTGCTTGACGAATTGGTCTAGAATCACCGGTGTCAATGTGATGCTTCACGATGGTTGTTCGTCCTCCAGTTTTTCCATTTGAAGAAAATATTGAACTGTACTTCTCCAATACTTGTAAAGCCTTTTCTTTTTGCTGTTTGGTAAGCACACCTGCCCATTCCTCCATCTGTGCTTTTATTTCCGCCTTGCCAGTTCCTGATCTTCCACTTTTTATCGACGAACCCTTTTCGCAGTCTACTATGGCAGTAACTTCCTGGCAATGACCAATCACCATTCCTTTCTTTACAACTGTAGATGTATTAGTTGGATTTAAAATTCGCACCGGTACTATTCCATTTTCTTTAGGTTCTACTAACGTCCTACCAAGTATGATGTTTTTATTCGTTATTTCTTTATCTGCTTCCACCAGCCACAACTTGCCTGTCCCATCATCCACATTCATCTGTGCCCATATCACCGCTTCTGATTTTGCTGGAACCTCTTGGCGTTGACATGCCAGTACTCGTTTGATGTTCCCACTACGCTTGTAACCGATGTTCAATGGTAGTTCGACATTTGCATAGCGCAGTATCCGTTGATTTAAATCTAACGTAAATCCGTTGCCAATCATAAAATCAACACCAATTATTACGTCATCGATGATGTCGGCCACAATGAATTCATGTTCCCATGTGCAATTTCCAATAGATACTCGTTTCTTTATCTTGCCCAGAATTTGTGCATCCTCACCCGTTGCTGTACGCAATTTTATTCCCATTAAAGGCTCAAACCTCTTTACCAAATCGCTCTTGATTATAGAATGTGATGCACCAGTGTCCAGAGTTAACATGAATTCCATATTGTCCAATTTTCCATCAATAGTCAAGCTGCTTGGCACACGCTGTAGTTGTGAAATGTGAATGATGGGGCAACCCACTGTTGGAGTCAGTTCACGCCCCGCTGAACTGACTCGATTTAGTTTAACGATGGATTTGTGTTAGTGGAGCGATCGCTATCCACCTTATTCTCCTTCTTTTGTCTTCCTGGAGAATTCGATCTTGATCGCTTTCGTCGTAGACGGCAGTCACGCGCCATGTGTCCTGGTTTGTCGCAAATAAAGCACTTACCAGTAAATTTGTTTTCGCGTCGACCTGTTGTTCTTCCTTCAGGCTGCACTACAGATTTGAATGCCTGACACACTGCTTCAACCAGATCTGCTGTTTCTGTTTCTAGTTGGCGTACCCGTGGCATTGGTCGACACATCAAACTGGCGGCTTCATATGTCAAGGCACTACTGACTGTTTCGGCATAAGTATTCCTGGGTGACATGACTAGGGCACGCTTTGTCTCTCCATCACGTATGCCATCTATGAATGCCTCTATTTTTATTTTTTCGACGAACTCTTCCGAATTACCGGAGAACGCTAGATGACATAAGCGCTCAATATCGGAAGCGAATTCCTGAAGGCTCTCATTACTCCGTTGCACTCGCGATCTCAATTCCACTCGATGTAATTGACTCTTGTATTCATTTCCATATTTTCGCTGGAGTGTGTCCATCAGTGATTGGTAGCTACCCCGATCTTTCTCTGGAATCATCTGTAACACTTCGGAAGCATTACCTTTTAATGCGACTATTAAAGCAGCAGTCTTGTCGCTGTCATCCCATTGATTCTTCGAAGCTGTTGTCTCGAATTGAAGCTTGAAGATGTTGAATGGCGTGCTTCCGTCAAATATTGGTGGCTTTAGTTTAATTGTAGTTGACTCTCTTATCACTGATGTGGTTGCTCCACTTATTTTTATTTTATTAAGTTCGCGCTCTAATTTCTCAAGCTTTTCTTCCAAGTCATCATGTCTGTCTACATGTTCCTTCAGCTTATCATCCAAATCATCCACATGTTTTTTCAGCTCTGTGACTTTGTCATTAATAGCTCCGGAAATTTCCTGAAATCTAATCTCAATTCCCTTTTGTAGTTTTTCGATGACATGTTCTTGACGAGCCGAATGTTCTTGAAGCTTGGAGTCAATTGTTTTCTGGAATTCTCCCATAGCGTTTTCTTGACGTACCGAATGTTCTTGAAACTTCGCATTAATTCCTTGCAGTTGCTGCTGCTGCTGTTGCATCATGGATTTCATAAATTCCATGAGTTGACCACTCGAATCTACCTTACTCTCTTTCTCGGCGTGCACAACTGCATGTATATCGTCTTCCTCAAAGAACTCATGTTCTTCTACATTAATTCCCTTAGCCTCCGTGACTTTCCTCAGCCTCACCAGCAGTTCCGCCTTTGCACCTGATGACGATAGATTCATCTCTACCAACAGCTTTTTAAGCTGGTCCACTTTTAGTTGGTCAATTTTCACCATTTTTACAGAATCCCACTTCTGACACCAATTGTTACGTTTTTATTCTGTGAACGTTTAATTCTATTTGAATTACCTTGTTCGATCACTGGATTCTGTTAATGATAACTGCAACACTTATTTTATACAACTATATACAGCAACAATTTATTTAATAATCTCTATTTACAATCAACACTGTTTACAATCAACTATTTACTATAACACTTAAATGTACTTGCAACTTTTGCCTCTGTATAAATGTTTTCGCAATCACGTTCGGAATTAGATTGATTTTTCTTCTCAACACTGGCTCTATTTATACTCTGTTGGCAACACCCCAGAATCTTCCTTTATCGAGATTCTTCTCTTCCTTTCTCGTTGGCTTGTTCTGGTTATCGCTTATTTCTTTTTGTTGACATTCGTTTCGATGCTGCCAATAGAGTCAGTCACAATAGTGATGAGTAATCAACTATCGATACTCGTTACAATATAATAACATCGGTCGATCATAACGCGAACCGCGAAAACCCAAAAACATAAATGGGGAATTTATGTGGAGAGTTGGGTTGCCATATGGTAAGTATGCAAGGTAAGGTAAGTAAAAATGGTAAGTATCATTAATTCATTTTATAAATACTATTTCATTATTTTTACTTCCTTCTTTCAGGGACTGGCCATATGGCTTGTCTAAAGGGATTTAGACAAAGTTGTGTTTTCAAATACATTCTAAAACGGTTAAAACTCCTATAGAAAATAGAAAAATTCATCTCACGTAGCGAATTCTATATTTGTTCATTGTCTATATATTATAATTATAATTGTAAAACTGGATAGCAGTTGATATGTATGTATGTATAAAACGATGCTTGGTTGGATGATAAGAAAAAAAATTAAAAATTGAATACAAATATGGTTTGGAAAAAATTGTCAATAAACCAACCAACCAACCGAGAGAATCGAATGAATTGCAATCCATCACAATGTCATTAAAATACTATGTCAAGTGATAATAAACAATACAACAGAAATATTACGAGTATGTAATATAAAAAAAATCTCCTTACAGTCGGCTGGGGCCGACCAAACTATACCCTGCATATGTAGATTTATATATAAAAAGTTTACTCGAATATCCAACTTTTCTTTTATTTCCACTTTTCGAGAAACAATTTTTTCATATACTACTAATTTACACCCGAAATATGGTTGACTTTGACCAAGTAAAAGGATTTTAAGATAATTCCGAGGCTTAGTATGGGAGCTATATAAAAGTGGGGGTGGCTTACCACTTTCTAGTAAATCCAATTAATTTTTCAACGTTAATCCACACCTTAAACTTGGTGTCCTACGTTGAATAGTTTCTAGGTTATGGTGGTTAACATTTTTGTTTAATTTCCTCAACTTTGTATGGGAGCCCCAATAAGAAGTGGGCATGGTACGCTCATTTTTCGGCAGATTATTTCCGACTACCATATTAACCTAAGTGTTAATTATGATTGTTCTAGACAGAAGCATACAGAAGTTACAGCTATTTCAATTTAAAAGAAATTAGGTCATTTTGTATGGCGGCTACTATCAACAGTGGGCGTGGCGCGTCCATTTCCTGTGAGTCTAGTTGCTCCTACAATACTAATACATACCTAAAATCTCGTTCTTTTGCGCTAAATGGTTTGTAAGTTATGGAGCTTAAAAGTTTTAGTTTAATTCCCTCGACTTTGTACGGGAGACTCATGAAGGAGTGGGCGTGGCACACTGATTTTCTGCCAGATTATTTCCGACTACGATATTAATCAAAGTGTCAATTATGGTTATTTTAGGCAGGAGATTGCCGAAGTTACAGCTGTTTAAATTTAAAAGAATTTCAGTTATTTTGTATGGGGGCTGCAATAAACAGTGGGCATGGCGCGCCCATTTCCTATGACCCTAGTTGCTCGTACAATATCCATACCTTAAATCTCGTTGTCCTACGCTAAATGGTTTGTAAGTTATGGAGCTTAAAAGTTTTAGTTTAATTCCCTTGACTTTGTATGGGAGACTCATGAAGGAGTGGGCGTGGCACACTGATTTTCTGCCAGATTTTTGCCGACTACGATATTAATTTAAGTGTCAATTATGGTTATTCTGGACGGAAGATTGTAGAAGTTACAGCTGTTTCAATTTAAAAGAAGTACAGACACTTTGTATGAGAGCTACGCTAAAAAGTACCTTCTAATACTGTCCAAAATTTAAGACGCACAACAGTAATGGAAGAGAAGCTGGGCCAATGAGCCCTTTGGGGCTTTAAGTGCCAAATATTTATTTATTTATTTTTTGTCAATTATGGTTATTCTAGACAGAAGACTGCCGAAGTTACAGCTGTTTCAATTTAAAATTTGTATGGGGGCTACGGTAAACAGTGGGCGTGGTGCGCCCATTTCAAGTGAGTCTAGTTGCTCGTACAATACTATTCCATACCTTAAATCTTGTTATTCTACGCTGAATAGTTTGCAAGTTATAACCGGTAACATTTTTTTTAATTTCCGCAACTTTGTATGGGAGATCCAAAAAGCAGTGGGCGTGGCACACTGATTTTCTGCCATATTATTTCCGACTACCATATTAATCTAAATGTCAATTATGGTTATTCTGGACGGAAGATTGTAGAAGTTACAGCTGTTTCAATTTAAAAGAAGTACAGACACTTTGTATGAGAGCTACTATAAAAAGTAGGCGTGGCTCAACCACTTTTGGCGAGGTTATATAGTAGTATAATATAAGTATATGTGCCAAATATTGTTGTCCCAAGTCTTATATTATGTGAGTTATAGCAAGTTAAAGATTTTGAAAATTTCGAGGTTAGTCGCTTTGAATGCTTGGTGTGGGCGTGGTTATTGGCCGATCATGCCCAATATCAATCCCCTCCGTACCCTTGGATTATAGATTACTTATGGCAAATTTCATCGAAATAGCTCAATATTTACTCAAGTTATCGTGCGAACCAGCCAGGTGACAGACAGACGGATGGACGGACGGACATCGTTAAATCGAAAATTTAATCGACGCTGATCACGAATATATATCTATGTCTATATCTCCGGAGATTCCTTCAAGTGGACACAAACATTGACCGAAATGAATATACCATGCATATTGCATTATGCAGGGTATAAAAAGTGAAAAACCACTCGAGACCATGACGAGACAATACAATATACATATACGAGTACTAACAATATTTAATGTGACTAAAGAAATGCATATACATATGTCGTATGCACTTATATAGTGCATATGAATACGTAAAAGCAATATGTAGGGACACAATTTAAGATTAAAATGAAGAAGAAGAGCAATAACTACAGCTATAGACTTACATATGCTTCTATATACTACGATATATATGCACATTAAAAAGACAATTGATTGAAATATGTACATAGTTCCGCTAAGTTAATACAGCAGCAAGACTGGTACCAGCACACCGTTTGTCTGACTCTCATATTCATCAACTTGTGTCATACCCATTACCAACATGCATATATTGTAACTATATTTATGGTAAGGTGGATATGCAGTATATGACATTTTATATGCATACATAGGAATATATGTATCAGCGACAACCACAATAAGAACAATTATAATGATGGCAACGAGACCGCAATCACAATGACAATATAGAAATAGTGACAACATCTATAGTAGCACTAGTATATGTATATGTAGGCACCTACATATACATATATATGAATTTATGGGACAACAATAAGTACCCAGTTGACCATAACTTCTACATATTTTGAACAACTTTTTTAAAAATCTAAAACGTGAAATTTCTAATGTTCCTCTTATCTAGATTCACGTTAATGCAGAGTTTCACTACATGACAATAAGACATGATGACACCTCAGACAGCATTTAATAGTTGAGAAGATTTTAGTGACCCAATATATAAAACATCTATGGCATCAGCAAAAACAAAATCATCTGATTTTTGTTTAACAGAATGAAAAAAATCTAAACAAAATTGGGAATCTTAATTTCAGTTCAGAGAATTAAAATTGACGGACATAGTTTCGAAAAAATAAATATTATATGTTGGATGTATGCTGAGTTTTCTCTTGACAGCACCAATTTCCAAACAAAGTAACGTATTGGTAAGTACGTATTTGCTGTTTTTCAGTCCTCTAGCTTTATATATGTATGTGCGGATTTTATCCGATAGCGCCTGTTACGAACGATCTGGCAGCGCAGTTGATGTAAGTCCAACGTAACAATTGGTATGCGTGGTGAATGCTGATTGGTCAAAAAGTTAAAAGGGGAGCAGTAATTCGACGAACAGTAATTTGATCAAGCGACGGCAGCATGAATGACACGAGGCAGAAGAACACCGAAGGCAGAGTTGAATAGACTGAATTTTTTAATTTGTTCTAAAGGAAAGGAATTTAATTCATTTTTATATAATAAATATAATATTGAATAAATTTCTAATTAAAGTAAATTTAAATGAATTAAATGTCATTTTTGAAAATTGTCAAAAATTCTCGACTTTTTTAATATCTTAAAAAATTCATTCTGTCTTCACTTCTTGTATTAAATTAAACCATTGCCAATTGCAATATCACGGGCTAATACGAATATACTTGAGACGTCTGCTGTGATAACCAATTTCGCTGTGGTGCCAGTATCACCACTGCCTCTAATTCTGCTGCCTCGACAAGCTATCAAATGGCAAGTAATCCTCTCGCTCCGACAAACTTGCCAGGGGAACAGGGAGAGCATGACATTAATGATGGAGTTGCACGTGTTCCTGTAATGCTACCCAGCAACTTGGATGCTGACATATCTGTAGCTCCTTTCGATTCTAACGGATTGCATTCTATATCAGCCAATCACATACTGCGTCAGGACAACCAGCCAGCCAGCCCCGCTTACTCAATAAGCTCTGCCACCTCGCAAGGGCTTCGCCGTCGGGCCGAACTGTTACAGAAGCAGAGTGAAGTCTTAAAGCAGAGAGAGGCTATACTAAGACAACAGTACAGCTTTCTGGATCGCATCGATGCAATTGGATTCGACGATGAACCAGATGAAAGGCAATATACTATGCCTAGACTTTCAATATCGATGCAAGGTTCAGCGACACATACAACGCAGACAAGGCAGCTGCCTCCGAATTCTGTTGCACCATTCAATATATCTCCTTCCAGTATGTCGGTCAGCCAAGCGAGTGGCCGTTGTTTTATGCTGCTTATATCCAATCGACAGAGGTTTGTGGATTCTCTGACGAAGAGAATCTGCTAAGGCTACGGCAAGCATTGGAAGGTCCAGCGCGCAATGCAGTTAAAAATCTATTGCTGCACTCTTCATGCGTGCACAAAATTATTTCTAACCTTCAAATGCGATTTGGACGACCTGAATTGATCATCAGCGTTCTACAGCGACAAATTTGTGAGCTGCCGTCACCGTCAGAGAGCCAGCTGGAATCAATTGAGGACTTTGCCGTAGAAGTGCAAAACATCTGTGCAACGATGTCGGTGTCAGGCCTGAGTAGCCATTTGAACAGAGGCTGGTTTCGAAATTGCCTGGGCTTCTACCAGCATATTGGGGAATGCATAAACGAAGCTTGGCGGCCTGTAATTTACAACATTTCAGCGATTGGCTTTTCCAGCTAGCACAAGGTGCGAATTGCGTTATCATGCCAAAGGAGTCGCCACGGGTCCGCAAACGAGGCGCTATTTATCATCACTTTGATTCGGTAAGATGTATCGTTTGCGAAGCAAATTGCAGTGATATCTCTAATTGTAACTACTTTAAGGTAATGCCGCGTAGTCAGAAGTGGCAGATAGTCCGCAAACTAAAATTATGCCACCGATGCTTGATGAAGCACTCGACAAATTGCTGTAAATCGACCGCAACATGCAACGTTAATGGTTGCATTCGCACTCATCATCCTTTATTACACAACCCAAAGATAGTTGGTACTGATGCTGTGAACGCGTCAAAAAAGCTCAAATCGGGTGCCAGTGCGCGGCATATATATATATATATATATATATATATATATATATATATATATATATATATATATATATATATATATATATATATATATATATATATGTGGCACTTAAAGCCCCAAAGGGCTCATTGGCCGAGCTTCTCTTCCATTACTGTTGTGCGTCTTAAATTTTTGGGCAGTATTAGAAGGGACCTACTTATTTTAGTTGTCACAGAGTTCTTTAAGAAGCTTTTTCATGGCAAGTTGTTACTGTCGGAAGAATTGCCAATTCCTTGCCGACCAAGGTGGGTACCATTCGAAAGAAAAATCTTATCGATATTAAATTTGTTATGCATCAGCCGGGGATTGAACCACGAACTACAGATCAGAAGGCGAACAGACTAACCACTGAGCTACGGCACCGTACCAACAGTGCGCGGCATGTCAATGTTAATATGCATAATTCTAGCGGTAGAAGCACGCTGTTTCGAATACTTCCTGTAGTTCTACACTCGGGTAATCGTAGAGTGTCAACTTATGCTTTCATAGATGATGGCTCGTCCCTTACACTCATTGACGAAGAGCTGTTGAAAAAACTAAACGTAACAGGTACACCACAACCACTCTGTATACGTTGGACTGGTGATATACACCGGTATGAAGACGAGTCTGTTGTGGTTGACCTAGCCATATCACCTAAGAATAGCAATACGAAATTCGCGCTTAAAGGCGTTCGCTCAATTAAAAAACTCGACTTGCCTATTCAATCGCTTAACGCTGCCAAACTGCAGTCAGATTTCAAATACTTGAAAGGTTTGCCATTGCAGTCCTATACAAACGCTGCACCACAACTGCTGATTGGGTTAAATAATGCTGCGCTTGGATCTCCTATAAAATCTTTATATGCAGGCGAAAATGAACCGAGTCAGTGAGATTTGGGAATTGACCGACGTCAAGGAATGGCACTGTGTTCCAACTGCAGCTAATGTCGCTGATGAAGGCACCAAATGGCATGGTGAACCAGACCTTTCTAACAACATCCAATGGTTTAATGGGCCATCCTTTTTGTACCTTCCGCGTAGCGAATGGCCTGTGCCCGTTGAGCTGCGAAGTTTCCAACTGAAGAGCTGCGTCCACAGTTTATTGGTGCTCATCACTTGACTTCAGAACGGCTTCTAGTAGTGCCCGAACCTGAGAGATTTTCAACTTGGAATCGTCTTCTTCGAGCAACCGCTATGACTTTGTATTATGCTCGGATTTGGTTAACAGTAATTCGAGAAAATCAATTTTTAGGTAATGTTCCGGGTACTAAAGATTTTCGTAAAGCAGAATGCTTTCTTTGGAGGAAAGCCCAATACGACGACTTCAAAGACTCTATAGCATCTTTGGCAGCTGGGGGTGTTGTTGACAAATCCAGCAAAATTTTTAAACTATCACCCTATATAGATGACTGTGGCATTTTGCGAATTGATGGCAGAGTTAAAATATTAGGCCGACCGGACCAAGTATTATTACCACACAACCACCACATTACGCATCTAATTATAAACCACTTCTACGTAAAATATCAGCACGGTAGCTTGGAGACAGTCGTCAATGAAATCCGACAGTCTTATTGGATTATAAAACTTCGCATCGTGGCCAATAAAATTCGACGAAATTGCCAGATTTGTAAAAACAGAAGAGTTCAACCCCAACCACCTAGGATGGCCTGCTTGCCTTCTGCCCGCACCTCTGCAATATGTCGTCCGTTTTCCTATGTAGGCGTCGACTACTTTGGTCCACTTATGGTCACGGTTAAAAGAAGCACAGAAAGAAGATACGGGGTTTTGTTCACTTGCTTAACAACCAGAGCGGTGCATCTCGAAATTGCATACTCGCTCAAAACAGACTCCTGTATTCTCGCCGTTCGCAATTTTATGGCGCGCAGAGGCAGACCGTTGGAGATATGGAGTGACAACGGCACAAACTTGAAAGGCGCTGAGAGGTAGTTGAAGTCAGCATTTTCTCTCCTAGATAAAAATCTGCTAACGAAAAACTTCACTTCTGCTGCAACCAATTGGCGTTTTATACCACCAGCGTCGCCACACATGGGTGGAGCTTGGAAGCGGCTAGTTCGCTCAGTAAAGGACGTATTTCAACGGATTTTGACAACTAGTCGCCCGAACGACGAACTTTTACGTGCGATTTTAATGGAGGTGGAGATAATGATTAACTCTCGCCCATTAACTTATATCCTATCGACCACGAAGAGGAAGAGGCACTTACACCTAATCATTTCCTGTTAGGCAGCTCTAGTGGTATTAAGCCAATTGCTCTGGATCTGAAGAGCTCGGTACATCCTGATCGACAGCATATACCAGGGGGGAGTGTTACGAACGATCTAGCAGCGCAGTTGATGTAAGTCCAACGTAACAATTGGTATGCGTGGTGAATGCTGATTGGTCAAAAAGTGAAAAGGGGAGCAGTAATTCGACGAACAGTAATTCGATCAAGCGACGGCAGCATGAATGACACGAGGCAGAAGAACACCGAAGGCAGAGTGGAATAGACTGAATTTTTTAATTTGTTATAAAGGAAAGGAATTTAATTCATTTTAATATAATAAATATAATATTGAATAAATTTCTAATTAAAGTAAATTTAAATGAATTAAATGTCATTTTTGAAAATTGTCAAAAATTCTCGACTTTTTTAATAGCGCCCATATTCGAATTCATCTCTCTATTAACAAAAGAAATCGTACTAGTATGGCCTAATATTCAGCTTAATAGCTTCATAATTTCGTGCTCCAACGGAAAAACAGACATATGGAATCATTTGATTCTAGATGCGGGATTTATCAGACTAACTTCATACAATGATTTTTAGTATGATAGGATTATATTTTCGTGCGTAAAGAAAGAAGAAATCATTCAAAAACATATTTTTGCACGGTAAGTAAGTGTGGTTTCTAATCGATTACTCCCATTTCCTAGTATATTAATTATGTGGCAAGAATCATATATTTTCACACATTTTGTTATATGTGGAAAAAAAAAAAAGAAGAAGGAATGTATGTGGCTAATGAATATTTGGATTGTTTTGTTTGCAATGACGATGATATTTGCCATCATGAAACAGATGCAACGTAAAATGTCAGTGCCAGCATCACCATGTGCAACAACAGAAAAAAAAAACGCTACAGTAGACAATAACGTACACAACATGACCAGTCGACATTTGTTTTAATTGGGCGCCATTATTGTCCATCCACATACCGTGATTGTCATGAATGCCTCGGCTAGCAAAAGGGGATTGGGTCGTGTTTCTCAACCCGCCATGACACCACAATGGATGGACAATAACGTCGACCGAGGCCAACGCTACCACACACATTTTCACCAATACCATATACAAAACTCATGACCTCACGCACCTGGCAGATGACATGCCTCCGTGTGCTCCTGGGTGTACCCGCCCAGCCTGGACCGTCTTGCACACCTCTTCTGGGAACGATCCCCACTAACAAACAAATTAAACGCCTGCAAGAATCACTCCACTTTCATCCACATCCCCCTATATCCCCCCTCTAAAGAAAAATTTTATCCGCACATACTAATAAACATCATATCAAAATTATTTATTATATATTAAACCAAAAAAAAAATAACCAATGAAAGAAATATTGTTAATATATAGAAATAATATAAAAAAAAGAAATTGTAACATATAAATAAATGTATAAATAAATAAAAATAAATGTATAATAAATGTGACTAGTTTCTAGAAAAATTAAGTAAATAGAGGTATAAATATACAAAGGTAACATATAAGGTATAATACATAATATATATACATATAAAACAAATGATTTGTATGTATATAACGAAAAAAAATGTAATTACAAACACAAATAAAAAGGTATTATATATGTGCATATATTAATATACATTAGATATATATGTTGGTTATATACCTCTATCCATATGTATGCACCTATCAGTATATAACCGGAAATATTCTTTTGTTTGACTTTGTTTTCACTAAATGTATCGATTTGGGCAATGTATGTAAGGTATTTTCGTAAGTATTGGTATATGTGATTCAACATATACACATGTCCTTAACGGGCCGATATATATATATATATTCTATATAAATACATATATCTATGTAAATTCGCCAATATGACAATATAGGGAAGACGAAAAAAATGGGGGAATTCCAACACGACGATGACGACACACACGCATCAGATTTCTTGTATTTACAAAAATATAGGGCTCCCTAAACCTATTGAGCTCAATGGGGTGGGAATCACCTAGGCACGTATATATGTATGTGCCACAAGAACCTGCAAATAAAAACGAGACGATTCCACCACTTGATTACCGTTTCCCTTATGACGACTATCTTTTTACTTCTCTATTTACGATAGCACCCAAATTCAAATACCATATGATGCATACATATATCTTCCTCCCATATCAGGTACATATGCACACCATACAAAATTAGATCTCAAAATATCTTAAATAATAGATAATCAACACAAAAAAACAACAAATTAGGACGACATTTATACTGATTCTTAGACTGGGATATAAAAAGTAAAATCTCCAAGTCTCCATAAAAGAAAACTGATTTGCTGGAACATTTTTTTCTATGGTGTCGCCTACACGAAACGTACAGCCAATCTAATCGTATTATCTATACGTTCCTCTGCATACGTAGCACAGAAACAAAATTATGGTACCGTGTGTTGAGTATAAGTGGTGAGTTTGTCAGTATGGTGGTCTACTCGTTTATATCGTGTGCAACTACCACGCTGCCGCTAGCTGACTCAGCAAGGGTAATTAAGGCGCCTGATCAATTATTTACGGGATTCAGTATACCCGTTAATATTATAGGGCGGAATAGTTATATGGGGCCCCCACTAATGATAAAAAATAAAAAATAAAAATAAAAGAACAAACATCACTTATCTTTCTTCAAAAAAAACAGGATACCAGGATTGCAACAAAAATAACCGCACCTCTGGTTCATCAGGCCTCTGGTGTGACATCCGTCCTCTAGTACCTCCAGATATGCATATGTGCGCACTTTATATTTCATAAATAACAATCGTATTAGACGGATTTTATATCGCCACTACGTTCTTTTACTAGTTATAGCATTGTCAACACATGCATACACTTCAATGTTACAAACACCAGCTAATATTATTACTCTTAAACAAAACTTCACCACAATATACCGACCAAATAACACCGACACTGCACGTTTCAAATCTTTCAACCAACTGACTCTTTTCCAAATTAGCAGATGCAAATGAAAACAATAAATGACGGTAACTTCTAACGGGGCAGAATAGACCGGAATGCGGCCAACAAAAAATGTGTTCAGCTAACGTTAACCAAAAAAAAGAAGGTTAACGAACCACAATATACCGTCCTTATGTACATACCAATACAAGTATCCCTGACAGTTACGGTCATATACACAATATCGTATATGTACTGGCTTAGTCAATAACAGAACCAAATATCACGTACGGCAGGAAATCCACCATTCTGGCATCCGGCATAATAAGTGACACAACCTCAAGACACAGTTGACAGCTGTAGATATTGGAGTCATATCTGACATGACAAGCTCAGCTTGACAGTCCACACGCAACAAAACTCTGGCGCTGTAAGAGGAAGTGTTACAGAAACGCAACAACGACAGTGTGCTGTGTGGAACTTCCCTACGACACAATTCTTGTGGTGCCCAGCGTAGGTCACGCCCACTCCTGAGATAAGAAGTCTCATGCTCTACCAGCATTAGCCGGGCCGACATTGAACCAAAACTCATAATGTGTTCCAGATATGACATCCAACTTAACCAGGAACATAATACAATTAATCCAGCACCGCAATCGGAACATCCGTTCCGATGTCATATGCACAATATATGAAAAAAAATGTTCATTGATTGTCAAAAATATCAAGGTGTCAAAAATATTGATAAAAAAAAACAAACATCAAAATCCATTCATTCAATACAAAAACCATCAAACCTACATGAACCTCATCGCGTATATGCCACTTTACGAGTGCAGTCATTAAGATGACATATGATACAAACTGTCAAGCGGCCATTAACTAATATATTTTCTTCTATTTACAGGTACAATGCTGGATGGAAAATTAAAGGAAAACAACTGGAAATACTTAAACTAAACCAAAATATAAGATATATAAATACAAAAGAATAAGGAAATAATACAATTAAATACAACAGAACATAATACAATTCGATACAAGAAAATAAAAAAAAATTGGATCTAATTCGAAACGAAACAGCAATATTACAAAAAAAAAATACACATGAATAGAAATATTAAAAAAAAATAATAACAATACCATTGAATTCAAGAAGACAAAAAGAAAAATTGTTAAAAATAAGCTTCCATCCACGGAACGGCACTCATCTGGTCCAAAATTAATGACCATGAAACGGTATCGCCGCGCATAACAAAAAAAAAACGATAGCAACACCAGCAAAGCTGCACGGACTCATCCTACGCATATGTCCACTGGATCATATGGAAAAACCACGGGAAGTGTAAATTTACGTCTTCACTATTATATTGATACTTTGTGGATCTGTATCTCTTTTCTTTTCAGCAAACCGTTCAAGTCTACTGCTTAACATCTTTGGCATGGAATATGCCCATGGATTTACCACGAAGAGTTTCCAGCTCATACATATTGTTTCCAATCGCCCTGACCACTCGACATTTGGTGAACTTCTTACTCAGTTTGGCATTAAAGCTCCTGCTGAAATTACTGAGGGGAAAGTTACGTTTAAACACCTCCTGCCCCGGAACAAAAGTCACTACCCTACTTCTCCGGTTATAATGCGTCGCCCCTCTCTCGTAAGCCTGATGCAAGTTACTACGAATTTCGTCACGGATCATTCGAAGCCGGTCAACACGTGCCACATCTTGAGCTTCACCATCCTCCAGCATGAGCAAATTTCGTGACAATTGGTAGTCAGCACCATTTAGGAACATGTGTTGCCCAAAAAGCGCGTAGTATGGGGAGAAACCAGTAGCAGTATGCATGGAACTGCGCAGTGCACACTCAATCTCTGGGATATATGCATCCCATTCCGTTTGATCATTCTTCAGGTAAGTTCTAATTGCGTTCAGGACTGATTGATTGACCCGCTCAGAAGCATTCGCTTGAGGTGAGTACGCGGCATTTTTCACATGGTTAATTCCAAATTTGCTTATCATTCTTCTGAATTCTCCAGATAAAAACTGGCTACCATTGTCTGAATGAATCACTTCTGGCACACCAAATTTTAAAAACACATCTGAAACGAGGAAATCAACCACTCCCCGTGCAGTCGCCTCTCTCATTGGCCTCAAAAACACGAACTTAGTCAACTGGTCCAACACGATAAGCACATAACAGTTCCGGCGTTTCGATCTTGGATATTTACCGAGGAAGTCTATATATAATTTTTGGAATGGCCGCTGAACCACAAATTCGCCTCTCATTGCCGGACGCATCACAAAATTTGATGACTTGGCCTCTTTGCATTTTTGGCAATTGCTTACATATCTGCGAACTTGAGACGCCATTCCTGGCCAGTAATATTTTTGACGCAGTCGATCCAACGTTTTCGCCATTCCACCGTGGGATGAAGTTGGCGCGTCGTGGGCTTCCTCAACCAAAGCCGCGGTCAAACCATCCGGGATCCACAAACGCCATGAGGATTCCTCCAAATCAGTGCTACCAAAATCAACTCTTTTATAGACAGCGCCATCATGAACACGCACACCTACCATTTTCGAGTTGTTACTTACTGTGTGCATCAATCGCTTATATTGCTCCGAGTCAAATTCGGTTGTCTCGAGATTTGGCAACACTATGTCGGCGATTGCCCTGGATAAGGTATCGGCTACGATGTTGTCAGAACCCTTCCGGTGTTCAATCTGAAAATCATATGCCTGTAACTGAAGTGACCAGCGCGCCAACCGACCACTGACGTCCTTGAGTGACATTAGCCACTTGAGACTGGCATGGTCAGTCACCACGGTGAATGGCATCATTTCGATGTACGGTCGAAATTTTTTAACCGCAAGTACCGCTGCCAAACACTCTTTTTCAGTGACACTGTAATTACGTTGGCATTCATTTAATTTTTGCGAAAAGAATGCCACAGGCCGTTCCACGCTGTCGTCATCTAACTGGAAGAGAACTGCACCCACTCCGTGATCCGAGGCATCGCATTGGACCCAGAAACGTCTAGCGAAATCAGCATGCTTGAGAACTGGGGCTGTGGTTAAAGCCTGCTTTAACTTGTTCACGGCCTCCACCCCTTCTGGTGTCATCTCGAACTTCTTCTTCTTCTTCAATGTGTCACTCAATGGAGCCGACAGGGAAGCAAAGTTGTGAATAAATCTTCTGTACCAGCCTGCTGTACCGAGGAAACTTCGCACCTCACGCGCCGAACGCGGAACCGGCATATTCTGTATGGCTGACACCTTATCAGGATCGGTACGCAACATTCCATTACCCACGATGAAACCCAGGTAACGCAACTCCTTGAAGCAAAAGTACGACTTTTTTAAACCAATTGTCAAATTTGCCTCCCTCAGACATTTAGCGACTTCACTCAACATATTCACATGCGTATCGAAATCAGCAGCTATAATAAGGAGATCGTCAAGGTACACAAAAACATTAGATTTGAGGCGTTGGGGAATAACTTTATCCATCAGACGACACAATCGCTGCGCCGCGTTGCACAGACCGAATGGCATAACCACGAATTCGTACAGCGGCCGACCAGGAATGGTGAACGCTGTACAAGCTCGACTATCTTCATCCAATTCGATCTGCCAAAACGCGTGTTTCAAATCGACGCTGCTCATGTAGATCGTCTGATCGATACGACTTAGAATTCCCTCGATACTTTGCAGCGGATATGCATCCTTGACGGTCACCCTATTGAGATTACGCGCATCGAGACAAAGACGGTTCTTATTTGGCTTTCGTACCAAAGTCGTTCTGCTACTCCAAGGACTCGTGCTCTCCTGAATAACACCCAGCTCCAACATCCTATCCACTTCCTGGTATAATAGTTCCTGCACAGCTGGTGATACAGGAAAATACCTATCTTTTACTGGCTCTGCCCCATCTACTAATTTAATTTTATGTTTTTCCAGCTTTGTCCTACCTAGGCCATGGCTCTCAAATGATGCGAACTCCCCAATGACAGCCTGCAATCGACTCCTCTGATCTTCCATCAATACATGCTGCTCCGGCGAGTCCACTATCTCCTCGATCTCCATCTCATCACGTTGGCGCTCATGATCTTCACCAAGCACATTCGGAGCCAACCGAAACTTTCTCCAAAAATCTACCCCCAAATACATTGCTTGTTCCAAGCTGGGACAAATGAAAAACAACATATCATGCTCCTGCTCATTATACTTTATCTTCAGGACTATCTTTCCATCTATCACATGCGATTTTCCTCCTGCTGTCTTCACCTGCGAAAAAAAACGCTCTGGAATGGCTTTCAACTGGCTCAACAACTCGGCTGCGCCTGCTCCTATGAGGCTTACTGATGCTCCAGTATCCAGGAGGCCTCTACATTTGGTGTTATGGATCTGCACTTCGGCGTATACTCTGGGATCACCTTCTGTGAATCGTCGTACAGACGATAACACACACTTCCGAATGCGACGTCTGCACCGATAACGTTCACGTGCTTTTAGTATCCTGATTGATACCATACGCATGCCAGCAATCTGTTTCTTCTCGAATATACGCTTCCGTGCCTCCTTGTATCGCCTTATGCGCTCTTCTATAGGTATGTGTATTTTGTTGATAACTAATGGAATTTCTTCGCTAATGGTATGCCTTCTCACAATTGTTATAGGACACTTATCAGTTGGCGAATTTATGGTGTTCGATGCTAATGTTTGTGTGGCCGCACTGCGGGAGTTTGCGTCGAACGTGATTCCCCCGCCACAACCGTCACGTTCCTCAGTGAGTTTTCCGCTTTGCATTTCGGACATTTGGGCGTTATTACCTCACTCAAACCACATTTGTAACAGAAAATTGAGCGCTGTGGTGATTCGCACTCCATATAGACATGACCGGTGCGTCTGCAGTTCCAACAAACTGGTGGCTGCTTGTGCTGTTGACTACTGCAGTCCTTCACCACTTCACTCACCTCCTCAATCCCGTCTATATCCGCGTATATATCATGTAACGCTTGTAATGCATTAACATTATTGTTTCTTGATTGCGGCATGTAGCGGTTCGAGGACTGATGAGGCAATGGACGCGTTTCACGTTTGGTGAAGTTATATTCCGCTTCATTGCATTCTTCTCGCAATTGTTCTACAGTGTATATGGCCATGGGATATACAATCCTCGCCAGCCCATCTCGTATGTTTCTCTTCAGGATCCGTATCATCTCGTAATCCGAAATGGGATTAGTCAACTGCGCTCTCAATTTACTCATCGCGTGGAAATAAGCATTGACGGTTTCTCCGGGTATTTGTCGTCTGTCCACCATACAACGCATGATATCAAATTGCGATTTAGTACTCCGATATTGCCGCATTAAGTCCTGCCTCATTGTTGACCAATCCGGAACATGTCTGGTTCTCAAATGTAGCCAGTACCATTCTCTCGCTTCTCCGGCCAGCAACACATGAAAATCTCGCAGGATTTCATTCCAGTCACATCCATACTGTGCTTGGAGATGTTCCAAACGGAATACAAAATCTTCAATGGATAATTTTTCCTGGTTCCCGTCAAACTGTATGCCCCATTTATCCAGTTGTAAGTGTCGGCCGCTATTATCGACTCGATAATTAATTTGCCTATTTCTCGCTTCAGGTCTTGAATGTGAACTTTCGGATCGCTCCTCGTGATAAAGTGGTGACCGTCGGTGGATGGTGTTTTGTGCTACCTCAGGCTCATGTTCCACGGCAGCTGTTGGCTCCGTTTGCATCACTCCAGTGGCGGCATTACCTAATGTTTCTATTTGAGAAGTATTTTGGTCTATCCTCCTATTCAAATCTTTGAAACCATAATTGATGGTCTCCTGCAATTTTTGGGTTTGCTGCATTTGCAACGTCATCGCCCTGATCAATTCAGACAGGTCATTCGCTGTAACGTTTGCCAATCTACTACCGGCAGAACTTCTTTCCAGGGGCGGAGGAGGAACATTTACATTTACCGGATGCACCTTGCCACTCTCTGAAGCGGGTGTTAATTTGGGTATGGCACCCCTATTGTGTTCGCTCTGTAAAGAATCTTGGTTACGCTGGATGATGGTATTTGACTTGTCAATTACACCGGAATTACCCGGTACTGCTGACGATTTAACAGGTGAGTGTTGCAAAGACATATCTGCGTTGTCCGAATCTACACTTTCCAATTCGCTAACGTCTTGTAGACAATTCTTTCGAGTATATGCCTCTACTCGGCGACTTTTTCGTTGCTCCTGTCCCCGTTTCACCACACTCATGTAATTGACAATGTACCATATATCTAAACTGACTGACTCAACTCCCAATCAACCCTTCCACTGAGTGAACCTGATGAAACACGCGCCGTATTCAATTGGTTATCCCTTAATATCTTAGTTAATCACTAATTATACTACTAAAATTCAACAATTACCAAATCAACAAAATTATAGAACCACTTCAAATTCAAATATATCTACACAATCAATAATTACATTCAAAAGTACAGCAACCAATTCAAAAATCTATTCAAAAACCAATCTTAATAATAATCCTGACACTTAACTTTATAATCCTACCACCTTAATCCTACTAAAGATTTGAAACTAAAATTACCTAACCCTAAAAAAAATTCACAACTTTAACAATAACAAGACAGGAGTTCAAGAGTTCAATAAACAAATCATTCAATACACCGCAACAAATATCTAAATAATAACCCCGATGTTAAAGGTAATTCAACACACTAAATGAGATGAGCCCAATTCAAAAGCAAGATTGATCAAAATCTCAAATTATATCGCCAAAATTGGAAATGATTACGACAACCCTTTAATTGTTTAAATTTAATTTTTATATTTTCTTTTTCTTTCCTTTCCTTAGTTTTGGATTATGAGGGGTTGAGGGATGTAGATTACTAGCAGTGCTCCTTGCATCATATACTGCTCCATTTTCTCATGTACTGCGATTGCTACACCCAAGTTATAATATTTAAACGTGAGTAAGGTCCACAAGTGAGTCTGCCATATACACGCACAAAAATCACAACACACATTACTAAAATTCTTTTTCTTCTATCGAGCAAATTCGTTCATGATCATCTATCAGATCATGTCGAACGCCTCGATCTACATAGATCCATACAACTTAATGCTCCATTAGGACAACATTAGGACATGGCACACCGTTATATGCTTCTTGGAGGCGCGACAACGAAGCGTGGATTGATACAACTTGGACCCACTCCTCCAATCAACATATTCAGTAACATGTACTCGCCGTTGATTTCGGAGACCACTGACCGATACTATTGGTATTGTGGTACCATCACCACACCAAGACATCCGACGTCAATCGTCTTCATAATCTGACGGATTTTTTCACTTTACTTTGTATTTCTCTTCCTATCATTCCCAATCATTATATCACATACACATCCACGTACACATTCATGATGTTGGCCACTGCGACGCAATCACAACGTTATACCCATACGCATAGACATGTACATACATACATATACATAATTACTACCTTGCTTGCATCTGGTTCTTCCACCCAAACAAGTATCAAACAAAACAAATGTACTTCAAATTATGATTTGGGGAATAAATATTGCACCTTTTAAACTTAATTAAAATTAATTAAATTCAAAAAAAAAACTAAACCAAACATCCAAAAAACAAGAATTGACCACAGACAAACGAAAAGCCAACAAAAAAAATAAATTGGGCGCCATTATTGTTATATGTGGAAAAAAAAAAAAGAAGAAGGAATGTATGTGGCTAATGAATATTTGGATTGTTTTGTTTGCAATGACGATGATATTTGCCATCATGAAACAGATGCAACGTAAAATGTCAGTGCCAGCATCACCATGTGCAACAACAGAAAAAAAAAACGCTACAGTAGACAATAACGTACACAACATGACCAGTCGACATTTGTTTTAATTGGGCGCCATTATTGTCCATCCACATACCGTGATTGTCATGAATGCCTCGGCTAGCAAAAGGGGATTGGGTCGTGTTTCTCAACCCGCCATGACACCACAATGGATGGACAATAACGTCGACCGAGGCCAACGCTACCACACACATTTTCACCAATACCATATACAAAACTCATGACCTCACGCACCTGGCAGATGACATGCCTCCGTGTGCTCCTGGGTGTACCCGCCCAGCCTGGACCGTCTTGCACACCTCTTCTGGGAACGATCCCCACTAACAAACAAATTAAACGCCTGCAAGAATCACTCCACTTTCATCCACATCCCCCTATATCCCCCCTCTAAAGAAAAATTTTATCCGCACATACTAATAAACATCAAATCAAAATTATTTATTATATATTAAACCAAAAAAAAAATAACCAATGAAAGAAATATTGTTAATATATAGAAATAATATAAAAAAAAGAAATTGTAACATATAAATAAATGTATAAATAAATAAAAATAAATGTATAATAAATGTGACTAGTTTCTAGAAAAATTAAGTAAATAGAGGTATAAATATACAAAGGTAACATATAAGGTATAATACATAATATATATACATATAAAACAAATGATTTGTATGTATATAACGAAAAAAAATGTAATTACAAACACAAATAAAAAGGTATTATATATGTGCATATATTAATATACATTAGATATATATGTTGGTTATATACCTCTATCCATATGTATGCACCTATCAGTATATAACCGGAAATATTCTTTTGTTTGACTTTGTTTTCACTAAATGTATCGATTTGGGCAATGTATGTAAGGTATTTTCGTAAGTATTGGTATATGTGATTCAACATATACACATGTCCTTAACGGGCCGATATATATATATATATTCTATATAAATACATATATCTATGTAAATTCGCCAATATGACAATATAGGGAAGACGAAAAAAATGGGGGAATTCCAACACGACGATGACGACACACACGCATCAGATTTCTTGTATTTACAAAAATATAGGGCTCCCTAAACCTATTGAGCTCAATGGGGTGGGAATCACCTAGGCACGTATATATGTATGTGCCACAAGAACCTGCAAATAAAAACGAGACGATTCCACCACTTGATTACCGTTTCCCTTATGACGACTATCTTTTTACTTCTCTATTTACGATAGCACCCAAATTCAAATACCATATGATGCATACATATATCTTCCTCCCATATCAGGTACATATGCACACCATACAAAATTAGATCTCAAAATATCTTAAATAATAGATAATCAACACAAAAAAACAACAAATTAGGACGACATTTATACTGATTCTTAGACTGGGATATAAAAAGTAAAATCTCCAAGTCTCCATAAAAGAAAACTGATTTGCTGGAACATTTTTTTCTATGGTGTCGCCTACACGAAACGTACAGCCAATCTAATCGTATTATCTATACGTTCCTCTGCATACGTAGCACAGAAACAAAATTATGGTACCGTGTGTTGAGTATAAGTGGTGAGTTTGTCAGTATGGTGGTCTACTCGTTTATATCGTGTGCAACTACCACGCTGCCGCTAGCTGACTCAGCAAGGGTAATTAAGGCGCCTGATCAATTATTTACGGGATTCAGTATACCCGTTAATATTATAGGGCGGAATAGTTATATGGGGCCCCCACTAATGATAAAAAATAAAAAATAAAAATAAAAGAACAAACATCACTTATCTTTCTTCAAAAAAAACAGGATACCAGGATTGCAACAAAAATAACCGCACCTCTGGTTCATCAGGCCTCTGGTGTGACATCCGTCCTCTAGTACCTCCAGATATGCATATGTGCGCACTTTATATTTCATAAATAACAATCGTATTAGACGGATTTTATATCGCCACTACGTTCTTTTACTAGTTATAGCATTGTCAACACATGCATACACTTCAATGTTACAAACACCAGCTAATATTATTACTCTTAAACAAAACTTCACCACAATATACCGACCAAATAACACCGACACTGCACGTTTCAAATCTTTCAACCAACTGACTCTTTTCCAAATTAGCAGATGCAAATGAAAACAATAAATGACGGTAACTTCTAACGGGGCAGAATAGACCGGAATGCGGCCAACAAAAAATGTGTTCAGCTAACGTTAACCAAAAAAAAGAAGGTTAACGAACCACAATATACCGTCCTTATGTACATACCAATACAAGTATCCCTGACAGTTACGGTCATATACACAATATCGTATATGTACTGGCTTAGTCAATAACAGAACCAAATATCACGTACGGCAGGAAATCCACCATTCTGGCATCCGGCATAATAAGTGACACAACCTCAAGACACAGTTGACAGCTGTAGATATTGGAGTCATATCTGACATGACAAGCTCAGCTTGACAGTCCACACGCAACAATTTAAGTTTATAATTTTGTATGGAAATTACACGTATTATTAATCAGATTTTGCCCCGCATCTTAGAAACTTATTTTACAAGCTTAATGATGATTTTCTAATGAATGCAATTTTTTATTTAAAATATTGTAAGGCATAAGCATATTTTACTTCCTAAAAATTTCCCAGTACAAGAAAGTGATTTATGCATATTGTACATGTATATTCAGCATTACTATTTTGATATATTGTTAATTTACAATGGTATCCGAAATGATTTGAGTTACTCTTGAATTTGTTCCTTACTGGAACAAATTGCAGTGTGATGCAGTTCTTGATGCATTGATGCAACAAAATATGTATATATATATATATATATATATATATATATATATATATATATATATATATATATATATATATATATATATATATATATATATATATATATATATATATATATATATATATATATATATATATATATATATATATATATATATATATATATATATATGTGTGTATATGCATTCTATATATGCATATATGCATTATATATATACAGTGGCTCACAGCTTATTTCGTACAGTGTATATATTTTTATGTAAATGGCTGTAACATCGAAACTAAAAAACTTATCGATAAGTTTTGAATGTAGATGTCTGTGTATGTGTTTAGTAAACCTAATAAGAAAACGGGGAACCCCAAAAATTTTTCTTTTTGTTATGCAAGAGAGAAAAACTATTGATCAGCTGATTTTCAGCTCACATCTTATTTCGTACACAAACTTCAATGTAAGTAAGTTTCATTCTGCCGCGCAGTTACAAAGTTTTTTTGAATTGTATGAGTTTTTGGACCTTTTTAACTATTATAACAATTTTTATTATTATTATTTTAAATAGTTAAAGTGCTGTAAATTAAACATTTAGCTTAATGGGTCATCGTACAACGATGGAACAGCGTAAACTGGTAATTAACCATTTTAGGAAAGGTCAGAGTGTGCGAAAAATTGCTGAAATGACAAATTTAAGTGCCTCAACTGTCCAATACATCATTCAACGCTTCGTTCGCGAAAATCGGTTGGAGAACAAGGGCAGAGAAGCACCTAATAAGATTTTCAACGCATCAGACGAGCGTTATATTGTACGAAAAATTAAGAAAAATCCAAAGTTATCCGCTCCGAAGTTGGCTGCAGAGGTTCAGCGTGAAATAGGAAAATCATCCAGCGCTGAAACTGTCCGACGTGTGCTGCGCAATCATGACTTGAACGGTCGAGTAGCCCGAAAGAAACCATTCATTTCGAAAATGAATATACAACGCCGACTTGACTTCGCCAAAGAGCATATTATTAATACTCCTGCGTTCTGGAATACCGTTATTTTCGCGGATGAGTCTAAGTTTAATATTTTTGGCTCGGACGGAATGTCATATGTTTGGCGTAAAGCTAATACCGAGCTAAACAAGGAGAACCTTAAGCCCACAGTGAAGCATGGTGGCGGTAGCGTGATGGTTTGGGCCTGTATGTCAGCAGCCGGAGTAGGTGAATTGGTTTTTATTGAGGGAACAATGGACAAAATGAAGTACCTCGAGATTCTGAAAAACAATTTACTTCAAAGTGCAGACAAACTGGGTTTGCGGGAAGAATTTCGGTATTACCAAGATAATGACCCAAAACATAAATCTGGGATTGTGCAATCTTGGCTTATTTGAACTGCTCACACTTGATGTCTCCACCACCACAGTCACCTGACATGAATGTGATTGAAAATCTTTAGTCTATTTTGGACAATAAAATAAGAACACACAAGATTTCTAATAAGCAAGACCTAAAGAAGGTACTGATGGAGGAATGGAAAAAAATCACACCAGACATCACTCAAAAATTGGTGGATTCAATGCCAAGTAGACTCCAGGCTGTCATTAACGCTAAGGGATGTCATACTAAATATTAAAATCAACTTACTTTGTTTTTAGTTTGAACTTAAAGAGACTGTACGAAATAAGCTGTGACATGAATTTTCCTATTTTTTTCTTATTTTATTTTTTTATAGTGTCAAACACTAAAATTTTGAAAAAGTAAATTTTGGAAAATAAAAAACAAACCTTCCTTTCAAAAATGGCATTTATATTTTGTTCAAATTTTTGCTATATTAGGAATTACGACTGCAGCAATTTTTAAACTGTCACTGTACGAAATAAGCTGGGAGCCACTGTATATATATATATATATATATACAAGGTGTACAAGCTTAAATCCGCTGAGCATATTGATCTATTATCGACCTTGCATCCTTTTTTTTATGAGTTCGACATCTGTTTACATCAATTAGTAAACATCATCACTGATTTAATACAACATACTTTTTCCTCGTATAATCATGTCTAGTTTCGTGCCAGAAAAAGAGCATATGCGGGAAGCTCTACTTTTTTGCTTCAATGACAAGAGTGACAAGAAGCTTGAAAATAGACCCAGAAAAGTTGAGGACCATGATTTTCAGGCCCTTTTGGATGGGGTCGACACCCAATCGCAAAAATGCTATTGGGTGTCGTTAGGTGTTACTCAACAAGCCATTTCCATACGTTCACGAACCATGGCAAGGTTCAAATATTTGGAAAATGGGTATCCCATGAATTGAACGGTAGGCAGATGAAGCAACGCCAAAACACATGCGAAATCTTGCTTGCTAGACAAAATAGAAAGTCGTTCCTGCATCTTGTGGTGACTTGCGATGATATACTTTGAGAATCCTAAACTAAAAAAATCGTGGGTCGATCCCGGCCAACCAGCAACTCTTCTCCAAGACCAAATCATTTTGGACGCAAGACGATGCTGTGCGTTTGGTGGGATCTGCAGGGTGTCATATACTACGAGCTATTGAAACCTGGTGAAACTGTCAATGCTCACCGCTACCACCAACAACTAGTGAAATTGCGCTGTGCTTTTGGCGAAAAAAGGTCTGGTTATGAACAAAGACATGAGAAGCTGATATTTCTCCACGACAACGCCTCATCGCACACGTCAAAACTGGTCCAAAACTACTTGGACAAACTCAATTTGGAGGTGCTACCTGACTATCACCTGTTTTCGTAGATGGGTCACGCGCTCGCCGAAGTATGAAGACGTCGGGAAATGGCTTGACGAGTGGTTTGCCTCGAAAAATGAGGAATTCTTTTAGCATGGTATACACAAATTGCCCGAGAGATGGGAAAAATGTATAGCTAGTATATATATATATATATAAATATATATATATATATATATATATATATATATATATATATATATATATATATATATATATATATATATATATATATATATATATATATATATATATATATAACACCGAAATACTGGACAGATTGGTAAGTACAGATTATTTTTTTGTTATTTTCCGATAAAAATAATTTGATTTTTTTTAACAGAAAATGGGAAAATCTCCCGATATTTCTGATGCAAAAAATCTTCAATAAAAGCACTCCTGCAGCATACTTCTTTGTCAATCAGAGAGATTTAAAACGAACTGGAGTCTCAAAATCTTCATTGAATGTTTTCAAGCAAAAACTTGCAACTGGGGTTCACTTTGGCGAAAACGAATGACTTCTCAGAGGGATTATCGCAAAATTCGGGACATATGCATGCCAAATAGGAAGAAAGTAGTCAGATTCTCAAATTCATCGTTGAGGATGCTGACATTAATGTTTCTGAGCGAACGCTTCGTAGGCGCCTTCAAGAATTCGGTTTTACTGGCCACCGTGTCATAACCTCATTCCATAGCTTTCATTTTCAGTATGTGTCATTTGCCCGGAGTGTAAACAACATTGTTTTTTTTTGGCTCTCAATATGTCAAGTGAAAGTCACCAATAAGAGTGGACGTGTTTGATACAGTCGGAACAGTTATTGTTTTCGGTAAAAAAAAAAAAAAAATTAAATATTTTGCGAAAAGACGCTAAGAAACTCAAGGAGTTATTTCGGTGATTTGTTTTTCTTTTTTTTTTTTTTTAGAAAAAAAAAATATAATATCGTTTGCAAACAATTTGTTTATAATATGAGTGTTCAGCGCTCTCCTCCCCGGCAACGGCAATCGCCTGTTAATGTGTGTGTAAGCAATAATTTGCAATCACCCGCGCAAACCCCCCCGATAAGTGCATTATCAAAAAAAAACAGTTGATACACAATGCACAAGTGAAAGTAACAGTGTTAATCTTTTGCCTGTACATATTCCTCACTCTAACACTACATCAAAATTTGCAACAACAATAAATACAGACAAAAAAAATAGTTTGTTCTATCGTGATATACTATCTCCCTCTATACCGTGGAGTGTACAATGCGCTTCTCCTGTTGTAACACCAACAGCTACAACATCAAAGCAAACAAATAACGGCCTTTCTACTGAAGTGCATGACCCAGTAGTTAAAGCAACTAGTGCGATGACTAATAAAGAACCAGTTGCTGTTCAAACTGGAATTGATCGCTACATTACTGTAGTAAAGCGAAAAAGAAGTCCACAAAATTCAAAACAAATGAATTCAACAAAAATTCAAAAGCAGAACACTGCCCCTATTAGTTCGGAAAATAGATACGCTTTGCTTTCAGGTGATGAAAGTGACGAAAATATTATCTCCAAGAAAAATTTCAAACCCCCACCCATTTTCTTAAGAGAACGCAACTCAGATAAGTTGATTTCTAGAATTACAAGTCTTATAGGCCCAAAGAATTTCCACGTTGTTCCTATTCGCAAAGGCCAAATTGAGGAAACGAAAGTGCAAATCCACAGCGAAACTCATTATCGCAAAGTAATTGCGGAATTTGATGCTGGAAAAAAGAATTACTACACATATCAGCTAAAAAGTAGTAAAGGCTTAATCGTAGTACTCAAAGGCGTCGAACCCAACGTTGACATTAACGAAATCAAACTTGCCTTTCAGGAAGAAGGGTTTCAAGCCAAAACAGTATTCAACATTCTCAACAAGAGCAATATACCTCAACCGTTATATCGTATTGAGCTTCAGCCTGAAACAAAACCCCTAAAAAAAGGTGAAGTACACCCCATATATAAAATTCGATATTCATTGCATCGCAAAATCACAATCGAAGAACCCCATAAGAGAACTGGACCTCCTCAGTGCAGTAACTGCCAAGAATATGGACATACTAAGACATATTGTACCCTGCCAGCTGTTTGTGTGATTTGTGGAGATCTCCATAAATCAAACATATGCCCAAAATCTAAAGGCGATGCTAGCATGAAAAAATGCAGCAATTGTGGAGGTAATCACACCGCAAATTATAGAGGTTGCCCAGTATATACAAACCTAAAGCTAAATTTCTCCGCTAGCAATCAACCTCTAAAACCAGTTGAGCAAACTCAGATAACCAACTCAAGTAAGAGACAAAATATTGATGCAACACAATTCTTCTCTGCAATCCCAAACAAGAATCAAACCAATTCATACGCTAGCGTGTTAAAACAAAACCCACACCAACAAAGCAATGTAAATAATGAGCAGAAACACTCACTGCCCACTCAACAGCCAAGTACCCTTGAACATTTGCTTCAAACATTAATTCAGAATATGAACCAATTCATGAACTCAATGTAAACAATGATGCAAGAAATGATGAAAAATCAATCGATGTTACTCCAAACATTGCTATCCAGACCATGAGTTGTCTCAAGATATGCCACTGGAACGCCAACGGCTTAAGCCAGCACCGTTTGCAGCTAATTCAATTCCTTGAATCCAGCCAAATCGACATAATGATGATATCTGAGACCCATTTCACTGACAAAAATTCCTACCAAATATCATATTACAAACTGTACACCACAAATCATCCGCATGGTAAGGCACGCGGAGGAACTGCCATATTGATAAAAAGCAGAATAAAACATCATGTTCTCGAAGATTTCAGTAGCGTCTACTTGCAAGCAACATCTATATGTCTGGAAGAATACATCTCTAAGCTAGTAATATCTGCGATATACTGTCGCCCAAGATACAGTATTACCGAACAGCAATATAAAGAATTTTTCTCAACTCTTGGTAGCAAATTCTTGGTTGCTGGCGATTTCAACGCCAAACACACTCACTGGGGCTCCCGCTTAATAACTCCAAAAGGCAGAAGACTATGTTCAATCATCACTAACCATGGCTACGATGTTATTTCAAATGGTCAACCGACATATTGGCCGACGGACAAGAGGAAAATACCCGATTTCATAGACTTTGGAGTCGCCAAAGTTTTGCAGATGGAAAATATCTCCACAGAGTGTAATTATGATCTATCATCTGACCACTCACCCACGGTAATATCTATAAAATCACCAAGTCCCCAAGGTAATTGCGTTAGAAAGAAAATAGACTGGTTAAAATTCAAGAAATATATAAATTCCCATCTTCCTCTGAGTACTGTATTAAGAAATGGACACGATATAGACTCAGCACTCGAAAAATTCAACCAGCTGCTCTCATTAGCTCTCAGCTCAGCCACCTGCACAAAGGTATGCAAGCAATCAAACTATAGCCCATACACACCAGCCGATATTGAATTGCTAGTAAGACAGAAAAGAAGACTCCGAAGACAATGGCAAGAATTCAGATCACCGAATCTGAAAACACAGCTACAGCACTGCACTCGAAAGTTAAAGCAAGCCTTAAAAAATAAAAACAACAAAGAGTTAGAAGAGCACATAGCGAAATTAACACCTGGTGAAGCGTCAGACTACTCTTTGTGGAAATCAGCAAAAAACTCAAATCGGCCAATTCTCACTAATTCCCCCATCCGGTTGAGTGACGGTAATTGGGCTAGAAGCAACTGTGAGAAGGGTTTGGCTTTTGCAAACCACCTAAAAAGTGTGTTTACACCCAATCTACCCTCTTCACAGTCCTCATTACCAAAATTAACTTCTCAACCTTGCTCAATAACGCTCAAAATTAAAAAAAAGGACATATTTAAAGCAATTTATAAAGATTTAAACCCAAAAAAATCACCTGGTCCAGATAAAATTACCGGTAAAATGATAAAAGAGCTACCTCCGGCTTCAGTAATTCATCTCATGCACATTTTCAATGCTATCCTTCGTATTAAACACTATCCCAAATGCTGGAAAACTTCAAAAATTATTATGATAGCAAAACCAGGAAAAGACCCTACAAAAGTTGCATCGTACAGACCTATCAGCCTCCTGCCTCTACTTTCTAAAGTATTCGAAAAGCTACTTGTCATGAATATAACTCCATTTATTAATCTCAACCAACTGATTCCTCAACATCAGTTTGGATTTGGAAAACAGCACGGCACAATAGAACAAGTCCACCGCATTGTAACTCTGATAAGGAACACTTTTGAAGAAAAAAAGTATTGCTCAGCTGTCTTTCTTGATATCACTCAAGCTTTCGATAAAGTATGGCACGATGGCCTTATTTACAAACTCAAACTATTACTGCCTGCAAATGTCTCCTCATTGCTTAGTAGCTACCTCACGAAAAGACAATTTCTGGTACATCACAAGGATTACACAACAAATCCATTGGATATTCACGCTGGCGTTCCTCAAGGAAGCGTTTTGGGCCCCTTACTGTATCTCTTATACACTACAGATATGCCCAGCAATAACCATACATTTATATCGACCTTTGCAGATGATACGGCAATATTGTGCTCTCGCTCTAACCCCATAGAAGCTACTAAACTCCTGAATCGACATGAGTGATTCTCTCGAAATCTGGCTAGCAAAATGGCGTATAAAAGTCAATGAATCAAAGAGCGTACATGTAAAATTAACTTATAATTAATATATATATATATATATATATATATATATATATATATATATATATATATATATATATATATATATATATATATATATATATTAGGGTGGGTCAAATTTTTTCGACCCAAAGGCTCATCGTGATTCTTATTCTATGGCAAATTTGCCAAAGAAACCATGGCTCTAAAATGAATTTCGAGCCCCCGGCTTTTTCAAAATAGGTATTTTTTCTAGAAATATTCGAGAATAGAGGCAAAAAAATGCTATTTCCTTTAGCCAAATGTGTATGTGGGGGTTTTTTGGGTCGCGGAATCCAGTTTTGACATTAATTTTTATTTTTGAGTGCCGCCAGAGGGCGCTTTCGTACATTTTTTTGGAAAAATATACGATACTGTTGTGGAAATAGACGAATTTTTGTCTTTGTATTGAATATATTCAAAATACATACTCGAATTATAAATTGTTAAATCATATTCCATACATTTTGTTCCTTTTTCCAGCTTTTCTAAAAATAAAATCGATAGATTTCAAGCTAAGACCTAAATCACATTTTTACCAGCTTTTGAAGGAAGAAAACCTCAAAATCTAGCTGGAAAATCTTAATATTTATAAATTAATTAATTAATATTTAATTTTAAACATGGATCTATTGCCGTCAACATCACAAGCCGCACCAACATCAATAAGTACCGAAAGTAGTTTGAAACATATGCCTTCTCACGATGTTCCTGCTTTTGGTATGTCTTCTGATTTGACTGGTCTGAATCTGCCAACTAAACAGGATATTTTAAGATGCTATTTTTTCTTGGTCGAACGTGCTAAAATGCAAAGTAAAATGTTTTCATATAAAACATTTACTCCTCAAGTGACAGACAAATTGATTGGAATTTGGAGCAAACTAAATATTGAAATTATATGCAATCGAAATATTGTTAGAAAATTGAATACCTTGCTTGACAAATACTACACTGCAGATAAATGCAAAGCAAAAGGCTCCAGTCTCACATCTTTCTTACGATCCATAAAAGAATTATTTTACATTGGGAAATGTAAATGTGACTTGAAAGCTGCTCTATGCTCATGTGGAATGATTCCAGAAGAGTTGAAAGAGTTTATGATGGATCAACATAATGACAGAAGATCTACGATACCGGAATACCAGACAGAAATTGAAGAGCAAGCACCTACATCTACAATAATAGAAACAATTGAAGAGAGCCAGGGTCTAACATACGTGCCAGAAGAAGACCAGGAAAGTGATTATGAGCATAGTACACATTTAGTAGAAGCACAAAATGCATCTCAAACGAAACGAGGACCATATACACCCAGTTACGATGCTTTCAAGTTTGCTATGATGTGTGACAGATTTGGTGTGTCAGATAGAATAGCATCAGCATTGGCAACATCTCTTATGGAAGACATTGGCGTCAAAGATGGTCATGGCAATCTTGTCATTATGGACAAGTCTAAAGTTCGTAGAGAAAAAGTTAAATGTAGACAAAAAGTGCTTCATAATCGGTATGATGCTTCCAATTTAATTGCATTTTATTTCAACGGCAGAAAAAATGATTCTTTAACGATGGAAAAAATCGATAACAAATTTCATCCAAGGATGGTGAAAGAACCTCACCTAGTTGTTTTAAAGGAACCACATTCCCAATTATTAGGCTACATAAAAGTAGAAAATGAAGATTCTGAACACAAAGTCATCAAATTGAACGAATTTTTCATCAACAAAGCAATGTCTCTAGATTCTTTGATTGGCATATGCTGTGATGGTGAGCGAGCAAATACTGGCATAAGAAATGGAATTTGGCGACGATTCGAAATGCAGTTAAACAGACCACTGCATTGGTTTGTGTGCCTTCTCCACTTTAACGAGCTTCCGTTACGGCATTTGTTTGACACTTTGGAGAAATCATCCACCACTGGACCACGAACGACAACCGGAACGTTGAGCAAACAAATAGAAACTTGTGATAATGATCCGTATGTAATTTTTTTTAAATTTGTATTACTATTTTGAATCGTATTTCTCAAGTAATGTGTTCGAATTTAAATGATAAAATTGTATTTAATTCATCTAATCTCTTCTATTTTTAGGCGGTAAACGATTTTGAGATTATCACTCTGGAAAATATACCTGATTTAAGTGCTGTTGAATTAACTACCGACGCAATGTACTTGTACAAAATGGCGCTTGCAATTTCTTCTGGTGAGGTTTTGGCGGATTTGGCCAACATTAAACCAGGGCCAATAGCACATTCTCGTTGGCTCACCAAGGCCAGTAGATTATTACGGTTATATGTGACAACCAACAAGCCATCTACAAATTTAAAAATTCTGGCAAACTATATAATTAAAGTATATACGCCAATGTACTTCAATATTAAATATTACAACTCTGTCGTGCACGGTAGTGTATTATTTTATAAATTCATACGTTGGACTCAATATTTGGATTCGAATTTAAGCCAAATTGTAAATAATGTTGTTAAAGAAAACTCGTATTATGCTAATTCATAAAACATTTTATTGGCAATGTTGTTCGACGATGAAAAAAAAATACGCGACTTAGCTCTAAAAAAAATTTTACACTACCGTAACCATGTGGAAGATCCGATGCTACTGAGAGTTTATAAAAAGCCTATCATAAACTTCAATTGCACAGATTTTACGAATATGATTGACATGAATGATAACTCAATCTTATTCGAACCACCATTCACTCGAAATATTCCTTATGAATATCTACAACAATATTTAGAAGACATTGATCCACCGCTGCCTGATCCGAAAATTCCAGTACACATACAAGGAACGGAAAGACATGTTCAATTGCTGGCTAGTGTATCCAAAAGAGTTTTAGAACATAATCGAGAAGGAGTTATGGCGGTGACATTAGAAAGTCGTGAAAAATTCGCTAGACTTGACAGCAAGAAAGACTTTCAAAAATAACTCCTTCGCGTTTATTTCCTAAAACTCTTCGTTTTGTTTCTTAATTACTGAATTCAATTAATTTTTTTTATTAATTACATTTTATATGCTTTTATTATTTGTTATGTTGAATTTTAGAAGAAAAAAATAAAGTAAAATATGCTTTGTTTACTCTTTGTCTTAAATTCGATATAGGTCGTGAATGAATAACCCCCCCCCCCCTTCCCCATCATTTTTAACGCTAAACACTCTGGGCTATTTAAAGTTTTGGGTTGTCTTATGAGAAAGTCAAATATTCGTCAATTTACACGAAAAATTTCGTAAATTTACCCAAAAAAAAACGATAAAATTAAAAAATGAACGAAAGCGCCCTCTGGTGGTGCTCAAAAATAAAAATAGATCTCAAAAATGGATTCCTCGATCCAAAAACCCCCACATACACATTTGGCTAGAGAAAATAGCATTTTTTTTTACATCTATTCTTGAGTATTTGGGGAAAAAACCTATTTTGAAAAAGCCGGGGGCTCGAAAATCATTTTAGAGCTATGGTTTCTTTGGAAAAGTATCTTCAAATGACCCGTAGAACAAGAATCTCGATGAACCCCTTAACATGTTTTCGGCCCCCTACAATTTGACCCACCCTAATATATATATATATATATATATATATATATATATATATATATATATATATATATATATATATATATATATATATATATATATATATATATATATATATATATATATATATATATATATATATATATATATATATATATATATATATATATATATATATTGGGCGGTATCTCAGCCATAACGTGACGAATGTTGGTTTTTAGGTGCTCAAGAGTTAAAGGTTTATCTGCATAAACACGGTCTTTCGTGTCCCACCAAAAAAAAGTCAAGCGGTGTCAAATCGCATGATCTCATATATATATATATATATATATATATATATATATATATATATATATGTATATATATATATATATATATATATATTTATATGTATATATATATTTATATGTATATATATATTTATATGTATATATATATTTATATATATATATTTATATATATATATATATTTATATATATATATATATATATATTTATATATATATATATATTTATATATATTTATATATATATATATATATATATATATATATATATATATGATATATATATGATATATATATATATCAGGTATGGTTACTATGGGTTCCAGGTTACGTGGGAATTACAGGAAACGAAAATGCAGATGAGCTCACTAGAAAGGGAGCAGTAACCCCGTTTGTAGGGCCGGAACCATTCGACCGATTGGGAAAGAGTCCAAAATTTTTAGGGAAGCAGAAGATATACAAAGGAAGCAATATTGGGACAAACTACCGGAGTTATTACAATCAAAGTCGCTCTTAGGTACATATATATATATCCATTTATATATATATATATATATATATATATATATATATATATATATATATATATATATATATATAAATATATATATATATATATATATATATATATAAATATATATATATATATATATATATATATATATATATATATATAAATATATATATATATATATATATATATATATATATATATATATATATATATATATATATATATATATATATAAGCGATCCATTTTCGCAAATGTCAGACTTTGAACTGAAAAAGAAAGAAATTGTTTTAACAACTCAGTTTGACAGATGTCGAATTCTAGCCCTATACTTTTGAAACCGCGAAATGGATAACCCTTTATGTAAGGATTATGAAAACAATCTTATTACAATGTAGCGAAAAGTAAGCAAGTATATGGTGCGTTAAATTTGACTAGCTCAGATACTCGTAATATTATACATAGACGCTTATTTACAATACTGAACCACATTGCCACTGTTGTTTCATAAGTGAAATTAATTTAATTACATATACTCGTGTATGTATACATGTAGGTGTAGTTATATAATATATTGACTTTTGTCACATTTAGATTACATTTGATTGTTATTTACGTATTCTATGGACTTTTGGTTGCTTTTTTCATCATTTTCAAAGTACATTCGTATATACAAGTGCATATTAATCACGTTGTTTCTCATATTACTCAATAGTGGGTTTTAAATGTACAGTATTATTATCCACATACATTAAATAAATGTCGTCTTTTTTCATATGGAATAGCCCATAACATTTATTCTAAAAATACAAGAACTTCTCCACAAACTCACCGTCTTGCCAAATTAATGTGCTTATTATTGCCCATATCTTTTATTAACAGCAGGTGTTTGTATTTTTTCTACTTCTAATTTGGGTTTTTATTATTGTGGTTTCACAATTACGTTGATTAAAATTGATTTGTTTGTGAAATGGTTTTTCCGGAGCACGTTGTTGGTACATAGAAGTTTAACTTTCATTTTAACTTTGTGTTTAAGGCTATACATATGAATAGAAATCGGATTGCTTATATGAAAAGGTGATCCGTCCTCAGTTATATACATATAAACAAGATGAAAATAACTTTTAGGGACATATACTTACAAAAGGGTTATATGTCATCACAAAAAAATAAAACCTTTTACATTTAATATCATCTTTATTGTTACACAAACTTTTTTGTTATTTATTATTATCGTTTGTAAGACAGGTTGTAGATATTTCACTAAGGATTACATTTTTGAATGGCCGCCATCGAAATTGGTGATAAAAATTATGGCTATATCATAGCAATAATTTCAAGTATACAAAAATGATGTCTGAATCACAAGAGTAATTTTTATATGGCTCTTTTAATTGGTAAAACTTTTGATTTTTCATATAAATGTCTAAATTGACCTACCTAAATGTTCAATTACATACTGATTTAAATTTGCCATCATGTAAAATATAAGCTACAAAGCAGTGAAATGGTAAACAATGATATTCGATAAATAAATCCTCCAGTCTGTTATTGAATGTTTCCAAATTTAACAGTTTTTGTTGCTGCAATTTGGCAATTCTCCACACAGCATGTATAAAAATTTACAGATAACTTTACAAGTGGATACACATTTCTGCAGTTGAAAGTTTACTATAAAATAATCTCATTATATGCACTATACAATCTAAATATTTTTATCCACTGCATTATATAATTATGTATGATGACAACCTAAACTTCACTTACTCCGCAAAGGATATACGAGGTGAGCCGTCTTCTAATATAGCTCTATATCTGCATGGTACAAATAAGTGACAGGCCATTCTATGTCTATACAAAATTCTAATTAAATAAAAAAATATATAAATATGTGGCACTTAAAGCCCCGAAGGGCTCATTGGCCGAGCTTCTCTTCCATTACTGTTGTGCGTGTTAAATTTTGGACAGTATTAGAAGGGACCTACTTATTTTAGCCAGTTCCGAACGGCAGAACACTAGTGGCATCACTTTTTTCTAAGCTTTATCACGGAATTCTTTTAGAAGCTTTTTTCATGGCAAATTTTTACTGCTGGAAGAATTGCCAATTGCTTGCCGACAGATGGGTACCGTTCGAAAGAAAAATCTTTTCGATATTAAATTTGTTATGCATCAGCCGGGGATTGAACCACGACCTATAGATCAGAAGGCCAACACACTAACCACTGGGCTACGGCACCTACTATTCTAATTAAATAGATAGATTTATTTTAGAAGCGAAAATCCATTTTCTAAACGTATGCTGAATTGATTTTATTATAGTTTTATAGTCCTGTGTTACCTCTTTGAAAACAGCTTATTAAAGTATAAGGTCTAGTAAAAAGAAATCCATTATTTTTGCATTAAATTTATGGTTTTATTTAGCATAGTTAGAAAAATCCGATTTAGGTCAAATATGCACCGTTTGGTTTGATAACTTGTTGCCATTTTGATGGTAATTTCATAATTCTACTCTCATAGAAACCCTCGTCCCTATTAGCAAGAAACTGGGACAGCAAAATCATTCGCCATAGACAGGAACAGGTAGTAATCACTTGGTGCCAAGTCCGGACTATAAGGTGGATGCATAAGAACCTCCCAGCCAAGCTCGCGGAGCTTCTGGCGAGTCACTATCGATGTGTGCGGCCTGGCGTTAACCTGATGGAACACAATTCCTCTCCTATTGGCCAAAGCTGGCCGCTTCTGGGCGATTGCTTCCTTCAGACGGTCCAATTATTGACAGTAGAGGTCCGAATTAAGAGTTTGGCCGTAGGAGAGCAGCTCATAGTAGATGATTCCCTACCTATCCCACCAAACACATAGCAAAACCTTCCTGACCATCAATCCTGGCTTGGCCACCGTTTACGCGATTTTACCACTACCGTTTTCACTTGACGTTGTAGTACGTGACCCACATTTCATCACCAGTAGCCATCCGCTTTAGAAATTGATCGATTTTTTTGCGATTCAGCAGCGATTCGCAGATGGAATTCGGTCCATGAGGCTTTTTTGCGTTAACTCGTGTGGCTCCCATCCATCGAGCTTCTTTTTGTATCCAGCCTTATTTAAATGGTTCCAAACGGAACCATTCCTGGGCAATAGAAACAGTGCTTACATGACGGTCAGACTCAACGATTTCCATTATTTTATCAATATTTTCGACAATTGGCATTCCAGAGCGTGGTGCATCTTTGACATCAAAATTACCGGAACGGAATCGACGAACCCAAAATTGCACGTGATTGGGTGTTACAGTATCAGGACCATAAACACTATTCACATTTTCAGCCGTCTGTAAAATATGGCGTATTTTCTCTTTACTGGTGTCCGTCTTTGACGCTTGCTCAAACAATACTGAGTCAGGCAATCACAAAACTGCCAAAAGTTTATTTAGTACGAAGTCCTATCTTTCTAACACCATCTAGCGTAACCCGATCGCACTTATACAACGTGAAATACAGACTACAAAAGCTATCTATTGGAAAAATAATGGATTTCTTTTTACTTCGCCTGATATATACAAATACGTTTGTATGTATTCCTAAGCAATTATTTTAATGCCCGTATACAGCCAATTTATTTTATAAACTTATCGTACCTTAGATGATAATCTTAATTCTATGTTAATTCCATTCTGCAAAACAAAGCACTTAATTTTGATATAGTTGTTGTTGTTTTTATTTTGAAACCTCTTCGAATTTAATACAATTGAGCTTAATGGTAATTATAGCAACATTAAATGTTTGTATGCCGTTGTCGCTATATGAAATTGAAAAGTCATTTGTGACTAACGATCCTGTCTCTATGGGTCATTTCAAATATACATATATTATTATAGATACGAAACATAAGCATTAAACATTTGTCGAGTGGACAACAAGTGTGGCCAAGTGTATGTGTGCAATAAGTATTGCACACATACACAAACACACACAAACACATACACCATAGGGAATATCAAACGCATCTGTACGTATTGGATATGTTATAGCGTAGTGAAAGATTTCACTGTGAGAGAATTAATTTAAGGGTAATTTATATGCATAGCTGCTAAACATATAGCCATTCTCATTTTAATATCACTTCGTGCGTAATTTTTATTAATACTTTTACATTCATTTTATTTTATTGCTGCCATACCGTTGTCCGTCACCACCCACCACTGCTCTGACTGACTTTTTTTCCTCCTTACAAAACCACAATCAAATGTACTCAAGTAACTTTATGTACTTTATGTACAATACGCAAGTGAAATGAAAAGGATGTTGTGGCGAAAAAGTCTGTACTCTATAGACAGTGACGGTAATTACAAGTATGTTATTTTGCAACAATTTCGTCCTTATACAGAATAAATACGAATTATGTACATAAAAATGTGCGAAATTAAAAATCCGAAAAATACACAGTAGCCACCATAGTAAACAAAAAAAATATCGTAATATTAATAACATCACGTTTCATTCTACGGTTCAGACCATCTGCAGTCCCAATTCCACCTTAATATTTTATCGTCAGTCTCCACTACTCCACCCATTGACAACGATAATAAAATTCAATAAAAAAATAAGCAAAAATGTTTGAAAGTTCTTTTTTGGAATTTTTTTATATTCTTTGTAGCAATTGGAGATAGAATGGAGTATGCGGACAGAGCTTCAATAAAAAGTAATTAAATTTCTACTTAAGCGAATTCACAAAAAGTTAAGTGGTAAAGTTAGTAGTCATTACACTAACAATAGCTACAAGTGAATGTTATATATTGTACTTTATATACAAACGTACGTGTATAATCTTACTATATAAGCATATACGTGCACACATACACTATATCGAAGTTAGACAAAAAATAATAGAATTCTTTAATTTTGGAACAACAAGTTTTACAGAGTATTTGCCAATTTTGTTGTTGTGAAATTATTCGCGTTTATTTTAAGACAGAATAATAACTTACAATTTGCAATTTTCGTAGAAAAAATTGCATAATCATATCATAAAAATCAAATATCAGAAAGAAAGATAAAAGTAAAAGTACAAAAGTATGCTTCCATATGAACATTCTAACACTTTTCGCACAAAAATGTAGAGGTAAGTCGAGCGGAAAGTAATTTGGTTATTATGCTCAAAATCGGCATATACGATTATATTTACAAGTTAATAAACGAGTTTGAAAATGGGAGTAATCGGAAAAAAATTACGCTTACCTCCCATACAAACGCATGTTGTCGAACGTATGTTTCAAACATAGGAGTAGAAAATTTGTACATTCAACCAACGGTGAAAACTACGCCTACCTTCCATACAAGCTTCTTTCAAACCTCCGAAATTATAAAGCTAGAGGACTGAAGATCGGTTATTCCCGATTATTATACAAGTCAACGAGCGAGTACGCTTGAAAATTGGGCGTTATCGGACGAAAGCCAAGCCTACCTCCGTATGTCAGCCTATTTGCTATAGCGCAGGGTAACTAAGCTCCGGTGCTATCGAATTTAAGCGTTTCAATTTATTTTTTGAAATTTTTAATCCACACCCACTATGGAGTAAGAGCAATAACGACATTGGCACCAACAGCAGCCACCTCGATATGCATAATAATTAAACACATATCCATACATAGCATTAAGTACATATTCATTTAAACTTACATTTATGCTACAGGATATTAAAGTATCCTGTTAAGATTACAGCCTAAGGTATTTATTTACTTGCCTATAAATGCAATGAGCATTATATTCGTTTTATTTTTTTGTTTTATACAAATCACGTTATATTGCAATATGCAAGCACTCATGCTCGTATATAGTATATAAATATAGGCAATCAGCAGGTAACAGCAGTAGCAGCAGCACAATACCATACGTGTATCAACAGCCCCAGAAGCGTCACAATATGGATACGCGGCATTGGCAACTACTTATGTATTTTGTTGTTCAAATTCAAGTTATTTTACATGTGTACTTTAAAAGGAATGTGCTGATGATATTTTTGTTGTTATCTTATATGTATCTACTTACAATATATATTATTGATGATGATTTTCCGTTTCTCAGAATGTACAAATATCAACATATACATAGCTACAATATTTTCGGTAAAAGAATAGTTATATTTTGTCAAAATGGCACTTAAGCTACAAAAATTTCTACACTCTCTCTCGTATATGTAACTAGATATTATATGTATAGTATTTAAAAAGAATTAAAGCTACACCTGTGGCAGGGAAACTAGTAGACAGCACCCAAGTGCGGCCGAGGCCACACCTGGGACAAACTGCCAGAAGACATAGCTGCTAAGGTAGAAGAAGAAGAAGCAGGCAGCGAGCAGACTATCGAAATTTCGCTACTGCCTCACGAAACTGAGGACATTAGAGACGTTGATAACGAGCTCGAGGCAATGAAGAAACTAGGCATAGCAGACTCGGACAGAGTCTCCCTGTTAGAACTTGAGGATATACTGGCAGAGAAAGAAGGAGTGAGGTGAAGAAGAAGTAGTAGTAGGATGACCAGTACTAGAGTTGCCCAGATAAACCTTCACCATGCGAAAGCCGCCTCGGCGGTGATCATGAGAGCAACAGTTAGGAACCACCTAAACACAGTACTGGTCCAGGAACCCTGGCTCTTCAGGGGCCAAATACGAGGTTGGCTGCAACAAATACGAAGGTAATTTGGGACGTTACTTATTGACACTCACATTCCAGGTTCAACTAAGTTAGAAACAGGGGTAGAACAAACTGCTGCCGTAGGTAAAGTGGATAGAAATGAATGGATTATTGCCCATGAAATTTGTACAATGCCGAGCATGAAGTGGGCGGTTAGTACCTTTCAAACTCTGAAATATCCAGGCGTTGATGGAATCTTTCCGGCCTTGCTGCAGAAAGGCATTGATGAGTTACTAGGTCCAATTACCAGAATAACTAGAATTAGCATAGCATTGGGTTACATACCTAAAATATGGCGAAGAGCAAAGGTGGTCTTCTTACCGAAGGCGGGCAAGAAAGACCCTCTACACTCGAAATCCTAATCCATTGCATCCATGTCGACACGCATTTAGGGCTGAGCGTTCCACAGAAACTGCTCTGTATTACCTGGCAAACATGCTTGGAGATAGCTTGGAAAAGAAATAAGTAGCAATGGGTGCCTTTCTAGATATACAAGGTGCTTTTCGCAACACGTCACATGAAGCCATAAATAGGGCTCTAGCTAGAAGAGAGGTCAACGATACCCTTGGCCTTTGGATGAGCAACATGCTAAGTACCAGGATCGTAGAAATACCAACTTGTACAGGAAGCAGTCACACTTCACAAACATTAAACGAGGATGTCCGCAAGCTGGAGTGTTGTCACCATTATTGTGGAGTATTGTTTTAGATGAACTACTTTCTGAATTCGGAGGTAATGGTTTATAAGTGCAAGGCTGTGCTGACGACGTAGTTAAATTTTAAGAAACTTTATGTAATAGAATCCAATTAGGATTAAGACTAACGAAAAGATGGTGCACTAAAATAGGGCTGAGTATTAATCCAGCAAAAACCACTATTGTACCATTTACAAGGAGATATAAACTTAAGAATCTCAAACTCTACCGTCTAAACGGAACAGAGATAGAACTGCAGAAGACAGAAAAATTCTTGGGAATAACATTCGACCAAAAATTATTATGGTCGAATGTTATACTCAAATGTGGGTGCCGTAGCTCAGTAGTTAGTGTGTTCGCCTTCTGATCTGTAGGTCGTGGTTCAATCCCCGGCTGATGCATAATAAATTTAATATCGAAAAGATTTTTCTTTCGAACGGTACCCACCTGTCGGCAAGCAATTGGCAATTCTTCCGACAGTAACAACTTGCCATGAAAAAGCTTCTAAAATAACTCTGTGACAAAAGCTCTCAGAAAAAGTGATGTCACAAGTGTTCTGCCGTTCGGAACCGGCTAAAATAAGTAGGTCCCTTCTAATACTGTCCAAAATTTAAGACGCACAACAGTAATGGAAGAAGAGAAGCTCGGCCAATGAGCCCTTTGAGGCTTTAAGTGCCACATATTTATTTATTTATTTGTTATACTCAAATAATAAACACATATTGAGGAAATGGCAAAGAAAATTACTAGAGTATTCATGACACATAAAGCCATTGCAGGAAAAAGTTGGGGCTGTACACCAAAATTTATGCGATGGATTTACACAGCAGTGGTCAGACATATTATCTTATACGAAGCGGTGGTCTGGGAGAAATGTACATTGCAGCCAACATACTTAGCAGGATATAGAGATTAGCGTGTGTATGCATCACAGGAGCAATTCGGACATATCCTACGACATACTTGGAAATTCACATGGAATTCACACCCCTTCATATTTATATCCAGTCCCAGGCAGGGAGGGCGATTCAAAGAATGTCTAAAGGAAACATCGAATTAGGAGAGCACCTTGCTCGCAGGAAGTTTGATATTCTTGCGAAACGGCTACCTGAAATCATGATGCCGAGGGACACGGTGCATACAAGGTTCAGTTTCATAAAAAGGTTTAAAACTGAACTCAGTTATAAAAAGAGCTGGGACGGCATATCTAAAACTTATGAGATAAACCAGAACTTGATATCATGGTACACAGACGACTTACTCACAGATGAAGGAGCCGAAGTGGGAGTATTTGGGCCAGGGGCAAGATACTCGGAAGCTCTAGGCAAAAATATGACCATCTTTCAAGCGGAAATCTACGCTATTGACAGGTGTGTCTATTTTAATTTTTAAATAACATCGTATCTGGTGATGGAGTGTCTTGAGAAGCTGAACATCCTGTGTGAAAACAATCAGGTATGGTTACTATGGGTTCCAGGTTACGTGGGAATTACAGGAAACGAAATTGCAGATGAGCTCACTAGAAAGGGAGCAGCAACCCCGTTTGTAGGGCCGGAACCATTCGGCCGATTGGGAAAGAGCAACTTCTCCAAAATCTTTAGGGAAGCAGAAGATATACAAAGGAAGCAATATTGGGACAAACTACCGGAGTTATTACAATCAAAGTCGCTCTTAGGTACATATAACCTAAATAGATTTGAGGATTGTATGACGCTAAACAAGAATAACTTAAGAATCATTACAGGAATTCTGACAGAACATTGTAAGTTGCACTATCGCCTGACAAAACAGGGAATTTACTCTAATGAAATTTGTAGATTTTGCGGGGAGGTGGATGAAACCTCGACACACGTTTACTAATTCAAAAACGAAAGAGACACCTAGGTTAACATCTACTAACTAATGGAGCAATCAGGCTCGGGAATATAGGCGCAATACTACATTTCATAGAGAAGTTATTCTCCAAGAAATACTTTGAACCAAAGAGAAGCAAGGAAAAAAATGTCGGCAGTAATACAATTTCTCACCACTTCCAAAGAAGGTAACAATAGAAGAATCATAGAATAAAAATATATCACAAATTAACCACTCCAAGGAACTTTATTTTCCCGATCAGTAATCTGCTTGGCGGTTTTGTTAATATTTATAATGTAGCCCAGTTTTAAAAGTTTTTCCACTTCTCATATATAAAGCTCAGACTCTCGCGACTACATTGTGGATTTAATCCCAGAAGCGAGAAAGAACTCCATCATTTGTTGGAGAATCTGATTGTTCTAAACGGATTTATAGCACGTTTATTTCGTCAAAGTACATTTATAAATCATGAAATTTTATTCTGCTTTTAATTGACTTTATTTTAAATAAAATTATATCACAGTTTTTCTTTTAATTGTTTTAGCGAACAAGAAAACATGTTTCAAACGCCCTCACCATTTCCAGCATTTGCTACATGAAGACTGGATGGCATTCATGGTGCAATGACTGCCAACCCAAATTGTAATTTTGAATACTTCTGTTTTTTTCTTGTTACTGTAGCTGAATTGAAATTGAATTGTGCACGCGAGAATCCCAAATAAAATAAGACTGCAAAAAAGTACAAATTAAATATTCATATCCTTTAAAATGGATTAATGGTATAAAATCATCCCTTAAGAAATAAAGTAGTAAGCAACAATTCGTAAGGTAACATTTTATGTGTGAATATGGGGTGTTCCTTTATAGTGCTTTGCCTTAAGAAACATAACGTATATAATGACAATGTAGTAGAAAAGTCATTTTCACACTTTTGCAAAATGTGTGCTTTATTGATTTTAAATAGATTTATGAATTTTTACAGTGGTTTGAGGACATGAAGAAGTTGAACAGAAAATGAAAATTTCAAGGAAGAGGAAGGATAAGAAAGGATTGATGATGATAATGATGATTAGGATGATCTAAGTGAATGACATGGTTTACATGTAAAAAAAGATATTACTTTTTGCAAAGAAACTTACTTTTGATATATTGTAAGATTGTATTCATACGATATACAATATAATAGTGATGTATTTAAATAGTAAAGTATATAAGAAGTAAAGGATGCAAGAAAATTAGGAAATGAAACTTTTTATTACGATTATAAAACGTGATATTTTTTTCTTACAAACATAAAGAATATAACAATATATGTATAAGTGCTTTATACTATGGTCGTTAACTTTTATAATAATCATAAAATACAAATATATACTAATTATGAAAACGAATTCTTGTTTTGGCCATAGAAAATTTTACCAGATAATACGATTTATATGTGTTCATGTTATACATAGTATAACATAGTAAATAAAAAATTGGTTTGCGATTACCGGTTCATCTTGGTTTATTTTTCATGATTCCCAAAAAAACTTCTGGCTTTAGGCCTAACCGGTCTGTGCAGTTTGAAGCCCAAGTTTTAATATGATTTATTACATCGCCCTGAAATTTCAGCTTTGTAGAACGAATTTGTAAGTCCTTCTAGAAGATATATGACGCAAACTTCAAACATGAGCAAAGGTACGGTAAATTTTTGGTAAAAGTAAACGATTAGAACTATGGTAACGCATAAAACCACATTTCATGGCATTAGTCTTTTTTTCCTTTCTTCTCCTTCACAAGAAGAGAAATATTCTATCGCACCTTAATATTTCCTTTAAATTATTAAAATAAAATGCAAATACAAACTTTTAAGCATTTTTTAAGTAGTTCTTTATATAATTTTACTTCCAACTTATTTTCGCAAACGCGAATGAACTTATATAGAATGAATGGTATATAGTTTGACAAATTTGACACGTTTATTCGAAGAAAAAGTCTAGATTACTTTACACAAGCAGATAAACAAAATTACTCTGCTTGAATCCCTCTAATGTACTAAATTTTTGGAGACCACTTTGAGGTGGTTTGGGTGAACAGTGAAGTCGTTTCCTTGTTTTTTTACATATATGATTTACAACAGTTATACAAAAATAAATATAATTAGAATATCAATAGAAACAAGACAACAAACAACTTTTAAAGATATAATGCGACAAAGAATAATCAACAACTTAATAAAAATTATTATAATCCTTATACATACTGTGGACAAACAAAGATTTAATTTTATAGGATAAAAATTCTGAGATGGAAGATTAGGGACAGATAAGCTAATATCGTTAAGTAAAGAAGGAGACACAACTTCACCATAAATTAACTTTACGACAACGCAAACATTTAACAATACACTTCTAGTTTTAAGTGTGGGTAATTGCAACAATTTTAAGGGATGTTCGTAGGGAGGAAGACTGACTGCAGAATTCACGTCAAGGACCTCAAAGCAAACCGCAAAAACTGCTTCTGAACCGATTCAAGAACCTCGATATAGCAATTATATTGCGTATTCCAGACAACAGAGGCATATTCCAGAATTGGACGAACGAGTGAAATATAAAGGGTCTTAGACACATAAGAATCGTTAAACTACTTAGACCATCCCTTTAAAAAACCTAGTACTCCATTAGTCTTATTCACACATGAGTTAATGTGTAGGTTCCATAGTTACGACCACATCAACAATGCGAAACGAAGCTATGGTATACAATCATGGTAGGAATAACGTCACCCTGTACGATCTCAGGCGTTAAAAGACAATGTAAACGACAATTCATATTCAGCTTTGAACAACCCGGAAAATATGCTTTTAGGAGCAGCTGCAGGGTTTCGTTAATATTAGTAGTCAACAGTCTGATTTCAACAGATAAGCTAAATCGAAGCTCTATTAAATCGTGCGGCTTCTTCAATCTTATTATGGTGAAAACAATACGAGCTGCTTATCTACGAAATAATATCACTATCTTCAACAAAAGAATTATGCTGTTGGCGTATGCCGATGACATTGACATAATCGAGGGCAAGACGAAATACCTAGTGTTAGCAAGCAAAGAGTTCCGTCGTCTTGGGCAGCACGGCACTGTTGATGACTACGCTTTTGAAGTAGTGAAGGACTTTATCTATCTTGGAACCAGCATTAACACCAGTAATGGCGTCAGTCTGGAGATATTGTTAGTTTGTAAGATTTGAATACTTATTGTTAGTTTCTAAGTATTTTAGAAAGATTCAATAAAAAAGCTTATTTAACAAAAACAAAAAAAAAGATATTGCGAAGGGTCACTCGGGTGCTACTTTGGGCTATGTAAGCTATTGAGAAGTGGAGTCCTCCATCGAGAAACGAAAATCACACTCTGCAAGTCTCTCATCATGCCTGTCCTTACAGGCTAGGACAGCTAGGACAATTTCCACCTCAGATGAGAGAATGCTCGGAGTTTTCGAGAGAAAAGTCCTACGCAAGATCTTTGGCCCTACTTGCGTTGATGGTGAGTATCGAATAAGGTACAACCGATATTGAAAAGCGCATTAAAATTCAGCGGCTGCGCTGGCTAGATCATGTCGAGCGAATGAATGAACACACTCCGGCTAAGAAGGTGTTATATCGGGAACCCGTTGGTGGACGACGCTGAAAAGGCAAACCCAACCTCCGGTGGAAAGACCAAGTACTGGAGAACTTGTCAGCTCTTGGAATCTCTATTTGGCGTCAGCTGTCGAGGTGGCAGGCGAAGCATGCTATATTCGGCCTAAATCGATTTTCGATCATAATGGCCACGTAAGTAAGTAAGTAAGTAACAAATAATTTATTTTTTATTTGAATTTCAATTTTGTTTCCTGTTTTTTTTTTAATAGTCTTCGGAATTTTGACTCCTAATAGTGAAGAAACTAAGCAACTACTTCTAAAAGCACGTTCTCAATTTACTCTAAAATTAATCAAATAATAAACTAAAAGTAATTGCTTCTATTTCATATAACAATTTCTCAACTAGGATTGCTTCTATGAGCTCTTAACGAAAAATGAAGGAGTGAGAAGTTATTTTGTATCTTATCGAAGCACAGATTTATACTTCTTGATGAATTTGGTTTTTTCTTCACATCTGATTTGCAGGTCCTATTTTTAGGAAATGTTTATACAATTTGTCAGATGGGGTGATGTAGTGATTAATTTATTTTTCCTTCGTGTTGCTATTTAATAAATTATTACTTTCAAACATTGGATGAAACTGACTCTCAAATTTATTCAATTAAAAACACAAAATTTACCTTAGAAGTATAAGAACGTACAAATGCAACTTTTAATCACCCTCTTTTTTAAGCATTAATTACCGACAATTAGAGCGAACATACCCAAGTTATAAGAATGACATACACATACATCTGAGAAATGCGTGTCATTAAGTAAAACAATAACAACATCAACAATAATGAAAAACGATAAAATTACAAACAAAAACGATCATGATATGTACAACGATGATAACGGGAATCAACCAAAGATGAAAAATCATCATAAGCATTCATACAAACGAGTACCTATGGTTATTTAAATACATATTGTGGTATTGTATTGTATAATATTCATACGCATACATACACGTATGTTAGTAGTATGGACTTACGAAATGCTGCAATATGGGGTTGCTTGCATTCATTTGAACGAAATATGACACTCGACTCAATTTACCCTCATGACTGTCGACACAATGACTGCATGCACTCGGCACTCGGTACTCGGTGGGTACGTTGTCTTTTGCACAGTTCACATCGAAGGAACAAACAGTGCGTGTGAGAGTGTGTGTATTTGGAAATTATGTATTAGTGAAAAAAGCAAGCGTATTAAATTATAATTATTTGTGCATGCCAAAAGGGCTTGAAACATGTCTAATGACACATTTGCTACACTAAGCACACTTAAAACCAAAACAAGCACAAACACACAAACATAGATACACGCACGCACAATGACGTATATTAAAGAGGGAAGATAAGGCGGGCGTATCCATGTTGACTAATGTGCGAACGAACTGAAAATAAAATAATCACCTTACAGTCGGCTGTTAAAATTTCACCCAAATTCATCGATTAGTTTATTTGTTGTAGTAGTTTGAAGTAACCAACTTTTGTGTTTCTTGAAAAATGGAAAAAAGCGAATTTCGTGCAGTGATTAAACACTATTATTTGAAAGGGAATACGGCGAGAAAGACAAAAGATAAGCTTGAAAAACATTACGGTGAGTCTGCTCCGTCAGAATACATGGTAAAATATTGGATTGCTGAATTTAAACGCAGCCGAACAAGCACTGCAACAGTACCATCAACAGGAAGGCCAAAAAAGGTGGTTACTGAAGAAAATATCAAGAAAATCCTCGTTATCATTATGAATGATCGCCGAAGCAAGTTGCGTGAGATTGTTGAAATGGTATACATCTCATATGAACGTGTGTTCAACATTTTGCATGAACATTTGCATATGAAAAAGCTATCGGCAAGATGGGTGCCGCGTTTGCTCAGTGTCGAACAAAAACGAGTTCGAGAGACCACTTCACAATGGTGTTTGGACATGATAAAGCGTAATCCTGTTGATTTTTGGCTTCGATTAATAACTGTTGATGAAACGTGGGTCCACCACTACACACCTGAAACCAAAAATCGAAACAATGGGTGGAAGCTGGTAGAAGTGCTCCGAAGAAGGTGAAGGCAGTGAAATCGGCTGGCAAGGTTATGGCCAGTGTATTTTGGGATGCACTCGGAATATTGCATATCGATTATCTTGACAAAGGATCCACAATCACAGGAAAGTATTATCGTGCGTTATTGGATCAATTGAATGATGCAATCAAGAAAAAACGACCACATGTAAAGAAGAAAAAAGTGATATTTCTTCAACACAACGCACCGGTTCACACAGCATTAGATACGATGCTAAAATTACGTGAATTCGTATTTCGAATTGGTTGATCATCCACCTTATAGTCCTCCCAGTGACTTTTTACTGTTTGCAAACTTGAAAAATGGCTCGCAGGAAAAAGATTCAGCTCAAACGAAGAAGGGATTACCGAAACTAACGCGTATTTTAAGGGGTTCCCGAAATCGTATTATTCAGATGGTATAAAAAAGTAAATGGTTTTTGAAAAAAACAATTTTTTTTATCCTACTTAGGTATATATATATATATATATATATATATATATATATATATATATATATATATATATATGTATATATATATATATATATATATATATATATATATGTGTATATATATATATATATATATATATATATATATATATATATATATAAAGTTTACTCAAATATCCATCTTTTTCTTTTATTTCCACTTTTTGAGAAACAATTTTTGCATATACTACTAATTTCCACCCGAAATATGATTGACTTTGACTAAGTACTTTGTGTGTTATGAGGGGAACTATATAAAAAGTAGGCATGGTACGCTGATTTTTTGACAGATTCTTTCCGACTACCATATTAATCTAAGTGTAAATTTTAGTTATTCTAGACAGAAGATTGTAGAAGTTACAGCTGTATCCATTTGAAAGAAATTCGGTATTTTGTATGGGGACTACTATAAATAATTTCCTATAAGTTTAGTTGCTCTTACAATACTAATCCACGCCTCAAATCTCGTTGCTCTACGCTAAATATTTTATAAGTTATGGCGCTTAAAATTTTTGTTTAATTTCTTCGACTTTGAATGGGAGCCCCAATAAGAAGTGGGTGTGGCACGCTGATGTTTTGCCAGATTCCGATTATCATATTAATCTAAGTGTCTATTATGGTTATTTTAGACAGAAGATTGTAGAAGTTATAGCTGCTTCAATTTAAAAGAAGTACAGACACTTTGTATTGGAGCTACTGTAAAAAGTAGACGTGACTCGCCCATTTCTGGCAAGGTTATGTAGCAGTATAATGTAACTCCATGTGCCAAATATTGTTGTCCCAGATGGTATATAAAGTGGGTTATAGCAAGTTAAAGATTTTGAAAATTTCGAGGTTAGTGGCTATTGACCGATCATGCCCAATATCAATCCCCTCCGTTCCCTTGGATCACAGGTTACTTATGCCAAATTGCGTCAAAATAGCTCAATATTTTCTCAAGTTATCGTGCGAACCAGCCAGGTGACGGACGGACGGACGGACGGACGGACATCGTTAAATCGAAAATTTAAGCGACTCTGATCACGAATATATATCTATGTCTATATCTCCGGAGATTCCTTCAAGTGGACAGAAACATCTGACCGAGAATTTCGAGAATTTTTAAATACTTCTATTAATATTATTATGCATATATTGTAGATATTCGTATACATTTACTAAATGAATTTATACTTGCACACATCAATGATGATCAAAAAGTATAATTAACTTATGTATGAATACCTAACTCACACGATACATACATACATATGAGCATATGAAAAAATTAATGACTTCAAATGAAAAATACAGTATTCGTAATCCGCCACGATTAAGATTCCATCTAACTCCGGACGTAAAGCGCAATTTATCCATCAAAAGTCTGTTCTCAATTGCGTAAAAGTCACTTCACAAGGTTGCCAATTATAAAACGATACATACTACCTAAATAACATTGGTGGTTCCTATGCTTCATCAATTACATATAACATTGTACACAATCTACTTCAATTTCGTATATTTTGTAACCACAACATCTGGTTCCTTCCAATATTATTTTAAGTTAGTATTATGCCTTCATAAAATTTCTGCAATAATTCATACATGTCATGCAAGTAGGTACTGCATTTATGTACATACATATATGTGAGGAAAAATGCGAGCAGTTTGATATAGGATGTTTTGAGCATACACTGCTCAAAACATGAGCATGCACTGACTTATTTGCCGAACTGCATGCAAAGCAGCAACAAAAATAAGCGACATCGTCTATTTTAACCGAGTTGAATTGAACTGGCTTATATTTTAATCGACTTGAGTTATAGTGTTGGAAAGTAAAAAAACAGCACTATTGTGAATTGACTACTGGAATGTGCTTGGGAAATTTCACCAACACGTCAAATTATTGTAAATATAAACAAAAAAAGGAAAATAAAGCAAGTGCAAATAAAAATTTATTTTAAATAAACGTATATATTTACCACAGATTCCGCAGAATTGTTTTTAATAAATTTATAAATATATAAAATTTATAAATTTCACGAACAACCATATATACCACCAGTGTTGCTAAGTAACTAAAGGGAAATTATATTCAAGTAAAAGGGAAATTAAATGCGAATTGGTGTTCTTTTGCAAAAGAATGCAGCTACTTTATCGAAAGTTATCAGCATATATGGGTGAGGTTGACTGATAAGAGCAAAGGAAACAATACAAATAGCATTCATCGATGCCTTAACTATGACTTCGTTACAGATGATTCCAAAACTTTTATTCCCAGAATTGGGGATACAAAGTGGAGTACATATGTAACGAATTTTATGATATAATGTTATACCTTTAAAACATCATAAAACTACATAATTTAGTAGACGAAATTATTAAGATGTACAAATAAATTCGGTATACCAAAACGAGTAATCTATTGGTTGATGAACTGCAACGGTCGGCAACTGTACTAGCTTCTTGATTTGAAGTGGCGTATACTTCAGACCATTTACATAACAGCGAGAGCATACTTGTTCTCTGCATTGTTTGTAAGAAATGGTCCGTATACATCCATAACAATTCGCTCAAATGGAGTATCTACGGTGTATTGGTGTATTTTCCCTTGACTTTTCTTAGCGAAGTCTTTGGCCATTGCATATTGTTCACTCTTCCGAATCCAAAAGCGACGTTGTGATGGCATCCAATTTAATAAAATGGTTTTGGTAGTGCCCAAATGATATCACTTCGGTTATTCATATTCGAAATAAACATCCATTTCACAATTGTATGCTTTGCATTGCGCCCAGTATGCCTTTGTTGTTGGACTTTCATTAGCTATATTTTGCCAATCTGTACGTACACTTTGCTCCATTTTCTTTATGAGATACGGGTTTTTCCACTGATCTTCTTGTAGTCCTTCAGCGGTCTACGACTCTTTCGGCAAGATATTCAAAAGTCGTATGTAGACAATGTGCTCCGTGCTTTCTACTCGAGAACAGTGCTTACACTCCATTTTGCATGGACGACGAAATAGATCATATGCGTTACCATGATATCCTCACTTATGATGCTCTATTGTAAAGTCATAACTTTGCAGCCGTTCAATCCAGCAATCAATTGTAATAACCTTCTTAGTACTGCGTGGTCAGTTCATAGATAGAATGATTGTTATATTTCGAGCAATCTCTTCGAGTGATACAGTAGTTTTTTCTGGCTTGGACACGATTATACTGTAATATGCTATCACTTTTTCATCTGTAGTCTGGAAGATCATGCCACATATTTCATAGACTAACTTTTGACTAGGTATTGGATACGCTGGTGTGGTGGTCTGGTGGTGTTTTCGCAAGGTAACGTGTCTAACTGCCTCAACCGGGTGGGGCTAGCTCAATCCTTGTTGAACTCATCGCAAGTCAACTCACTGGCTGTCATGTAGTTTGATCTGAGCGCTATGTGATGATACCTTTATTTGTTAATGAGGGTTAGTCATGTAGCTTGCTCTGCTTACTATGTGATGGCGCCTTCATTATTATTAATGGGGGCCCTCCACGTGGCAAACACCGGGCAACGTCCTCCTGGCACCCGCTGGGAGGCGGCTGAAGTGAGTGGCGAAAATCTCCTCGGTTAGAGGTTGTGCATTGGGTTTGGGACCCGCCACATAAAAAATCCCCCCAATGAAAAAAAAAAACAGCAATGCCTCGGATAAGGACTACCGCTTTTGTTGATGACCCTCGCAAACGAAAAAAGGACAATGATTTACGGATATGCATTTGGAATGTCCGGTCCCTTTATAAGGAGGATGCCTCTATCCAGCTGGTTGACGTTCTCAAAAAATACAGAGCTGACATCACCGCTCTCCAGGAAATGCGATGGACAGGACAGGGCTGATCCAAAAGAGCGTCCTGTGACATCTACTACAGTTGCCATGCTGAAAGGCACGAATTAGGACTTGAATTTTTGGTCAGTAAGATACTACGACATCTTGTCTAACATTACACTCCTGTGTGAACGAGCGCCTGGTCACAATCCGCATCAAGGCAAAATTCTTCAACATCAGCCTTATATGTGCCCACACGGCACATCCTTCTCATCCGACGGATGAAAAGGACAATGTGACCAAGGAGAGCTTGTTTCAGCGCCTCGAAGAAGCTTATGACCGCTGCCCCCGCCACGATATCAAAATCGTGCTTGGCGACTTTAATGCCAGGGTGGGCAAGGAAGGCACCTTTGGGCCAACTGTCGGAAATTTCAGCCTCCACCAGAACACCTCCGATAACGGAATGAGGCTGATCGACTTCGCCGCAGCGCGAAACATGGTAATTGGTGGTACAAGATTTCAGCATCTCGATATCCATAAAGCGACATGGCTGTCTCCAGATCACCGTACAAGAAATCAAATTGATCATGTGGTGATTGACGGAAGGCATGCTTCCAGTGTGATGGACGTGAAATCGATCCGTGGTGCCAACATCGACTCGGATCACTACCTTTTTGCAGCTACAGTACGCACACGTTTATGTGTTGCAAATAACAAGAGAAGTCCCACACAGAGAAAGCTCGACGTCAGTTAGCTGCGATCACCAGAGACAGCAATTGCATTTGCCACTCGACTATCGGATCTGATTATGCAGAACACTCCCTCACGTGATGATACATGCGCACGGTGGACACATATATCCCACTCCATGACTACTGCTGAGGAGGTATTCGGTTACTACCGGCCTCTGAGGAATGAGTGGTATGATCAAGAGTATCGCGACGCTAGCGCAGAGAAAGACGCTGTCTACAGAAAAACTCTGGGTGCAGGCGCAACGCGAGCTGTTAAGGAGCGTTACAGAGAGAACAAGAGTTCAGAGAAACGTCTTTCAGGAGCAAGAAAAGAGAACAAGAAAGACGCGAGTGTGAGGAGATAGAGATGTGTACCGACAAGAATAAGACTCGAAAATTCTTCGAAAAGATCAAGCGCCTAAGTGGCGGTTTAAATCCCGGAGCCTCTTCTTGTCGTGATGGAAATGGGAATCTGGTTACAGATGTCCAAAGTGTACTGAGCCTATGGAGGAAACATTTCTCCACGTTACTGAATGGCGATGCTACGAACAATTCCGCCAATGGAGGAGATTGCCCGATAACCCCAATTACAGATGATGGTGTTGATGTTCCACCACCCGACTATGACGAGGTTGAAACGGCAATTTCAAGGCTGAAAAACAACAAAGCTGCAGGTGCTGATGGCCTGCCTGCCGAGTTGTTTAAGAGCGGAGGCCATGAGCTGCTCGCTTGCATGCACCAGCTCATGAGCAGAATATGGTCGGGTGAAAGCATGCCTGATGATTGGAGGCTCAGTGTTCTCTGTGTGAAAGGTTGAAAGGTTGTGAAAGGTTGAAGCCTATGCTCAGCAACCTGATTGGACCGTATCAGTGTGGCTTCAGACCTGGTAAATCCACCATTGACCAAATTTTCACACTGCGCTAAATCCTGGAGAATACCCAAGAAAAACAGATCGACACAAACCATCTGTTTGTTGATAATAAAGCCGCTTTCGACAGTCCGATAAGGGATTACCTCCACACAACTATGTCTGAGTTCAGAATGATACCGTGTATCTGCCGTTGTGCAGTGAAAATTAGGAAGAACCTCTTCCCGCCTTTTAATATCGAACGGAGTTTCAGAAAGATGATTCGTTATCGTGAGACTTCTTCAATCTTATTATGGAGAAAATAATACGAGCTGCTGATCTATGACATAATGGCACTATCTTCAACAAAAGTGTCATGCTGTTAGCGTATACCGACGATATTGACATAATCGGCATGAACACGCGAGCAGTCAGTGCAGCATTCTCAGAGTTGGAAAGAGAGTCGCGTCGGATGGGTCTCACGGTGAACGAGGGTAAGACGAAGTATCTAGTGTCAATAAACAAAGAGTCCCGGCGTCTTGGACAGCACGCCACTATTGACAACTACGCTTTTAAAGTAGTAAGGCACTACGATTTTGAAGTAGCAAGGGCTTTGTCTATCCTGGAACCAGCATCAACAACTGTAATGACGTCAGTCTGGAGATATTACAAAGGATCACTCTTGCAAACAGGTGCTACTTTGGGCTAAGTAAGCAATTGAGAAGTCGGGTCGGCTCTCGAAGAACGAAAACTACACTCTACAAGCCTCTGATCATTCCTGTCCTAACATATGGCGCTGAAGCCTAGACAATTTCCACCTCGGATGAGCGAATGCTTGGAGTTTTCGAGAGAAAAGTCCTACGCAAGATCTTTGGACCTATTTGCGTTGGTGGCGAGTACCGAATAAGGTACAACCATGAGCTGTACGAGCTGTATGCCGATATTGACATAGTAAAGCGCATCAAAATCCAGCGGCTGCGCTGGCTAGGTCATGTCGAGCGAATGGAAGAACACGCTCCAGCTAAGATGGCGTTATATTCGGAACCCGCTGGAGGACGGCGCAGAAGAGGAAGACCAAACCTCCGGTGGAAAGACCAAGTACTGGAGAACCTGACGGCGCTTGGAATTTCTAACTGGCGTCAGCTAGCGAAGAACAGAGATGGCTGGCGAAGCATGTTATTTTCGGCCTAAATCGATATTCGGTTGTTATGGCCACATAAGTAAGTAAGTAAGTATCTAGTATGTTTTACAATATACCATACACAAATACATAATTTCAATAAATTTTCTTATTCTCGGTATATATTGTAATTGTAATTTCTTGAGTAAAATCGTGCGCTTAATCCGAAAATAAAGGCCAAAACTTAAAAAACATAATAGTTTTCTAGACATTGCAAAATGTTCATATTTTTCCTTCTGAATAACATAGTTTTACTTAACTCCAAAGTATTTGCAATTTAATTTTATGTTCTAATCACATTTCAATTATTAAGAATCAATTATGCAAAATGGGCCGAAAAATTTTATAATTCGACGTTGTTGAAACTATATACTTGTGTATTACGTATATATTCCAATACAGATATAGTAGTTAATAAATCTACTCAGTTCTTTATGTTGTTATTGTTTTTTATTTTTTATTGTTGATTGGCAGACGAGATTAACAAACAAACAAAAATTTCACCATGCTCACAACCACAAAGCTGTATGATGTTTTGAGTTTTATTTATGGGGGAAAAAATAAAAATAAAAATTTAATTTTTATTCCCGAACAAAAAAATTAAATTCAAAAAATAATTTTTCTTCCTGAGCAAAAAAATAAAACTCAGAAAATAATTTTTATTCTTGAATAATAAAATAAAAAACGAAAAGTAATTTTTTCGATGGAGTAAAAAAATTTAAATCAAACAATAATTTTTATAAAAGATTAAAAAAATACAAATCTAAAAATAATAATTAATTTTAATTTTTTCAAGTAATACTCAAAAAATAAAAATTTTTAGTGGTTCCAATTCAGCGTTTAATCAGTATCATTTTGATGTACTCAGCTATGTTCACCGACATGTAGAAAATGTTGATTTTTTCATTTGAATTTTTAAAAATAATCATTATATGCGGTCTCTGCTAAAAACCGGAATGTAAACAAATGTGAAAGGTGCATATATGAATGTGTTAATTTTTTTAATAAATAATGCTTGTAATCAACATGAAACAACAACAATTGAATTGTTAAAAAAGTATTTTCGTCATTATAATATCACTAAAGAGCCCTCGTGTGGATTGTAGCATTAAAACTTCCCAATCCAGGTATCATGAATTTTTACCCGGTGAAATATGACACAATTCCTTAAGTGTTGCGTGGACCGGTACATTTTTTTTTTCTTAAGAGGGTTCACCTGTGTAAAATTTTCGAAAAATCGATTTTTTTTTTTAAATTTTTCGCATCTTTAACGAGAGCTTCTACAGGATGAGGAATGGGATGTTTATGGTCCTGGTATTGCAGATTAAATGTGAGTCTATAATACAAAGTTTTGTTGTGTTTCCAAACTTTGAAAGCGTTTTTCTCGAAACCATATTTTTGAATTTTGTGGGCAGGATTAAAAAAAAATCTACTTAACCGATTGACTTGAAATTTTGACAGACTCATTAATACAGATAACTGAAGGTACCCACGTAGCGGTTTTTTTTTTTCAATTTTACAGGGGTTTTTATATCGAAAAAAAGCATGAAAACGAATAATTTTTATAAAAACAACTGCCATTTCTTCAATTTTTAAAATTTCGTCAAAATCCTACGTCAGTACCTCAACGATATAAACAGAAATAAGATTTTTTTTACTTTTTGCGTTTTAGATAACTGGTTCGAGCGGAGTCTTGCCCACAATTTCGGTATTTCATTTTGAAAGGGTCACTTTGAACGCCCTTAATGAGTACAAGCCTTCGGATTACACTACTGGAAAAATTTACTATTGAAATATAAGCACAAACCTTCAAAATAACGTAAAACTTATTCTTATTTTCGAATTAGTTCTCCTAACGAAAATTCCTGAAAAAGCGTTCGAAATACCGCGCTCACACAGGTGGACCCCCTTTACTGTTAGGATAAAACCCAGAGTTGAGAGAAAAAACCTACTAAATATTTTATTCTACCATTTTCAACTGATTTTGACTTTCTCTATATCTACGCTATAAAATATTATTATGGAAAAAAATCTCTAAAATCTGTCATGCTGCAACTAGCCACGAACGTAAAAACGTAGAACGTGTCAGCTGACTCGACCTATCTTATGGGAATGTCGTGTTAACGAAAACTCACCACCGTATGACGGTGACGTTCTCGTAGCCCGTACCGGAGAGAATCAACAGCAATTTGATTTTTTACGTAAACCCGTGTCAGCTGATCGCTCTATATGTTTACAGGGTTACCAGCTTAGATTTTTATAAATGAATAAAAAATTAACTAATTAAAAAAAAACTAAAGTTAAGTTTTTTTTTAATTAATCAAAACTATCATCGTGTTTAGTTGTTTATTAAAATATACTTCACGTATATTAATTTTTTTTTTTAGTTTCTAACATATATATTATGAAATTTGATCATGAAAATGGTAAGTGTGATTAAAAGCATGCACGCACAGTGTTACATGGCAACATTGTTATGTATGTATATAAGAAAGAACAGTCGATTTCTCTGTCGCTGCTACGGGCATAACTTTTGACAAATTTTTGCTCTTACGTACAGGCGGTACGTACGGGCGGTACGTTCGTGGCTAGTTGCGCCATCAGTCAAAGCCAATTGGCTATATAACAAACTGTCATATGCATATTTTCGGTCGCATACATAGTATTTACAAATGCGTAAGGTGGCAACCATGCATGCCGACAGTTATTACACGTGGTGCTTAATGTTCTTAGTGTTGTAGTTGTTCATTCATTTCCAGTCATAATCAGACCTGCATGCAATCAAATGGGAATGCGTCATAATATGATTTTATTAAATGCTTGTGCACAATTTTTTTTTTTGCTTTCGAACTCTTCGGCGTTTTACCTATAATTACATTTGAGTGTTTACTTGCATGTGACCCTTTTAGCAACATGGTGTATTTTGTTTTTACTGTTTTCCATACACGACCTTCCCTTTTCTACACATAAATAAATACATAAATATTTAAATGCAATAATCGTAGGTACATCGGCCAATCGACTTATTTGTCCACTTTGTATTTGTTTACCATATGGAAAGTGGCAGTACCACCGGACATGTCAATAATGACATTTTTCGATTTACGTGTTTTTCATCATTTTTTCTTTATTTCCTTCGTTCCATATGTGCGGAGCTTAAGTTTCATATTTAATTGCTTGCATTCTTCATTGTTTTTTGGTCTCATTAACGTTATTACATATTACTAGAGAATTATTGTAATAATTGTTGTTGTTGTTATTATTGCTACTCTTAGCTTTAATGTTTTTTAGGTAATTAAGAATATACAAATGAGCGTTAAAGTTGGTTTAAATATTCTAATAAAAACAAAAATTTCATAAAGCATTTTTTTACAGAAACAAGAATAAATTATTATACTACTTTGTATCTATAAGAAAATAATAAATACTGTCTTTGTATAGAGCTTATTTTTGTGAATATAACGGTACAAAAAGTTTTTATTAACGACGTTAGTGGCTCAAGGTGAAAATAAAAACTTTGAAGGAAAATAGCTGCTCAGAAATCGCCTCTAAATGGGTGAAATATACAAGGTGCGTCCCAAAGTCAAGAGGACTTTTAAAATATCCCATTTTAGTAGCACCACGTGTTGATGAGTGATTTCGTTTGAATGGTACATCTTTCCTTGACAACCTGTAAAAATTTCATGATAATTGGATATCTCGCCTAAAGTGTCAGTGTGTTTACAGTATCAGTTCAAGAAAAACGACTTGGTGTCTGTTGCACGATAATGTGACGTCACATCGATCGACACATGTGACTGATTTTCGCCCAATCTTGCACCATGCGTTTTCTATTTATTTGGAAAAATACATTTGCCCATGAAAGGAAAGCGGTATAAGGATATAGAGTCCATCCAAAAGGCTTTTACCATCAATCTACATACGGACTAAAACACTCATCCGAAATGCTTCTTGACTCTGTAAAGCCTAGCCAAATCAATGTTTCATCCAAAACATTTTTTCTTGACCATATCGCCACGCCTTGAGGGAACTCTCATATAAAATGAATACAAAAACACCTGAAAATCGACAAATTGCCATATAGCTGACAGGAAATCCGGAGTGGTTATATACAATATATAACCGGCCCATATTCGTTTTTCATCTGTAACATATCCTCCGAAGTCACTTGACGGCTTAATGGACACACATGAAAATTATCGTAAAAACAGCTGGGAATGGGCAAATAACCACATAGCTGTCCAGGAATTGCCCATAAGGCAGTGAAATGTATAACCAATATTTGATCGATAAAAATTTATCCGCTTTTCACCGCTTAGGTGGTGTCCCTACAAAATTAACGTAAACACAGCACTATGGCCTCTTTTAAGGCAGTTCTCCTTTAAAAAAATTGCTGCCTTTAAATTAGCTGAAAAAAAACAAAGAAGGATGCGGATCTAAATCGAGAATGTCTTATTGATCCAAATTTAATGTTTCACACTGATCCAGATCGTCAACATTTTTCTTCATATAATTTGGCATATATATTGGTATGCAGTATGTATGCAAATTTGTATGTTAGTATTTCTGTATAGATGTGATCATTAAAAAGTTATATCGTATCCATTTTTTATACATTTGTATGCTAGAAACTACAAAACACTGATAAACAGTTTTCTTTAATCAACTTCCAACTTTAAAATAGGTAATGAAATTGTGTGATGTGTGATGAACGTTCATATGTTTTTTTTCAAATCCATTATGTTTCAAAAACGATTTAATTAAAATAGGCTTCGCTACTTTGTTAGAAAGGTTCTGTCCTAAGGTCAACAATTGTTCAATGGTTGTTTCAAAAATTATCACATTCAAATAGCCAACTGGGTTCATAGAACTCTGCCCACGAGCTCGAATTTCCTATTATTCTCTTGTTTAAATTATTCTAAATGGCCTTGTTGTGGTATACATATGAGAGATTTGTGACTTTACGCAAATTTTCACTTCCATCATATTCACTCTTCTAACGGAGTTTGAGAATTAAATGTAAAAAGTCTTGCATCATACAGCACATCACATCACGTATTTTAGTCTTAACGGTAATATTCTAAAAAAAAAAATGTTTCTACATTTATGTATGTATATATATAATCATACTAAATCCAAAAAGTCAATAAAACGAACTAAGTAGTCAAGGAATTTCATTGTAATATTTCACTCTTACAAATAAATAACAATACTCATACACACAAATCCATACACAGAGAGGATATCAAGAAGAACAACATCCGTAAATAAATGCTACGGGTTGTCATTTCTTGCTGTTGTTGTCTTTAAAATATATTTTTATATATTACTTGGAATAAATAGCAACAATAAATAGAAAACATTCGCACATCGAATGTCATAAATCAAAATATGAACTGGTATATAGTACATAGTGCCTAAAAGGGCGCTCTTAATGATACATATGTACATATCGTACAATACATAACATCTACTTGTAATATTTTGTATAATAAATCGAAACATCTATTATGGGATTAAATATGCTTTGAAATAAATTAATTTTTATTCAGACATATCGAGATAAGCGGCAGATGGAGTAGCAGTGTTCAGGTGGCTGGAAACAGAAAACAGCAGCAGTGATGCTATCATCTAAATAATAAATTTCGAAAGAAAGTGTACGTACAAAAACATACTACATTGAAAAACTTTCTTTTATTCTCCGGTGGGACAACGACAACATTTTCAGCGGATGGACCTAAGACAAATGGTACGAGAAAGTGGTAGAAGATTAGTAGAAAATTATGTACGAATGCATACATATACTACTTAGTAAATCTGTGCTACTATTAAAACGCTATTTGAGTACGCACGGGTAAGTACTGATTATTATGGGTTTCCGTTTTATATTGATTAATCTTAAATTAAATAGAGCTTTGATTATGGTAATTAATAAATTCTAGTGAAATGATTTCTAAAAACGCTGGATATGTATTTTTAGAGATTTGCTGTTCAGATTGGCAAGTATTTTTCCATTGACAGCAGATTCGTGGTCTGTTTGGTTTGGTTGTTGTGTTGAACTTTCGACAGCACTAGAAAGGTCCCTTCTAATGAAAAAAAAAAATTAAATAAAATATAAAGTTTGATGTCCTTCAGGTATCTTTTTAACCTTAAAAATGGCGTTTTCTGCTGTAGCTATATGGACATAGCATCCACCATACAAGCTATTTTGCGAAAAAATCTTGGTTCAAGAGCTCACAAAATCCAGGTTTGCAAGAATTGATGCTGCTTGACCTTCGTGTGGATCGTACATTCGGTAAATGGGACGAACACGATATACATACATATATCTATATCTAGATTTTCGCCACGCAAATTTTAGAAATGTGACTTTTTTTGGTTGAATGGCAACGTCATCAGATCGAATGAAGGAAGATAATCCAGAAGCTTTTGGGTATTTTATGGATTAGAGGAAATATCGATTGATATTTCCTATTTCTAAGCTTTTTTTAGTTTGTATGATCGACTTCCACTAAAACTTCTGCACTTTTAAAGTTTGTGTTCTTCAAATAAAAAGAAAACCCAATATTTTTGTTGGGGAGCTCCTCTAAGACATAAAGATAGGGTGTAAGTATATTTTGGGGAGTAAGTAAATTCAGACACATAGTTGAATTTTAAAAATTATTGGGGTGATTCTTGATATTTTAATAAACTTTCTTTTTGTGTGGATGTGTAATTTTTTATAATTTTATTAAGAAAATATGCATATGACTTCCCTTTGTTTTATCACCCTTTCGATGATAAATGGATTTTAACACAAAACAAAAAAATAAAGGTGAAAAAGCGAAAAGTAGTACAGCGATTATTAAAATGGTACTTGTAATAATAATTTCCATACATACTGTGAACCATTTCATATATGTACATCACAAATGGTTTTCTATTGAGCTGACCTCTATTGATCGTCATACAAAAAATGAACCAAACTTCATGTTTCGTTCGTAAAAAGTATAACCAAATTATCTTATACGAGAATATGGCAGCTTAATCTATAAAAAATTGTTTAAAAAGCACATTTTTGGATACTTCCAAAGTCAATTGTAATTTTTACCCATATGACATTACAGGATGAGCTACTTTAGATAAAAATTGCCCATTTTAAGGATTGAGTTGCATAACACTTTTTACTTTAGTCGGCATTTTAAACAATTACAGAGATAAAGTAAAAAAAACCCATGCCTATGCACCACTCAATCACATACTCTATGTAGGTATTTCCTGCATACATAAAGATTTACTAACTGACTACCAAATTGTGTATAATATTTACCATTTTATTTTTCTTCTAATTTTTAAGTACCCACCGCCAACCAATCAACCAATCTATTGCATCAACTTCGTACGATACTTATTGAAATATAAAAAGTTGGAGGTGGAATTAAATTCAAGAAGTAAATATAATTTATAATTGTGCTCCTGCTATTGTCGTTGCTTTTTGATATAAATAAAAAATAATCTCATATTACACAGAGGCAGATTTTCGACCTTTTACTTCATGAGCATCATCATCATCGTATAATTATAATGAGGAATAGAATGAGCACGACGATGACAACAAGCACAACAACAACAACAACAATAAAAACAATGTGAAACAATAGCGCTACAACAGTCACAATAGCAACAATAATATTTAATACTATACTACTCCTATATTGTTGATATGTATGATATGTATGCATGTATTGTGGAACCTGCTGCGTGTATCCTCAATAGGCGCATGATTACTCACACATACATATACAATTAGTCCAGCTTACAGAGGAACACAGAATACACATTAGCTGCAGTCGAACACGTCGTTGTCGCTGCTACCCCGCCGCCTAACAACTGCCATTGCTTCAAGAGTTTCTTCTGAGCCAACACGCCAGTAAATACAAAGCATGTAGTACATTCACATATTTCTTCGTCTGTATAGGTGTGCATATGGATATGTATACCAAGCCTTATTCACAACATTGCATGGCTAACATCAATCATATAAAAATTCCTTTTGTTTTTATTATTTCGCATACACACCCAGCCTTAACAGCATATTTTATAGCACCAGCAGCGCATACATATATTACCTTGCTGTTCACATATTTATTTTACTTAAACATTTTTCTGTTTTATTTGTTGTTGTTGTTGTTGTTGGTTTTTTTTTTGTCGCTTTATCATAAAACTGCGTGTTGTGATTCCCTGCGGAATTTTCATCTTGTTAGAATTGTTTTACCTTTCACTGAAAGTAAGTATGTACCACTTACATACGTACTATCCATTGCCTTACTCGTACTCGTACTGTCCCTCAGTTTTTATTTGTTTGATCAGTAAGTCGGTCGGTCGCTAGGTACCTTAACCTCGATTTTGCAGCTACTTTTTTGAAGTAGACATTATACTTTATGTTGAATTAGGATCACATGTGTACAACATACATACTATAAAAACATGCGTGGGTGTGTGTGTGTATTGTTTATATAAGCAAACATAAGGATGTTACTAAAAATAGTCAAGTATTCAAAGAGATGAAAAACAGAAAAAGAAGACGATTATAAAACAAGCTGCACCTTGCGGCTTCTTGTCACTTCTTATATGCAAGTGTGTAGCTGTATTTATATAGTTTTCATCTTTAATTTCTTTTATGTAGGGAATATTTACCGTTTGGTTAGTATTCCTTTTTTTTTTTGTTCGCTTCCTTTGAAATCATGGTGTGAATTTTGTGTATTTGTGTGTGAGTGCTCCTTTTTGTTATTATTTATCCTTTATATTTCACTTTAGGTTGGCACTTCTTTTCATTCATATTTATTTTGAGATTTCCTTGACAGGAAGGAATCTTATACTCTTTGAATGCTTTAGTATTTAATTTGATTTTATTCTTTCAGTTTGTTGTTGTTGCTGTTCATAAAATCATTCTACCAAATTTAATTTATTTCACATTAAATTGTAATTTAAAAGGGAAGCATTTCTACTGATAGGTACAACAAATTATGTTATCAATCTTTAATGAGATATACATATGTCTGGATGAAATGCATTGATTTTTTTAGTTAAAACATTTCTTCTTTGTTAATTTTTTTGTAAACAACAGGCATAATTTAAAGATCTCGCATTATCTACATGTGACGCCGAAATAGACGAACTAGCATCTATACACTTTAAGAGCGGATGTTATCTTAAAGTATGTCAATACTTTTCCTTACATCCAAGAGCGAACCTATATTCAAAGTATATTCAAAGTATTTGCACTGATATATAATAATATTAGATAACCCAACTTCCACACAATATACGTTAAAGTAGATTAAATGTCAGCCTGGCTCAGAAAAAATCATAAAAATTGGTAAAATTGTCACCAAAACCAATTAACACAAAAAAATTCCTAATTTTGATCCACGTCTACTTAAAGTGAAAAATATTTTTTAAAGCAAGTAATGATTAGAGGCCTCATTTAACGCTTATTTTCGGAAACATGAAGAATTAAACAATTTAGGTCCACCTACTTAAGTATGTCTCAAGGTCAAAAGTTTAAATTATCTATCGAAACAGTCGCCCAGGAATTAACGAAAGAGCGATAAAGTGTATAATCAATCCTCCATTAATATTTTCCACCAATATTTTCTTGGAATATTTTTACTCCACATCTATATCCCTTAAGTCTATATAAAATGAACGAAATCACCAGGTAATCAATTAATCTCCACAAAGCTACCAAGAAATCACCAATCAGTGAAGTATTGTATATGACTTTTCACACATGATAAGTGGTTTCCATACAAAATTAACCTTATAGCTGCCCAAAAATTGCCCCTAGGGCAGTGAAATGCATGCTTTCTCCGCAGTTTTTCCTCCCAAAATATCCTCCAAAAATACTAACTTACAGTATCTTACCCTCACACAAAATTAACCTAAAAACCTCTGAAAATCTGTGAAATGTATGGTCGACTCAAATTAATTTTCTTCCCTATCTTTACCCCATATGGGACTGCTCACCAAAATTGACAAAAAAAACATCTGGCAATCGAAAAATAAAATTCCTAGAGCGGTGAAATGTATGGCCGACTCCCACGTAAAAATACATGAATATCGACAAATGACATCATAGCTGTCCAGGAATCACCAATGAAGTAGTGAAATTTATTACTAAACCCCATTAACTTTGTTTCCCTAACATTTCGTTCGAACATACTTACCTTCCATCTTCACTTCTTAACGGGCTCTCGTACAAAATCAATGCTTTACAAATGAAAGATTCTCGAGGGAGAATAATTGTATAAAATCATCGGTTGGTTTTGCAAAACAAGAAACGTGAATTCTGATCAAAGAAATTGTTATAAGTTAATACAATTAATATGTAACACTTATTATTCAGTATCATCCTGCAAAATCTAATGAGTTTCACAGGAATATGTGGGTGCCGTAGCTCAGTGGTTAGTGTGTTCGCCTTCTGATTTGTAGGTCGTGGTTCAATCCCCGGCTGATGCATAACAAATTGAATATCGATAAGATTTTTCTTTCGAACGGTACCCACCTGTCGGCAAGCAATTGGCAATCCTTCCGACAGTAACAACTTGCCATGAAAAAGCTTCTTAAAGAACTCTGTGACAAAGCTCAGAAAAAGTGATGTCACAAGTGTTCTGCCGTTCGGAACCGGCTAAAATAAGTAGGTCCCTTCTAATATTGTCCAAAATATAAGACGCACAACAGTAATGGAAGAGAAGCTCGGCCAATGAGCCCTTTGGAGCTTTAAGTGCCACATATTTATTTATTTTTTTTTTCACAGGAATATGGTACATTCGACGATTTTACTTACTCACCACCTATCAATGTTCACATACTTACATTAGTACCTTCGATCAATGCCTTTGGTGTTTTTAACTGCTAATTATATATTATTACGGTGGTCACGATTGATTATAAGTAGGTATATTCATGCAGAACGATGATTGCCTTGATTTATTATACGATTAAATATTTCATAAAGTACATGAGGATATATATGTATATGCACTTGTTTCTTTATTATTCCACCCTTAAAAGGTTTCGTAGGAGTTTATATAGTAGATACACACTAAATACATACTCTTCAAATTAATTGCACTTTATTAACATTAACGTGTACTTTAGTTAGCTGGTTTTCATGATTTGAATTAATTAAATATGTTTTTACATAAGTAAATCGAAAATACCCTTCTACCAAGTATACGATTACATTCTCTGAAAATATATATATACAAATATCTGTTTAAAATATTCATGGTAAGTATAGGTACATGACATTTTTGAACTATGCCCTTTGTGTGCGTGATTAGGTAGAATATCCTTACGCGACACAAGTGTCACTGTACAACTTTAAAATTATAGAATTTTCATTATACTCGTTAGAAACTTTCATACTTGATCAAGTTTTCATCATTTTACATTTACATAAGTTCTCTTATACACATGAAGGTGAACCCTTTTTGCATTTTGAAACTTGAATCAATTCAAATCTGTTACAGCATGAAAGAGTAAAACTTTTATTACTGAAATGTAATACATATGTGTAGTGACACCTCTATGCATACATGTGACCGGTCTTTTAAAGTAATTTTTATACCCTGCATAATGTAATATGCAATGTTGTGAGATGTTTGTAACCACTGGAAGGAATCTCCGGAGATATAGAAAATTATATATATTCGTGATCAGCATCGCTTAAATTTTCCATTTAACGATGTCCATCCGTCCGTCAATCTGTCACTTGGCTGGTACGCACGATAACTTGAGCAAATATTGAGCTATTTTGACGAAATTTGGCACAAGTAACCTGTGATCCAAGAGTACGGAGGGGATTGATATTGGGTATGATCGGTCAATAGCCACGTCCACACCAAGCATTCAAAACGACTAACCTTGGAATTTACAAAATCTTTAATTTGCTATAACTTACTTAATATATCATCTGGGACAACAATATTTGGCGCATAGAGCTATATTATACTACTACATAACCTTGCCAAATATGGGTGAGCCACGCCTACTTTTTATTCTAGCTGCCATACAAAGTGTCCGTACTTCTTTTAAATTGAAACAGCTATAACTTCTACAATCTTCTGTCTAGAATAGCCATAATAGACACTTAGATTAATATGATAGTCGGTATCTGGCAAAACATCAGCGTGCCACGCCTACTTCTTATTGGGGCTCCGATACAAAGTCGAAGAAATTAAACACAAAATTTTAAGCGGCATAACTTATAAAATATTTAGCGTAGAGCAACGATTTTTAAGGCGTGGATTAGTATTGTAAGAGCTACTAAACTTACAGGAAATTGGCGCGTCACGCGCACTGTTTATAGTAGCTCCCATACAAAGTGCTTGTACTTCTTTTAAATTGAAACAGCTGTAACTTCTGCAATATTCTGTCTAGAATAACCATAATTGACACTTAGATTAATATGGTAGTCGGAAATGATCTGGCAGAAAGTCAGCATGCCACGCCGACTTCTTATTGGGGCTGCCATACAAAGTTGCGAAAATTAAAAAAATTTAAACCGCTATAACTTACGAACTATTCAGCGTAGAACAACCAAATCTAAGACGTGGATTATTATTGCACAGATAATAAGAACAGACAACGCCTACTTTTTATATAGCTCCCATACAAAGACTCGAAATTATCTTAAACTTTAAAATACCCATAACATACAAAATAATACGTCTAAGTCAACCATACGTCAGGTGTAGGTTAGTATTATAGGCAGAATATATGTCTCAAAAAATTGGTGATCCACACCTATTTCTTAATGTAGTTCCTATACAAAGTAGTGGAAATAAAAAAAAATGGATACGCTAACAAACTTTCTATATATATATCTACATATGCAGTGTATAATTTGGTCGGCCCCAGCCGACTGTAAGGTCATTTTTTATAATTACATACGTTCCCATGCGCTACACACTAAATGTGCCCAAAAGCCATAAGTTAATCGATTGCAAAGACTTTTCCGTACGTTGCTTCGTTTATTTATGTGTATAAATTTATGGATGTATCAAATTAAAAATTAAAAAAAAGGAAGGTTTGAAAATAAATTTTATAATATTATCAATTTTCAACAGATTTTAGCAATGCGATTCAATGAAACACACTCATACCAGCATGTTTTGAAGGCCATAAGCCTGCATTAATGTGGCATTGTTGCTTGATCATTCGTTTGTTTGTCCATCCGTTCACTCTCACCATGTGGTATCCCTTTGCCAGTGAAATATTATAAGTAACCTTTGAGATTTAAAAGGATTTACTTTCGCTGTAGCATTAGTAACAAAATCTCATTAAACTGTCCTTTCTTAAAAAAAAATATATTAAAAGAAACAAACAAAAAATAGAAAATATAAAAACCCATACAAGTTGCATGCTGAGTTTTTAGAAATATTTACATATTTTCATATTATTTTTGATAATTTGCATCATTAGGAGATATACTACAAGATAACGAGCTTCATGAACAAACAAATAAGATTTCAAGATTTGCTCTTCCAGGTATTTCTATACAATCTCTTGGGCATATTTGGAGTCATACGTAGTTGGTAAAGATACGCCGAATGCATGCAAATAGCCTAAATCAAAACAAACCGAAGAAGTTGCGTTCTTATTTTGTGCTGCAAATATAAGACTTCGTTTAGACTAAATGTAAACTACAATTTTGGAAAAAGTGACGTAAATGTAAAGCAAGTGATTTGAACATCGCTACATATGATTGTTTTTACCAACAAACGAACTAGTTCAAAAATGGGTGTAATCGAATGAAACATGGTGTTTATCTCTCATACAAAAGTACGTTTTGAAATGTATTTGGGGCATTGAATTAGTTTTGAGGGATTTTTTTTTCTGTTTTTAAGACTTTATTTAAATAACAAAATGAATTTATACATCATTCAAAGCATTGGCCATCGTTAGCTAGGACTTTTTCCCATACGGACTCCGCGTCGGAATAAGTCTACATGTTTTGAGGAAATCCATGAATCGACTTCGGTAGGACTTCACATTTCAGCGTTCCTAGTTATTTTGAACTACTTCAGCAGCATGTGGACGAGCAATGTCATGTTGCAAAATTACTTTGTCGTGTCTTTCGAGGTATTGTGGCCGTTTTCATACCCTGCATAATGTAATATGCAAGGCATATTCATTTCGGTCAGATGTTTTTAACCACTTGAAGGAAGCTCCGGAAATATAGAAAAATATATATATATTCGTGATCAGCGTCGCTTAAATTTTCGATTTAACGATGTCCGTCCGTTCGTCCGTCAGTCTATCTGTCACCTGGCTTGTTCGCCCGATAACTTGAGCAAATATTGAGCTATTTTGACGAAATTTGGCATAAGTAGCCTCTGATACGGTACGGAGGGGATTGATATTGGGCATGATCGGTCAATAGCAACGCCTACACCAAGCATTCAAAGCGACTAACCTGGGAATATTCAATACCTTTAACTTGCTATTACTCACTTAATATAATATCTGGACCAATAATATTTGCAAGTATAGTTATATTATACTGCTACATAACCTTGTCAGAAGTAGAGAAAATTAAACAAAAACTTTTGAGCGTATTAACTTATAAAATATTCAGCGTACAACAACGAGATTTAAGGTGTGGCTAAGTATTGTAAGAGCAACTAGACTCACCGGAAATGGATGCGCTACGCCCACTGTTTAAAGTAGCTCCCATACAAAATGACAAAATTTCTTCTAAATTGAAACAGCTGTAACTTCTGCAATCTTCTGTCTCGAATAAGTACAATTGACACTTAGATTAATACGTTTGTCGGAGATAATTTAACAAAAATTCATCGTGTCGCGCCAACTTCTTCTTGGGGCTCCCATACAAAGTTGCGGAAATTTAAAAAAAAGTTAACCGCCATAACTTACAAACTATTCAGCGTATGACAGATTTAGGGTGTGGATTAGTATTATAAGAGCAACTAGACTCACAATAAATGGGCCAGCCACACCCACAATTTATAGTAGGCTTCATACAAAATTTCTTTTAAATTGAAATAGCTGTAAATTCTGCATAGAACAATCATAATTAATACTTACATTAATATCGTTGTCGGAAATAAAGTGGCATGACACTAGCATGACGCACCCACTTCTTAAGGGTCTACAATACAAAGTTGCAAAAATCAAAAAAAAAACCGCTTTAACTCACGAACTACTCAGCGTAGGGCAACCAAATTTAAGGTGTGGATTAATATTGCAAAGTTAATTAGATTTACAAGAAAGAGGTAAGCCACGTCCACTTTTTATATATACTAACCCTCGGAATTATCTTAAAAACCTCCTTTAAATTATACCCTTTAAAGCTACCATAACTCACAAAATACTTCGTCAAAATCAACCATATATCGGATGTACATTAGTATTATATGCAAAAGTTGTTCCTCAAAAAACTGGTGAGCGAAAAAGTGGTGAAAGAAAAAGTTGAATATTCGAACAAACTTTTAATAAATATCTACATATGCAGGGTATAATTTGGTAAACCCCAGCCGACTGTGAGGTCATTTTTTCTTCAATGCTTGGCTCAAAGATCAATTGCATTTGATAAAGGTGACCGGTGATGGTTTCTTTTTGTTTCAGCAGCTCATAATGAACACCGAGCTGGTTCCACCAAATACAGAGCATAAGGTTGTATCCATGAATATTACGCTTGCTGCTTGGAAGATTATTTTTACCAATAAATGGATATCGTTGAGAATGTGCGTAATCAGGTGAAAAATTATTCTTTCCTGACATATAAAAACACGCTTTCGAACATATATTTTCAAAATTTATGATATATATATGAAGTTGTCGAGCAGGAACTCGGCACATGAGACTATGTTTACCAATAAACGGAGAACGACCATAATCGGGGCAAATTAGTCTGACCTGCCATAGAAAAAACTTTTTTGAACGTATGTTTTCAGAGTTGTAAATATATATAATATATATGTCGAGCTGAAACTGGCCACAAGAGATTGTTTTATTAACAAACAGATAACGTTGTGAATTGTCATATGTAGTTGAAAATCACTCCTACTTCCCATACAGAAGTGTGATTTTTAATTCACATTTTCAGAATTTGTGTACTAAATACACATTTTTGGCAGCTTTCTTTCTGGCAACACTGTTTTTGGCAACTCAGCTGTTTTCGTGTAATATGTTACTGTCAAACATGTTCAGTTTGGTCTATAATTTAACCATGAATCAACTTACAAACGATCAACGCTTGCAGATTATTGAATTTTATTATCAAAATTCATGCTCGGTTAAGGAAGTGCATCGTGCACTTTCTTGTGTTCAGCGACGAAGCTCATTTCTGGTTGAATGGATACGTGAACAATCAAAATTGCCGTATTTGGTGTAAAGAGCAGTTAGAAGCTTGCAAGAACTGCAAATGCATCCCGAAAAATGCACTGTTTGGTGTGGATTATGAGTAGGTGGCATCATTGAACCGTACTTTTTCAAAGACATGCCACACAACGCGAAACAATGGCCCAATTGAGAGGCAAGGTCAGTGAACAGTTTACTTAACGTTTGGGTCCAGTCAATTTGCCGAGTAGATCGTGCGATTTAACGCCTTTGGACTATTTTTTGTGGGATTGCGTTAAGGCTCATGTCTATAGCAACAAGCCGGCAACGGTTGAAGCCCTAGAAGCCAATATTGAAGAATTTATTCGTGAGATACCGGCCGATACCGGCTGATATGTTGGAGAGAGTATGCCAAAATTGGACCCAGCGTAAGAATCATTTGAGGTGCAGCCGCGGTCAGAATTTACATGAAATCATCTTTAAACATTGAATTATATAGATCGTTCTATCGACTCAAATAAGGATTTCATACATTTCTCCAAATTTATATATTTTTTTTTATCAAATCCGAAGGCTCTAAACAAATCACCCTGTATAAATTGATTGCTCTGAAACTCTATATATATCGTTACTTTTATCATCAAATGGATGAGTTCGAGATTGAGTGAAATCGAATGAACAATACACATAACTCTCATATAAAATTTCATTTTCGGATACATCTTTTCAAAGTTTTCATATGTCAATATAATACGATTGAGGTGAAATTCGGCATATGGCTCTGTCTAACTGTCTGTCATATTGTACGGTATCTAAGTTTCGACATTACCGAAGTAGAGCTATTTTTATTTATTTTTGCTTTTACTATTTTAAGTGCTTCGTTTAACACTGAGACTTCTCTTAAAATTGAAATTTTTTCTGAAAATTGGGAATATTTCAATTTCAGATCTTACGGCTTTTATAACATTATTGGAAATAACTTTCCAAATGACTTCTACTGCTGAACATAATAAATTTAAATGTTGCATAAAATTATTCATCGTATATTTAAAGAGTTTCTTAACAAAAGAGATACCAAAAATTCATTATTTAGGTAATTTTTTTATAAACTAATACTTTATGAATCCTTGAAAAAATATTTGTTAAAAACGTAGGTACCACGTGTACAAGCCAAAATTAATTAATTCAAGGTATTTGCCCTCACTAGCTATACATTTTTCCGATCTCTCGGGCAATTTGTGTATAATATGCCAAAAGAATTCTTCATTTTTCGAGGCAAACCACTCGTCAAGCTATTTTCCGACGTCTTCATACGAATCGAAGTGCTGTTCGGCGAGCGCTCATGTCTTTGTTCATAACCAGGCCTTTTTTCACCCAAAGCACGGCGCAATTTCACTAGTTTTTGGTGGTAGCGGTGAGCATTGACAATTTCATCAGGTTTCAATAGCTCTTAGTAGATGACACCCTGCTGATCCCACCAAACGCACAGCATCGTCTTGCGTCCAAAACGATTTGGTCTTGGAGAAGAAGTTGCTGGTTGGCCGGGATCGACCCACAATTTTTTTCGTTTAGGATTCTCAAAGTATATCCACTTTTCATCGCAAGTCACCACAAGATGCAGGAACGAGTTTCTTTTTTGTCTAACAAGCAAGATCTCGCATGTGTTTGGCGTCGCTCAATCTGTCTACCGTTCAATTCATGGGGTACCCATTTTCCAAATTTTTGAACCTTCCGATGGAAATGGCATGTTGAGTAACACCTAACTATTCGGCAAGCAGTTTTTGCGATTGGGTGTCGTCCTCATCCAAAAGAGCCTGAAAATCATGGTCCTCAACTTTTCTGGGTCTATTTTCACGCTTCTTGCACTCAAGTCAAAATGGCCTTCTTTGAACCGATGAAACCAGTCTCTGCAAGTGGTTTCCCATAGCGCACTGTCTCCACAAGCATTCGATGCGACTCAGCAAAAAAGTAGAGCTTCCCGTATATGCTCTTTTTCTGGCCCGAAACTAGGCATGATTATAGGAGGAAAAAGTATGTTGTTGTATGAAATCACTGATGATGTTTGTTAATTGATGTAAACAGATGTCGAACACATAAAAAAAAGGATGCACAGTCGATAATAGCTCAATATGCTCACTAACGCCATCTACGAGCAAACAGCGGATTTAAGCTTCTACACCTGGTATATAAATTGGCGAAACGCCTGTGCAAAAAATTTGTATTTCTCGGAGTCTCACTATGTTATTGTTATCTATTTGCAATATTTCTAGATAATTATTTATAATTCATATTTACCTACTCATATCTGCAAAATCATTTCCGTACAGGTTCACATTGAACATGTTTCGAACTTCAATTGTTTAGAAAACGCTATAAATTCTAAATGACTAGATATGTAAGGTAGGTATTGTACATAGTATACTTGTATATTTCACCACGTATCTATTAAATTATTTAATTAAAATTTTATTTAAAATCACTTTGCTGATTAGAGTTATGTTTATTGGCTCAAAGCAATGATTCAATCCGTCCTTCCGACGTTTGTGATAAAACCCCTTTACTAGGCAATTCAATTTATATTTATTTGCGCATAAGACTTTGTACTCAATTTTGATTAATTCCGCATTAAATACGTGGGTGTGTATGCATGATATGTCGTCAATGAAAATTGTACGAGCACATGTAGCTTTTAATACTTAAATAAAATGGTTCTTTCCTTGACATGTACATCCACATGAGGACAAAATATAATCGGATGACTGGTCCATCACATAACCCGTCAAATGACTATGAAATGGGTAAAGCTTGGGTTTTTGTTTTTGGTTTATTATAATTTTAAATCCTCTAATAACGAGTTACAAGGTTTTCTGGTATTGAAATATGTACGCATGTACTATATAATACGTATTCTAAATTCTTCAAAATAATGCAACAATGAAATGTGAGATTTTTTTATAGAATTTATATAGTTGGATATATATGTATATTATATAGTTGGATATATATCTCGTAACAGCATTTGAACAGTATTTAACATAATAAGAAATTCGTTCGAGACTTGCTTGTTGAAATGAGTGCCGTATATACAGTGGCTCACAGCTTATTTCGTACAGTGTATATATTTTTATGTACATGGCTGTAACATCGAAACTAAAAAACTTATCAATAAGTTTTGAATGTAGATGTCTATGTATGTGTTTAGTAAACCTAATAAGAAAACGGGGAACCCCAAAAATTTTTCTTTTTGTCATGCAAGAGAGAAAAACTATTGATCAGCTGATTTTCAGCTCACATCTTATTTCGTACACAAACTTCAATGTAAGTAAGTTTCATTCTGCCGCGCAGTTACAAAGTTTTTTTGAATTGTATGAGTTTTTGGACCTTTTTAACTATTATAACAATTTTTATTATTATTATTTTAAATAGTTAAAGTGCTGTAAATTAAACATTTAGCGTTATGGGTCGTCGTACAACGATGGAACAGCGTAAACTGGTAATTAACCATTTTAGGAAAGGTCAGAGTGTGCGAAAAATTGCTGAAATGACAAATTTAAGTGCCTCAACTGTCCAATACATCATTCAACGCTTCGTTCGTGAAAATCGGTTGGAGAACAAGGGCAGAGAAGCACCTAATAAGATTTTCAACGCTTCAGACGAGCGTTATATTGTACGAAAAATTAAGAAAAATCCAAAGTTATCCGCTCCGAAGTTGGCTGCAGAGGTTCAGCGTGAAATAGGAAAATCATCCAGTGCTGAAACTGTCCGACGTGTGCTGCGCAATCATGACTTGAACGGTACAGTAGCCCGAAAAAAACCATTCATTTCAAAAATGAATATACAACGCCGACTTGACTTCGCCAAAGAGCATATTATTAAGACTCCTGCGTTCTGGAATACCGTTATTTTCGCGGATGAGTCTAAGTTTAATATTTTTGGCTCGGACGGAATGTCATATGTTTGGCGTAAAGCGAATACCGAGCTAAACAAGGAGAACCTTAAGCCCACAGTGAAGCATGGTGGCGGTAGCGTGATGGTTTGGGCCTGTATGTCAGCAGCCGGAGTAGGTGAATTGGTTTTTATTGAGGAAACAATGGACAAAATGAAGTTCCTCGAGATTCTGAAAAACAATTTACTTCAAAGTGCAGACAAACTGGGTTTGCGGGAAGAATTTCGGTACTACCAAGATAATGACCCAAAACATAAATCTGGGATTGTGCAATCTTGGCTTATTTGGAACTGCCCACACTTGATGTCTCCACCACCACAGTCACCTGACATGAATGTGATTGAAAATCTTTGGTCTATTTTGGACAATAAAATAAGAACACACAAGATTTCTAATAAGCAAGACCTAAAGAAGGTACTGATGGAAGAATGGAAAAAAATCACACCAGACATCACTCAAAAATTGGTGGATTCAATGCCAAATAGACTCCAGGCTGTCATTAACGCTAAGGGATGTCAACTAAATATTAAAATCAACTTACTTTGTTTTTAGTTTGAACTTAAAGAGACTGTACGAAATAAGCTGTGACATGAATTTTCCTATTTTTTTCTTATTTTATTTTTTTATAGTGTCAAACACTAAAATTTTGAAAAAGTAAATTTTGGAAAATAAAAAACAAACCTTCCTTTCTAAAATGGCATTTATATTTTGTTCAAATTTTTGCTATATTAGGAATTACGACTGCAGCAATTTTTAAACTGTCACTGTACGAAATAAGCTGGGAGCCACTGTACATACATATAATATAGTTATAATCCCAGTATGTGCACCAAAAGGACACAACAGAATATATAGTACAAGAGAAGAATTTAAAAGTAACAGTACGCAAAAAAATATTGTTTAATTGACATTAAGGGTGCGCATATTTGTATGTGTAACAACATTCATGTGCCTTGTGTTACACACTGGGTGTCCTTAACGTATTCGTGTTCTTGTTTACTGTCTGCTATAGTAACATTTTTGTGTTTTTTATTTTAATTATACTTATACAAGATAATCTGCTGGCATTTGGTATTTAACTTGTAAATATTATACTACCCATTCTCAGTGCTTCTACTGTACCTTATGTAAACCAAATGTAGTAATAAGAACAAACAACAACAAGAACAACAGAAACAGAAATATGAGGTTGAATTTATTTATTTAGGCCAAGGTATAGAACGTATATGTGCGGCCATAGTAAATTGTACATACATATACATATAAGCATAAGTCTGTAAAATGTTATCATGACAAAAATGTGTGATGAAGAATTGGTATACATGCGTCATAACGAAAGCCTTTAGAACACTTAATGCCAATGGCAAATATGATAGGTATACTTAAAGTATAAACTCACAATCGCTTACAAACACAAAAACGATTATGCTCGTAGTGAGAAATCGTTTACATCAATGACAAGACATCAATATCAGGTTACTCTGATGTCAAATTCCAATTTTCCTTTCCTCTATCATTCTATGTATATATTGTTCATTATACATATATTTCGTCGATACCTACTTGCCGCTGCTGCTGTTGGATAATTTTTTTTTATATTTATTATTATTGTACATATAATTATTATTATTATTATTATTATTATTATTATTATTATTATGCTTTTTGTTGTTATTTTTATTATTTTTATCTTAACATATAATTATTGGGACATTTTCGAACCACATATATATCCGAGTAGTATTCTCGTATGTTTTGTGACCTCTCTGATTGTGGTCCTCAAAAACATTGATCTTTCATACTTTTAATACATTATCACAGCAACCATACTTACAAAAAAAAACCCCAACACTGAACTTTTCTTTTCATCTCCTTTGAATGGTCTCATTATGGCAGATATAAAAAATTGTACAAAATTCCAATACCATAAGAATATATTTACTAATATAATTATTGGAAGCGATAATTAGCGATTAGCGATATTTAGAAGTATAATTAACAAAATACTGCAATCGCAGAGAGGAAAACGAGAGCGTTAGCTCTCGTTTTCAAATAAATGTATAGAAGAAAATCAAAAGTCAGCTATCTTAAATCTATCAAAGTGAGAAAATCCAAATTTATCCAAATCGGTTTTTAGCCAGATCGCCAAAAACAAGAGAGATGGTCAAGTTCACGAGCGGGACTACGAGGACAAGGCCAGGTACGAGGCGGTGGTCAAGCAGTACGAGACCTCCTTCGCAAATAGAGTAGCACAGCCATAGCAACATACGGGTCCGAAGCGGAATCGGTCCTTCCGCTGTTGCTCCAGCATCATCAAAGCAACCCTATAGTGAGGTGGTCAGAGACCTCCTTCAGGTTGCTATTGTTGACGCGAAGAGCAACAATGGAAGGTCAGTACTGGCAGTGTGGACTCCATTGAGGGACGGCTATCTGAGATGGCGGTCGAACACCTCTTGGAGAAACAGACTCCAGTTCTTGCCTTCAACTGCGAGGAGATTTGTCGCGGCTGTCGGTGATTCCAGATGACAACCTGGAAGAGGTTGATAATACCAAGAAACTCCTGGAGGGGCTCAAGCTGGTTCGGGAAGGTGCATCATCATCAGCCGAGCTAGCTGAAAGTGCGCCAGCAGGAGATGCTAAGGATGGCGCAGATTCACTTGCAGCATGCCAAAGCAACCTCGGACAACCTCTTAATCCTTCTCAGAGAGGAGGACATCGACATCTGCCTTATACAGAAACCCTCAATATGGCGCTCAAAGATTATGGGTCTGCACACCAAGGACTACAAGAAATACAACAACCATCGAGTACCGAGACAATCTGGAAGACCGTGTCAAGGCTCTAGAAAAAAGGTTTTCAGGTGGCGTATAAAGTTGCCTGCCCTATATCGAAGAGTAAGAAGATCTTCCCGACGTGGTGGGATAGGGAACTGAGTGATCTGAGTTCCGAGCTCAGAAGGATCTTTAATGATTACTATGCAACAGATGACTTTCAGGAGTATAAGAATTCCCTAATGCCGTGGTTATATTACCAATCAATTGAACGCCAATCAGGGTGTTCATATTACGTTTCACCAATTTAGATTGTTGGATGGTTACACATGATTACTGAGACAGAGATGTAATATTTTATCAAAATAATTATCCCGCACTAAATTTTAATTGATTTCATAATGTATACCGCGCTGAATGATTTGATAAAAACAGCAACTATATATTCTGAGAATGTGTGTTTTTGGAACGATAATCATAGAGTTAATAGAAAAAGTATCATCGAAAAATCGGCAAAAAAGAAAACGATCAAGTGGGATAAAAAAAAGAGCGAAAAAAACGAAGTACAAAGGGCTCTTTCACATTCCCGACAAAGGAATTGCAACATTCTTCTGGGCTTCGAAAATTAGATACGGATGACCGATGCGAAATTACATAACATCCTGCGGTTCATTGAAAAGTATATAAAAAAATCTCCTTACAGTCGGCTAGGGCCGACCAAATTATACCCTGCATATGTAGATATATATATATATATATATAAAGTTTACTCGAATATCCATCTTTTTCTTTCATTTCCACTTTTTGGGAAACAATTTGCGCATATACTACTAATTTACAGCCGAAATATGGTTTACTTAGACGAAGTACTTTGTATGTTATGAGGGTTCTAAATGGGATAATTTAAAGGAGGTTTTTAAGATAATTCCGAGACTTAGTATGGGAGCTTTATAAAAACTTGGCGTGGCTTACCTCTTTCTTGTAAATCCAATTAATTTTTCAATATTAATCCACACCTTAAATTTTTTTGTACTACGTTGAATAGTTCGTAAATTATAGCGGTTTAAATTTTTTAACATTTTCTCAACTTTGTATGGTAGCCTCATTAAAAAGTGGGTGTGCCATGTTGATTTTTTTGCCAGATTATATACAACTACCATATTAACCTAAGTAGTGGAAGTTATAACCGGTAACATTTTTTTTTAAGTTCCGCAACTTTGTTTGGGAGACCCATGAAGGAGTGGGCGTGGCACCCTGATTTTGTGCCATATTATTTCCGACTAGCATGTTAATCTAAGTGTCAATTATGGTTATTCTAGACGGAAGATTGCCGAAGTTAGGGCTGTTTCAATTTAAAAGAATTTCAGTCATTTTGTATGGGGGCTACAATAAACAGTGGGCATGGCGCGCCCATTTCCTACGAGCCTAGTTGCTCGTACAATACTAATCCATACCGTAAATCTCGTTGTCCTACGCTAAATGGTTTGTAAGTTATGGAACTAAAAAGTTTTAGTTTAATTCCCTCGACTTTGTATGGGAGACCCATGAAGGAGTGGGCGTGGCACACTGATTTTTTGCCAGATTATTTCCGCTTACGATATTAAGTTAAGTGCCCATTATGGTTGTTCTAGACAGAAGATTGCCGAAGTTACAGCTGTTTCAATTTAAAATTTGTATGGGGGCTACTATAAACAGTGGGCGTGGTGCGCCCATTTCCTGTGTGCCTAGTTGCTAATAATACTAATCCATACTTTAAATCTCGTTATTCTACTCTGAATAGTTTGCAAGTTATAACCGGTAACATTTTTTTTTAATTTCCGCAACTTTGTATGGGAGACCCAAAAAGGAGTGGGCGTGGCACTGATTTTCTGCCATATTTTTTATGACTACCATGTTAATCTAAGTATCAATTATGGTTATTCTGGACAGAAGATTGTAGAAGTTACAGCTGTTTCAATTTAAAAGAAGTACAGACACTTTGTATGAGAGCTACGTTAAAAAGTAGGCGTGGCTCACCCACTTTTGGCGAGGTTATATAGTAGTATAATATAACTCTATGTGCCAAATATTGTTGTCCCAAGTGGTATATTATGTGAGTTATAGCAAGTTAAAGATTTTGAAAATTCCGAGGTTAGTCGCTTTGAATGCTTGGTGTGGGCGTGGCTATTGACCGATCATGCCCAATATCAATCCCCTCCGTACCCTTGGATCATAGGTTACTTGTGCTATTTCGTCAAAATAGCTCAATAGTTACTCAAGTTATCGTGCGAACCAGCCAGGTGACAGACAGACGGACGGACGGACGGACATCGTTAAATCGAAAATTTAATCGACGCTGATCACGAATATATATCTATGTCTATATCTCCGGAGATTCCTTCAAGTGGACACAAACAAATGACCGGTGTGAATATACCTTGCATATTGCATTATGCAGGGTATAAAAAGTGAAACGCCAGTTGGAAATGCAATACCACCAGATCAACAACTGGCAGTTCTGGTGTCAATAGTTTGTAAACTCTTTCATATATTGGCTTCAAAGGACTGAAATTTTACCCGGATATCATGTTTTTCTGTATTGCTAGCAATTTTAGACAATTGCTGTTGCACAGGGCCTGTTCCCGATTTTAATAACTTGGATTTCTTGTATTCCACAAGCGTTCATTAATTTGCAGCAGAGTAATAACTTCTTCAGTTCTTCAGGTCTACTACACGAAAACACCATTTCTAAATAAAAAAATTAATTTAAAGTTATAGAATTTCTTTGCGTAACGAGAAAATTCTCTCAATCAGTACTTACTCAGAATATTAAACAAACGCGAATAGCTTTCTTTAAAAGGACTTTATATAATTAATGTTTAAAATTTAATAATCTTCGCAGTTGTCAAAATAATAAACATGCATGTACGCAATACCCGTAAAGCAATATTGCATTATTTAGAATTATTTTTTCTCACATTTTCTTTTCTTTATATAATATTGTATTTGGCAACACTGGTGCAATTGGTCTGATTGGTGTCGAGCACAGCAATCAGAACTGATTGACATGCAAATATTCATTTTTCGAGTTCATTTTTCATTTCATTTCAAGAGCATCCAACTCCACAAGTGTATACATATAATATACCTATACAACAAACTGAATATAAAATATAGATACTGTGTCTATTTGTGCAAAATTAAAAATTATTAAAATTGATAATAAATGAGTGTAAAGCGCTCTCCACTCCCGCGCGTAATTCTCCTTCAACTAATGTTATGGAGATTAAAAAAAGTGTAGACGCATCTCATGTAAATAAAAACAATGCTAAAGAACTAAATAAAGGGTTATCCATTTCGCGGTTTCAAAAGTATAGGACTAGAATTCGACATCTGTCAAACTGAGTTGTTAAAACAATTTCTTTCTTTTTCAGTTCAAAGTCTGACATTTGCGAAAATGGATCGCTTAACTATAGCACAACGCATTAAAATTGTAAAAACCTACTACAAAAATGGTAATTCTGCCACAGCCACATATCGTGCTTTAAGAGGAGATTATGGTTTACATAATCGTCCAACTATACAAGCAATTGGCAAAATTATGAAGAGACTGGATCGGTTACAGATATTGTAAAGCCTGTGCATCATCGTTTCGCTCGTACCACCGAAAATATCGCTGCTGTAAATGAAAGTGTTGCCGAAGACCCGAATGTGTCGATTCCTCGTCGTTCTCAGGAATTAGGACTGTCTTACGGCACATTATGGCGTATTTTGCATTTGGACCTACACCTACATCCATATAAAATCCAGCTCACAACGTCGTAGATACGTCGAATGGGTGCTTGAACAACAGGCGGTGGACGGAGATTTTTCGAACAAAATTTTCTTCAGCGACGAAGCATATTTCTCACTCGGTGGGTATGTTAACAAACAAAATTGTTGTATTTGGGGTTCTGAGAATCCTCAAGTAATTGAAGAGAGGCCACTACATCCACAAAAAGTCACTGCTTGGTGCGCTCTTTGGTCCGGAGGTGTGATTGGACCTTACTTCTTCGAAAACGACGATGGAACGACTGTCACCGTCAATTCGGATCGTTATGGTGATATGATAACCGACTTTTTTTTGCCTGCTATTGAAGAATACGACTTAGAGAATATGTGGTATGCCACACAACTCGAGCGAATATGGCTTTATTGCAAGAGAAATTTTCTGGCCGCGTAATTTCTCGTCGTGGCGACATCAAGTGGCCACCAAGATCATGCGATTTGACACCACTTGACTTTTTTTTGTGGGGCTACGCGAAAGACCGTGTTTATGCAGATAAACCTTTAACTCTTGAGCACCTAAAAACCAACATTCGTCACGTTATGGCTGAGATACCGCCCAATATGTGTCAAAAAGTGGTCGAAAATTACCTCAAAAGAATCGATGCTTGCAACAATTCGCGTGGTGGTCATTTAAATGATGTAGTATTTCACACATAATGTCAACGTTCAAACTTTATAATAAAAAAGAAATATCATGATAAAAAATATTTTATATGTGTTTTATTTACATTTACTTTTGAAACCGCAAAATGGATAACCCTTTAGAAATATACTTCTAATCTCGTATTTACCAACAAATAATTTGATCAGTGCACACTCCAACACAACACAGACCAACGGTACTTCTCTCTCGTGGAGCGAACAATGTCCCTCTCCTAATCTTATTGAGGGACCAACAACAGCTTCGAATAGCAACTCCGAAACTCATGTTTATAAACAAACAAGCAGCAACATTGTTGATAACACATTGAATGCAAATAAGTCAGAAACAACAAAAGTACAAACAGGTATGGACAGATACATTACAATTAAAAGAAAATTAAGCCCACAGAAATTAAATGATGGTAATAAGACAAAAATAAATAAAACTAAACAAAAATGCAACTAATTGCACTGACTTGGGTTCTACATCTAGTACCTGTAATGTCAAACCGCCTCCAATTTACTTGCGTGAATGCAGTACCAGTGAATTAGTAGACAATCTAACGCGCATAGCTGGCCAAAATAACTTCCATATCGTGTCGCTAACGAAAGGAAACATTAAAGAGACAAAAATACAAATATATAATGAAGACAATTACCGCGCCATTGCCAAATTTCTCAATGAAAACAACAAAAACTTTTACACATATCAGCTCAAAAGTTCCAAAGGTCTTATTGTTATCGTCAAAGGTATAGATCCGAATGTAGAACCAAATGATATAAAGGAAGAACTGGAAGAAAAAGGCTTTCCGATAAAAACAGTTATAAATATGGTCAATAAAAATAAGGTCCCACAGCCAATGTTTAAAGTTGAATTGATTCCCGAATTCACAAAAACTAAAAAAGAATCAAACACATCCTATTTACCAAATGCAATACTTGCTTCACCGTAAAATTACAGTGGAAGAACCACATAAGCATAAAGGCCCTGTACAATGCACAAATTGTCAGGAATTCGGCCATACTAAGAGCTATTGCACCTTAAGGAGCGTATGTGTAGCATGTGGAGATCTCCATCAGACATCAGCATGTACTTCTAACAAAAACGACCCAAATACTAAGAAATGCAGTAATTGCAATGGTAACCACACAGCAAACTATAGAGGCTGTACTGTATATAAGGAATTAAAAAACAGGTCTAATCAGAGTCAGGCAACTCACTCCAAAGTGGCTACAAAATTTCAAAGTGATGTTATACAAAACAACTCAAATATTCCAAAAATTTCTCATATGTCGTACGCCAATGTATTAAAACAAACTGAGCAACATGCAAAAGAACCAATTGCCCAACCCAATGCAACCGTTGAATCTATGATTTGCAATTTAACACAATGCATGACACAATTTATGTCTAATATGCAAACTATGATTCAAGAACTGATTAAAGCGCAAATGTTGATGTAATGCTTCTAGCTGAAACACACCTTACAACCAAGTACAACTTCAATATACCAGGATACACATTCTATAGCAAAAAACCACACTGACGGCAAAGCACATGGTGGTACAGGGATTCTCATTAGAAGCAGAATTAAACATTATTCTTTTGAAGAATATTCAAGAAACTACTTACAAGCTACTTCAATATGTCTACAATGCCTTAACAAAAATATAACACTCTCAGCTGTGTACTGTCCACCACGATTTTCAATAACCGAAAAGGTATTTAAAGAATTCTTTGACAAGCTAGGAAAGAGATTCTTGGCGGCTGGTGATTATAACGCCAAACATACGTATTTGGGCTCTCGTTTAATAAATCCTAAAGGAAGGCAACTGTATAACACTATAATAAATCCACAAAACATGCTCAATTTCGTGTCTCCTGGCCAGCCAACATATTGGCCAACAGACATCTCGAAAATTCCTGATTTGATTGATTTTGCAGTCGTTCGAAATCTTAATCGAAATATTGTCACTGCCGAAATAAGTTACGAACTATGCTCAGATCACTCTCCTGTATTATTTTATCTAAATGAACGCCCTCCATTGTCAAAACTACCATTTAGGCTGACATCCCCAAAAACAGATTGGCTGAAATACAAAAAGTATATAAGTAGTCATATCAACACCAGTCCTGTAATCCAGTCTGAGATCGACATCGATGATAATCTAAACATCATCAATACCATGCTCACTACTGCTGCAATAGTTTCAACCCCACGTGATTACCAAAAACAAACGAATATTCGTATAGCCACCAACACCCAAATTGAAAAACTCGTTAATGAAAAGCATCGGCGTAGAAGAGAATGGCAGATATGTCGGTCACCTGCATCAAAACAAAGACTTAAATGTGCTGAAAGAGCTCTGAAAGAAGCATTAAAACAGGATGAGGAATTTGAACAGCTAAAGTATACGAAAAGCTTTCTCCTATGACTACCAAAACAAATTCGCTTTGGAACTCTTACAAAAAGCTGAAAACGCCACTTGATGCAGAATTTCCAATCAGAAATCATGTCGGAAATTCGTCACGCACTGAAGAAGAAAAAACCAACACATTTGCTATACATTTATGTAATGTGTTCCAGCCCAATCCGCCCGCAAACGACTTTCGAATCCCTCCACACAGCACTGCAACTAGTGGCTTCACTCCCCTCAAAATATCATCCAAAGAAATCAACGTGGTCTGGTGGTGTTTTCGCAAGGTAACGTGTCTAACTGCCTCAACTGGGTGGGGCTAGCGCAATCCTTGTTGAACTCATTGCAAGTCAACTCACTGGCTGTCATGTAGTTTGATCTGAGCGCTATGTGATGATACCTTTATTTGTTAATGAGGGGTAGTCATATAGCTTGCTCTGCTTACTATGTGACGGCGCTTTCATTATTATTAATGGGGGCCCTCCATGTGGCGACCACCGGGCAACGTCTTCCTGGCACCCGCTGGGAGGCGGCTGAAGTGAGTGGCGAAAATCTCCTCGGTTAGAGGTTGTGCATTGGGTTTGGGACCCGCCACATAAAAATCCCCCCCAATGAAAAAAACTAAAATGCCTCGGATAAGGACTACCGCTTTTGTTGATGACCCCCGCAAACGAAAAAAGGACAATGATTTACGGATATGCACCTGGAATGTCCGGTCCCTTTATAGGGAGGGTGCCTCTATCCAGCTGGTTGATGTCCTCGAAAAATACAGAGCTGACATCACCGCTCTCCAAGAAATGCGATGGACAGGACAGGGCTGCTCCAAAAGAGCGTCCTGTGATATCTACTACAGTTGCCATGCTGAAAGGCACGAATTAGGATGTGGATTTTTGGTCAGCCAGAGACTACGACATCTTGTCTCACAGTTCACGCCTGTGAACGAACGGCTGGCCACAATCCGCATCAAGGCAAAATTTTTCAACATCAGCCTTATATGTGCCCACGCTCCGACGGATGAGAAGGACAATGTGACCAAGGAGAGCTTCTTTCAGCGCCTCGAAGAAGCTTATGACCGCTGCCCCCGCCACGATATCAAAATCGTGCTTGGCGACTTTAATGCCAGGGTGGGCAAGGAAGGTACCTTTGGTCCAACTGTCGGAAAATTCAGCCTCCACCAGAACACCTCCGATAACGGAATGAGGCTGATCGACTTCGCCGCAGCACGAAACATGGTAATTGGTGGTACCAGATTCCAGCATCTCGACATCCACAAAAGACATGGCTGTCTCCAGATCATCATACAAGAAACCAAATTGATCATGTGGTGATTGACGGAAGGCATGCTTCCAGTGTGATGGACGTGAAATCGATCCGTGGTGCCAACATCGACTCGGATCACTACCTTGTTGCAGCTAAGGTGCGCACACGCTTATGTGTCGCAAATAACAAGAGAAGTCCCACACAGAGAAAGCTCGACGTCAGTAAGCTGCGATCACCAGAGACAGCAGATGCATTTTCCACTCGACTATCGGATCTGCTTATGCAGAACACTCCCCAACTTGATGATACATGCGCACGGTGGACACATATATCCCACTCCATGACTACTGCTGCCGAGGAGGTAATCGGTTACTACCGGCCTCTGAGGAATGAGTGGTATGATCAGGAGTGTCGCGACGCTACCGCAGAGAAAGACGCCGCCTACAGAAGAACCCTGCGTGCAGGCGCAACGCGAGCTGTTAAGGAGCGGTATAGAGAGAAAAGGAGTGCAGAGAGACGTCTTTTCAGGCGCAAGAAGAGGGAGTTGGAAAGACGTGAGTGTGAGGAAATAGAGATGTGTACCGACAAGAATGAGACTCGAAAATTCTTCGAAAAGATCAAGCGCCTAAGTGGAGGTTTAAATCCCGGAGCCTCTTCTTGTCGTAATGGAAATGGGAATCTGGTTACAGATGTCCAGAGTGTACTGAGCCTATGGAGGGAACACTTCTCCACGTTACTGAATGGCGATGCTACGAACAATTCCGCCAGTGGAGGAGATTGCCCGATAATCCCAATTACAGATGATGGTGTTGATGTTCCACCACCCGACTATGACGAGGTTGAAACGGCCATTTTAAGGCTGAAGAACAACAAAGCTGCAGGTGCTGATGGCCTGCCTGCCGAGTTGTTTAAGACCGGAGGCGATGAGCTGCTCACCCGCATGCACCAGCTCATAAGCAGAATATGGTCGGATGAAAGCATGCCTGATGATTGGAGGCTCAGTGTTCTCTGTCCTGTACATAAAAAAGGAGACCCCACAATTTGCGCCAACTACCGTGGAATAAGTCTCCTGAGCATCGCATACAAGGTTCTATCGAGCGTACTGTGTGAAAGGTTGAAGCCTATGCTCAGCAACCTGATTGGACCTTATCAGTGTGGCTTCAGACCTGGTAAATCCACCATCGACCAGATTTTCACACTGCGCCAAATCCTGGAGAAGACCCAAGAAAAACAGATCGACACACACCACCTATTTGTTGATTATAAAGCCGCTTTCGACAGTCCGGTAAGGGATTACCTCTACGCAACAATGTCTGAGTTCGGTATTCCTGCAAAGCTCATTCGACTTTGTAGAATGACACTGCATAACTCTCGTTGTGCAGTGAAAATTGGGAAGGACCTCTCCGCACCGTTTAATACCGAACGGGGTTTCAGACAAGGTGATTCGTTATCGTGCGACTTCTTCAATCTTATTATGGAGAAAATAATACGAGCTGCTGATCTACGACATAATGGCACTATCTTCAACAAAAGTGTCATGCTGTTAGCGTATGCCGACGATATTGACATAATCGGCATGAACACGCGAGCAGTCAGTGCAGCATTCTCAGAGTTGGAAAGAGAGTCGCGTCGGATGGGTCTCACGGTGAACGAGGGCAAGACGAAGTATCTAGTGTCAACAAACAAAGAGTCCCGGCGTCTTGGACAGCACGTCACTGTTGACAACTACGCTTTTGAAGTAGTAAGGGACTTTGTCTATCTTGGAACCAGCATTAACAGCAGTAATGACGTCAGCTTGGAGATCATGCGTAGGATAACTCTTGCTAACAGGTGTTACATTGGGCTGAGTAAGCAATTGAAAAGTCGAGCCCTCTCTCGAAGAACGAAAACTACACTCTACAAGTCTCTCATCATGCCTGTCCTAACATATGGCGCTGAAGCCTGGACAATTTCCATCTCGGATGAGCGAATGCTTGGAGTTTTCGAGAGAAAGGTCCTACGCAGGATCTTTGGACCTATTTGCGTTGGTGGCGAGTACCGAATAAGGTACAACCATGAGCTGTACGAGCTATATGCCGATATTGACATAGTAAAGCGCATCAAAATCCAGCGGCTGCGCTGGCTAGGTCATGTCGAGCGAATGGAAGAACACGCTCCAGCTAAGAAGGTGTTATATTCGGAACCCGCTGGAGGACGACGCAGAAGAGGAAGACCAAACCTCCGGTGGAAAGACCAAGTAATGGAGAACCTGACGGCACTTGGAATTTCTAACTGGCGCCAGCTAGCTAAGAACAGAGATGGCTGGCGAAGCATGTTATTTTCGGCCTAAATCGATATTCGGTTGTTATGGCCACATAAGTAAGTAAGTAAGTAGAAATCAACGAGATTATTAAGTACCAGCTTAATCCAAAGAAAGCTCCTGGTTTCGATGGCATCACACCAAAAATGCTAATTGAAATTCCATCAGCATCTGTATTATTTTTAATGGTCTTGTTTAATGCAATGCTAAAACTGGGCTACTTTCTTAACCAATGGAAAAAATCACAAGTAACAATGATCCTAAAGCCAGGAAAAGATAAAACATTGCCGTCATCCTACAGACCCATAAGCTTGCTACCATGTCTCTCAAAATTATTTGAAAAACTGCTGTTAGCAAAACTCAGACCTCATCTTGAAGAACATGACATAATTCCTCAGCACCAATTTGGATTTCGCGAAAAACATGGGACGATCAAGCAGGTCAACAGAATTACCAATGAGATACGGAAAGCATTTGAATACAAAGAGTATTGTTCAGCTATATTCCTCGATGTTGCTCAGGCGTTTGATAGAGTGTGGCATGAAGGGCTAAAGTATAAAATATGAAAACTTCTACCTGAAAGCTCCCACCAAATACTGGAATTATACCTAGATAACCGTCGTTTTGTTGTAAAATATAAAGACTTTTCCACAGAAGAATTCAATATCAAAGCCGGAGTTCCACAGGGTAGCGTTCTTGGCCCCATTCTATATGTATTATATACTTCCGATCTACCAACAGATGCACGCTTGTTGACATCTACATTTGCTGACGATACTGCTATTCTAAGCCGTAATCGAAACCCAATTAAGGCATCCACAGATTTAGGGGAGCATTTAGTACTTGTTGAAAAATGGTTATCTAACTGGCGCATAGAAGTTAATTAGTCCAAATGTAAACATGTAACGTTCACACTTAACAAAAGCACATGCCCGACAGTTACACTAAATAATATCGCCATAACTCATACAAATGAAGTCACCTACCTAAGGATACACTTAGATAGACGGCTTACATGACGCAAGCACATCGAAGCAAAAAGAACTCAGATGAAATTAAAAGCTTCTTGTCTGCACTGGCTCATCAATTTCAGATCCCCATTAAACTTGAAATAAAAGGTCCTACTGTACAACAGCATAATAAAGCCAATTTGGAGTTACGGAATTCAATTATGGGGGAACACTAGTAATAGCAATATTGAAATCATACAGAGATCTCAGTCTAAAATGTTAAGGATGATAACTGGTACACCATGGTATATTAGAAATGAATGTATACACAATGACTTAAATATCACAATGGTAGAAATTGAAGTTAAAAACACTAGACAAAAATATACTAGAAGATTACAAAGTCATCCAAACACACTAGCAAGAACCTTGCTCAATACCTGCTATACTTCGCGCCTTCGAAGAAAGGACCTGCCAGCCTTCCAATAAAAAGAATAGCATCGTGCAAAAAACATTGCTCTAGATACATAATAAGGAGCTACTGTCGTTGAATTGGATTAAGATTTTAAAACTTATTGTTAGATTCTTTAGGAATAGATTCAATAAATAAAGAAAATGTATAATAAAAAACAAAAAAAAAAATTTCATTTTGTATTGAAACCAACAAAATTTTTCTGATTAGCGTTCAATTAATTGGTAGTATAACCACGGCATAAGGGAATATAAAAAAGCTATACGGACTGCAAAGATAAAATCTTGGTGTGAACATTGCGAGTCGATTGAGGCCATGAAGGACAAAAAATCATTCAAATAAAACCTTTATAAAGCGCGCCAATGGCACTTGGGTGGAATCGGAGGCCGAAACTTTAGATATCCTCATAGATACCCACTTTCCAGACAGTCCTGAAGAGGCAATGCAAGGAAGTGTATCGCTACAGCAGGAAGTACCGGTGATGCTGCTGGATAAAATCACGACTGAGGAGAAAATAGCTTGAGAAATTAATAGTATCTCACCGTTTAAATCCCCGGGGGTAGACGGTATTCTCCCTATAATGATGCAGAAGACTCAGATATCTTTGGACAAGGAGCTAAAGGAGATATTCCGTTAGCTGTATTCGCTACAACCATATCCCGACAACATGGAGTAGAACAATGGTGGTTTTCATCCCTAAATCGGGTAGAAGGGGACATGAATTGGCCAAGGACTTTAGAAAAATAAGCCTTATGTCCTTCGTATAAAAAACTCTAGAGAGAATCTTAAACATACATATACGGGAGCTTCTAGATGAGCAATCTCTCTTTACAGCGCAACATGGGTACTTGAGGGGGAGGTCAACAGAAACTGTGCTACATGAGGTATGCACAGATAGATAAACAATTCTCTCTGGCGGCGTTTGTTGACGTAGAGGGAGCGTTCAACAACGTCAAGGCAGATGCGATTAGATCTGCCCGTTCCAAGGCAGAAAAAGCAGAACCAATTAGGAATTGGATCTTATCCCTATTTCTTAACCGCGTAATAACAGCTGAGCTAGGGGGTGCGAAACGTAGCAAGCCCCCTGCTTTGGCTCATAACTATAAACGATATCCTTGTGGAACTTAACGCAAATGGTGTTAAGATTTTAGCGTACGCTGATGATGTTGCGATCCTAGTTTCGGGTCCCTTCCCTTCCGTGATGAGTGAGATCATGGAAAGAACATTAGCAAAACTAAGTAGGTGGGCACAAGAATGTGGCCTTAGGTTAAATCCGGATAAGACGGAGTTACTGCTCTTTACGAGGAAGTACAATCCACCTACCTTCAGACTACCAACATTAAATGGACAACAACTAACCTTATCGAACAGTACCAAGTATCTGGGACTAACTATAGACTGCAAACTGAATTGGAAAACATGCAGTACGGAAGGCCTGTTTCGCTTTCTATGCTTGCAAATCGGGGTTTGGAAAGAAGTGGAGTCTGATGCTCAACAAGGACACAGTAGTATCCTTAGACATGTAAAAAAAAAAATAAATATGTGGCACTTAAAGCCCCAAAGGGCTCATTGGCCAAGCTTCTCTTCCATTACTGTTGTGCGTCTTAAATTTTGGACAGTATTAGAATGGACCTACTTATTTTAGCCGGTTCCGAACGGCAGAACACTTGTGACATCACTTTTTCTGAGCTTTGTCACAGAGTTCTTTTTAGAAGCTTCCTTAGACCTATAGATATAGTTGACAACAGGACGGACTTTCGCCCTCGCAAGCTGGCTTTTGAGAGTGTTATTAAGGCTATATTTCCAAGTGGGAATGAGTGAAAGAAAGGTGGGATCCGGCCAGGATCCCACCTTTGTGTAGGAATACACAAATTTTCACTGATCTTCAAAATGGACTCTGAAGTTGGAGCAGGAATCTACTCGGAGTCCTTAGAAATATCTACGTCCGTAAAACTCCCATCTTATTACAGTGTGTTCCAGGCGGAAGTATACCCGATTTTGCAAGCATACGAATTGATTCAGTAGATGAACATAACTGGAAAGGTATCAATTCTCTCAGACAGCCAGGCAGCTATAAAGGCGCTAGACGCACCAACTGTTAGCTGCTCGGCTAACAATTGGTGCGGCCAACTGTTAGCGGTGGTAGGGGGTTCATATGCAGACAATGAACGAACAACCAATGCCGATGTGGGCGTTCCCACCGATTAACATCCTTAGGTAGCCCATTTTTTGATAACCTAAGACAGTTATCTAAAATAGAGATCTCCCATATCCTTTAATTTATAAATAACTCCGGCTGGTTGTAACATATCCTTTAACACTCAGTAAGTCTTAGCGAGATTTATGGCTCAATACGGCATTTTGTTTGCTACTTGAGTGACCAGGGTCTTAGCCATTCTACCTACCTACCTAACTAGGGATTGCTTTGGAAAATAAAGAAAAAATTAAAATCGAGTACTTAGAGTACTTAGAACAGATTTTGACATACGCAGTGCATGACATAAGAACAAACATTACGATTGCTGTTGAAAGCGATTATTAACTTTATGAGCTTTTAGAAGCCATCAATAAAAATGGACATAAATATAATAACCTACTTCTGTATAGTAAATATTCTAGAAATTTGAAAAATTTAAATTCATTTATAAGACTTCATTAAAGTGGATTAATTATATATATAAAAAAAACATATAGTGGGTAAATTTAATAATATAAGTTGATTAACGTGTCCCTGTTACCACCATTTTGTCCGTATATTATTTTGTTATCTTTTTTGCATCGTATGGGATTGGCGCGTTTAGTAAACGGCCACCTACTCGAATTAATTTGAATGATAACGATGATTCCGAGTGTTCGTGCAGAAACGGAGTTAATTTCTGTAAGTTAGAGGGAAGTACGGGTACCGTGGTTCAGTGGTTAGTGTGTTGGCCTTCTGCTCTGTAGGTCGTGGTTCAATCGAACGTTACCCACCTGTCGGCAAGCAATTGGCAATTCTTCCGACAGTAACAACTTAACTTGCCATGAAAAAACTTCTAAAAGAACTCTGTGACAAAGCCCAGGAAAAGTGATGTCACAAGGTCCCTTCTAATACGGCCCAAAATTTAACACGTACAATAGTAATGGAAGATAAGCTCGGCCAATGAGCCCTTCGGGGCTTTTAGTGCCACATATATATATATAGAGGGAAGTACGATATTTTTCGATAACTTACTAATTTCTGGAGCTGGAGGTTGCTGTCGTCTTCATGCACAAAAATTTAGTGATACATCTTTGTGATGTCGGCAGTAATGGCATATTTGTGCAATCGGAAGCGAAGGAGTGTCGAAAAAAGCTCTTCTTGAACTGTCGTCCCGACCATCAAGATGTCATTCAACGCAATTTGTGTAGTTGTACGGCTTGAAGCATCAAAAACTACGCGTAATTTGGTAGTTGTGCTCTGCGGTCTTAATACACATGGGCGCGGAACGAAGTAATGCAGTTCATTCGGAATTTGGTTGTTTGTAGGACTCATATGGCCTAACATTAGGTATTCCTTCATGAAGTCCAGATACATTTTCCGAAGTTGTGGATCTTTCAGAGTCCATCTCTCCAGCGCCTGAAACCGCCGAGCTGCGGTTTCATATGAATAGCCGAGTAACTGACGATCCTTTTTAAAGGGCAATCTGACTTGAAGCCTTCCATTTGGTAATTCCATCGTGGTTTTCGAGAAAAATTGCTCACATTCAGCTTGCTCAGGAGTCAGCCGTGTGGTATTTATTTCCAAGGGTATTTCCTCAAACGCCCAGAATTATTGGACAGTGGCGTCGATATTTGAAATGATTTTCTCGGACTGGCATAGTGTACTACTTGCTTGTCCACTGGAGCTTTGGTTTGTGGCGTACTTGCCCGAAATTATCCAGTCCAATAATATCTTTTGCAGCGTAGGCTTGTTTTGATCTGACCCATCGACAACACATCAAAGAATGTTTCAGCTCCTATTAAAATGTCAATCTTATGACACTTGAAGAAGTTTGGGTCAGCCAGCTCGATATTATGTGGTATTTTCCAGCCATTAGTATTCACTGTATGATCTGGGTGATTGGCTGATATCGAACGCATTACCCAAAAGTGTGCCGAAAATTCGTCGTTGATCCTTGATTTCACATAAGTATTTAATTTGCCTTGGACCCTTTTATTTGCATTGCCAATTCCAATTATATTCAGAGTCGACTTTTCTCTTTGAATTCGCAATTTTTGTGCTAATTCTTCGGTCATAAAGTTGACTTGCGACCCTGAGTCAAGTAAAGCTCGTGCTACATCAACTACGGCTGTAGCTACTCGTTACTCGGTTGGGCACGTTGCTAGTATGCATGGCCTGCGATGACGAAGGTTGCGTCTCAGTCTCAAAGAAGATCGGATATTGATGCAACAGCGTGTAGTGCGATCTACAACGATCTGCTTGCACTTTAAGACGGTGTGTCCCGCAAGCAATTTATGCACAAGGACAATGATTTGGCGAAGTCGAATCTTTCAAAAGCGGTACGAGCTTGGAATTTTTGGCAAGATATTATGTAATGATTCTTTGAACCACAGTGAACGCAAGTTGGCTGTTTCGAATTTGCCGGGACAAATGATGCCTTTGATCTTTCCACTTGTTGAGTTCTTCCCCTCTGTCGAATGTCTGCAATTGAAGGCCGTGTCTGTGATGAGGAAGCTTCTTCACCAGATAAGTGCTGGTATCTCTTATTGAGCATTGCTTCACAGGCAGCCCAAAGCGGCAAGCTATCGTAATCAAGTTGCTCCTCCCACTTTGACCGAGAAGTGGGATCAACATTTATTATCATAGACTTTCTTTAAACTAGCCAGCGCCTTTGGATAGTTTTTTCCGAAATTTGGAAAGACTTCACTGTGCCCAAGGCCTTACCAGATAAACAGGACACCAAATGATTAAATTTTTCTATATCCGGTATTGTTGGATCGCTATGCACTAAACTCTCAAACAAACTCATTAAACATATAATTCAGGGTGCTAATGGGGTAGTGACGCGATTATATAGCCTCTCCTATTCAATTGTCAACCTCACCTACACGTCGGTGCACCCTGTCGATAACAGAAGAGGCTCTGACGACATAACACTTTAAGCTAAGGTGTTGAGGTACCCGTGCCGAGAGCTGAATGGCTGGTAGTGATTAAAGAACCAAGTCGTTAACGGTCCCCTCCGATGCCCAGGCAAGGTCGGTTGTATTAAGTTCCTTACCCTGGTATACTGCAGAGCCAGTGGGGTGGACTCTTTCCAGTATACTCGTGGGATTCAAAACGGAGAACATACATAATGAAAATAAAAACCAGGAAGTAAGCGGGAGCGCTTTCGGAGGATGATCTCTTGGCCAGTAGCCAGGAGAGCATCAAAAACAAGGATGACAAGGGTGTCAGACATAGCACACCTGTCACAGACAATAATATTCCATCTACATCCAACAAAGGGAGCACGCCAGGCACAGCGGCCCCCAAGAAGTCTAAGAAGTCGTCCGGTATCCTGCTGAAAGCGAGGTATCAAAGGGGGCTTTTTATACTGGACAAGATCGCCAAAAATAAGAAAGATGGCCAAGTCCACGAGCGGGATGCCGACGATAAGGACAGGTACGAGGCGGTGGTCAAGCAGTATGAGACCTCACTCGCAAACAAAGCAGCACAGCCGCAACAACAGCCGAAGCGGAATCGGTCACAGGACGTGACCGATCACCCCGCAAAAAAGGGCAAGTACTCCAAACAGGGGGGGTATCCTTCCGCTGTTGCTCCGGCGGCATCAAAGCAACCCTATAGCGAGGTCGTCAGAGACCTCCTCCAGGTTGCTATTGTTGACGCGAGGAGCAGCAATGGAAGGCCGGTGCTGGCAGTGTGGAACTCTATTGAGGGACGGCTATCTGAGATGGTCGTCGAGCACCTCTTGGAGAAACAGACTCCAGTTCCTGCCTTCAACTGTGAGGAGGTTTGTCGAGGTTGTCGGGTGATCAAGTGCGCGGACGGATTCTCGAGGGAATTTCTGGGCAAATGCGTAACTAAGATTAGTAACGCATGGGAAGGTCTTTCGCTTAAGATCATCCCGGCAGCAGAGATTCCCAGGAGGCCCCGGGCGCGTATTTGGTTGCCAAAAATGGCAATGAAACTGGATGAGTCGAAGCTCATCCAGTGTTTGAAGCTGCAGAACCCAGGTGTCCCGATGGATGACTGGTCGGTCATTAAGATCGAAGAGCAGCAGCGCAACAGCCAGCCAGTCCTTCTGCTTATCTGCAATGAGTCCCTGGGGGCACTTGAGCAGAGATAGAATAAGCTTCGGTTTGACATCAGGGAGGCCAAAATGAAGGTGTTTCCGGCATCGGTGGCTCCGGATGATACCCTGGAAGAGGTTCATGACGCCAGCAAGCTCCTAGAGGGGCTCAAGCTGGCCGAGCCGGCCGGGGAAGGTGCCTCGTCATCAGCCGAGCAAACTGGAAGTGCGCCACAAACCAGCAAACAAGGATATGCTGAGAGTGGCGCAGATTAACTTGCAGCATGCCAAAGCAGCCTCGGACAACCTCATAATCCTTCTCAGAGAGGAGGACATCGACATCTGTCTTATAAAGTTACCCTGGATATGGCGCTCAAAGATTATGGGTCTGCACACCAGGGACTACAACCTTTTTTATACGCATGGTGAAGGTAAGCCAAGGTCGTGCATCCTGGTAAGGAACACAATTAACGCTTTCTTTCTACCTATTTTTAGTTCTTACGATGTCGTAGTGGTCAAGATCGAGTCGCAGAGCGGTCGTAGTCTCACGATCGCTTCTGCGTACTTGTCGCATGACAATTCAGCGCCTCCCGAGGAGGTCCAACGGCTTATCAGCAACATCAGTAACAGCAAAGAGGATGCTCTATTGGGCTGCGACGCCAATGCCAGACATGCGATTTGGGGAAGCAGCGAAACAAATGAGCGAGGTGAGTCTCTTTTTGATTTAATAATATCCTACGATCTCAATATTTGTAACAGGGGCGATTCACCTACCTTCACTTTCCCTGGTTCGGAAACCTGTAGGAGGTGGAAAGAAGTCCTTGATATTACACTCACAACTAACTCTCCCGACCTTGTAATTCGTAACTGGACAGTTTCGAAACGAATCTCCCTGTCGGATCATCGAATGATTCTCTTTGACCTAGGCTGGGAGAGGGAGGTTAGACAACCACATAGAAACCAAAAAACGAACATCTTGGAATCTTTTTGACAAGGTAGTTAGCGATAGACTCTATAGAAATAGAACAGCCATAGAGTCCCGGAATAATCTGGAAGACCGGGCCAAGTCTCTAGAAAAAAATTTTCAGGTGGCCAACAAAGTTGCCTGTCCTATATCTAGGAGTAAGAAGATCTTCCCGCCGTGGTGGGATAGGGATCTGAGTGACCTCAGGTCACTCAGGGAGTATAAAAAAGCTATACGGACTGCAAAGACAAAATCTTGGCGGGAACATTGCGAATCGATAGAGGCCACGAAGGTCTCAGCAAGACTCGGTAAAATCCTGGCTAAAGATCACTCAAATAAAACCTTTATAAAGCGCGCCGATGGCACTTGGGCGGAATCGGCAGCCGAAACTCTAGATATCCTTATAGATACACACTTTCCAGACAGTCCTGATGAGGCAACGCAAGGAAGCGAACCTGTACAGCAGGAAGTATCGGCGGCGCTGCTGGATAAAATCATGACGGAGGAGAAAATAGAGTGGGCAATTAATAGTTTCTCACCTTTTAAATCTCCGGGGGTAGACGGTATTCTCCCTAAAATGATGCAGAAGACTCAGAAATCATTGGTTAAGGAGCTAAAGGAGATCTTCCGTGCTTGTATTCGCTACAACCATATCCCGACTACATGGAGGAGAACAAGGTTTTCATTCCCAAATCAGGTAGAAGAGGACATGAATTGGCCAAGGACTTCAGGCCAATAAGTCTTATGTCCTTTGTATTAAAAACTCTAGAAAGAATCTTAGACTTATATATACGGGAGCTTCGAAATGAGAAATCTCTCTCTATAGTACAGCATGCGTACTTGAGGGGGAGGTCTACAGAAACTGCGCTACATGAAGTGGTACGCACAGTGGAGAGGTCCCTACTGTATAAACAATTCACTCAGGCGGCGTTTGTTGACGTAGAGGGAGCGTTCAATAACGTCAAGGCAGATTCCATTAGATCCGCCCTTGCCAGGACAGAAATAGCAGAACCAATTAGAAATTGGATCTCATCCCTACTTATTAACCGCGAAATAACAGCTGAGCTAGGGGGTGCGAAACGTAGTAAGCGGGTACATAGGGGCACACCGCAGGGGGGCGTGCTGTCCCCCCTGCTCTGGCTCATAATTATAAACGATATCCTTGTGGAACTTAACGCAAATGGAGTTAAGATTGTAGCGTACGCTGCTGATGTGGCGATCCTAGTCTCGGGTCCCTTCCCTTCCGTGATGAGTGAAATCACGGAAAGAACATTAGCAAAACTAAGTAGATGGGCACAAGATTAGGCCTTAGGTTGAATCCGAATAAGCTGGAGTTACTGCTCTTTACGAGGAAGTACAAACCACCTGCCTTCAGACTACCAACATTAAATGGACAGCAATTAACTCTATCTAACAGTACCAAGTATCTGGGACTGACTATAGACTGCAAACTGAATTGGAAAACATGCAGTACGGAAGGCCTGTATCGCTTTCTATGCTTGCAAATCGGGGTTTGGAAAGAAGTGGAGTCTGATGCCAAATATGGTACAAGTGGTGGTGAGACCGGTGCTGATCTATAGCTCTGTATTTTGGTGGAAAGCTCTTCGGAAGTACTGTAACACCAATAAATTACGGAAAGTCCAGAACACTACATGTGTTGGTGATGCTGAGGCCTGTCGCACCTACTCCGCTGCGGAATTGGTTCCTAATTTGAACCTCCTCCCAATTGAGTTGCACATACTATGTACTGCATCGCAAACGGCACTCAGACTCAGGGAAACTGGATGTTGGAAGTGCACTCAACAAGGACACAGTAGCATCCTTAGGAATATACCAATAGATTTAGTGGACAACAGGACGGACTTCTGCCCTCGCAAGCTGGCTTTTGAGAGAGGCATCAAGGCCGTATTTCCAAGTAGAAATGAGTGGAAGAAAGGTGGGATCCTGACTGGTAGGGATACACACATTTTCATTGATGGTTCCAAAATGGACTCTGGAGTTGGAGCAAGAATCTATTCGGAGTCCTTAGAAATATCAACGTCCGTAAAACTCCCTTCTTATTGCAGTTTGTTCCAGGCGGAGGTATACGGAATTCTGCAAGCATGCGAAATGCTCCAACAAAGGAACATAACTGGAAAGGCAACAATTCTCTCCGATAGCCAGGCAGCTATAAAGGCGCTAGCCGCGCCAACTGTTAGCTCAAAGCTGATCGGACAGTGTAAACAAATAATAACCGCAATATCTGCCTACCTCGAAGTATCAGTTATCTGGGTTCCAGGACACAAGGGAATCGCAGGCAACGAGAATGCTGATGAGCTAGCTCGCAGGGGCTCATCTGCAGACAATGAACGAACACCCTATGCCGATGTAGATGTTCCCCTAGCTGAAGCCAAGGGAGATTATTCAAAAACACTACCTAAACAAAGCGCAGCGGAAATGGACTAGCATCACGACCTGCACAATTTCAAAAGCCACCTGGCCAGACTACAGCGAGAAGAGGACAAGAAGCCTTTTGAGTAGATCTAGGGCCGTCACACACAAACTAATAGCAGTATGCACAGGCCACTGGGCCATTGGTACACATGTGGAGAAAATGGGCATCCCGCACAACGACCATTGCAGAAGCTGCAACGACTTTTCAATTCATGAATTGAAAATGCTAAAGAATTCACACTGAATTGAATTTTTAATGAATGCAGCCGCAGATGGCTGCAGCCTAAAAAGAATAGGAGTGGCGATATCCATTCAGTAGCAAGCTGGCAGCCTTTCTTCTTCTTCCCGTTTTGTTGTTTACAAAATATCTACAGTGGCTCCCAGCTTATTTCGTACAGTGACAGTTTAAAAATTGCTGCAGTCGTAATTCCTAATATAGCAAAAATTTGAACAAAATATAAATGCCATTTTAGAAAGGAAGGTTTGTTTTTTATTTTCCAAAATTTACTTTTTCAAAATTTTAGTGTTTGACACTATAAAAAAATAAAATAAGAAAAAAATAGGAAAATTCATGTCACAGCTTATTTCGTACAGTCTCTTTAAGTTCAAACTAAAAACAAAGTAAGTTGATTTTAATATTTAGTTGACATCCCTTAGCGTTAATGACAGCCTGGAGTCTATTTGGCATTGAATCCACCAATTTTTGAGTGATGTCTGGTGTGATTTTTTTCCATTCTTCCATCAGTACCTTCTTTAGGTCTTGCTTATTAGAAATCTTGTGTGTTCTTATTTTATTGTCCAAAATAGACCAAAGATTTTCAATCACATTCATGTCAGGTGACTGTGGTGGTGGAGACATCAAGTGTGGGCAGTTCCAAATAAGCCAAGATTGCACAATCCCAGATTTATGTTTTGGGTCATTATCTTGGTAGTACCGAAATTCTTCCCGCAAACCCAGTTTGTCTGCACTTTGAAGTAAATTGTTTTTCAGAATCTCGAGGTACTTCATTTTGTCCATTGTTTCCTCAATAAAAACCAATTCACCTACTCCGGCTGCTGACATACAGGCCCAAACCATCACGCTACCGCCACCATGCTTCACTGTGGGCTTAAGGTTCTCCTTGTTTAGCTCGGTATTCGCTTTACGCCAAACATATGACATTCCGTCCGAGCCAAAAATATTAAACTTAGACTCATCCGCGAAAATAACGGTATTCCAGAACGCAGGAGTATTAATAATATGCTCTTTGGCGAAGTCAAGTCGGCGTTGTATATTCATTTTCGAAATGAATGGTTTCTTTCGGGCTACTCGACCGTTCAAGTCATGATTGCGCAGCACACGTCGGACAGTTTCAGCACTGGATGATTTTCCTATTTCACGCTGAACCTCTGCAGCCAACTTCGGAGCGGATAACTTTGGATTTTTCTTAATTTTTCGTACAATATAACGCTCGTCTGAAGCGTTGAAAATCTTATTAGGTGCTTCTCTGCCCTTGTTCTCCAACCGATTTTCGCGAACGAAGCGTTGAATGATGTATTGGACAGTTGAGGCACTTAAATTTGTCATTTCAGCAATTTTTCGCACACTCTGACCTTTCCTAAAATGGTTAATTACCAGTTTACGCTGTTCCATCGTTGTACGACGACCCATAACGCTAAATGTTTAATTTACAGCACTTTAACTATTTAAAATAATAATAATAAAAATTGTTATAATAGTTAAAAAGGTCCAAAAACTCATACAATTCAAAAAAACTTTGTAACTGCGCGGCAGAATGAAACTTACTTACATTGAAGTTTGTGTACGAAATAAGATGTGAGCTGAAAATCAGCTGATCAATAGTTTTTCTCTCTTGCATGACAAAAAGAACAATTTTTGGGGTTCCCCGTTTTCTTATTAGGTTTACTAAACACATACATAGACATCTACATTCAAAACTTATTGATAAGTTTTTTAGTTTCGATGTTACAGCCATGTACATAAAAATATATACACTGTACGAAATAAGCTGTGAGCCACTGTATATGGTTGTTGGATTTTTCATTTCTGGGTTGCCATTGGCTTATATTAAATATAAAGAAAGTATTAAATGCAAAAATTTATAAAATTTTTATTTCGTATTACAATTTTTTTGTTTGTTTTTACGTAGCTATCGAAAGCTATCCGATATTTGGTTTGATAAACGCTATGACATTTTATATGGCATATTTTTTTCTGTAATTGAAAAGGTTCCCTAAAAATTTTTTTGATATATAGAGGGTGTATCATATTTGTATTAATTTTTATATAAAATGAGCAGCTTGATTCAACATCCTACTACAAGAAAAAATGGGGAATTCTTGTGCGTTGTCGCATATCCAATACAAAACTGCAGGGTACTGTAGAGCCATTGGAGAGAATTCTAATGAAAGAAGGAGAAAAAGTAAATAAAACAACAACAAACACATGGGAAAAGAAGTTGAAAAGGAAACAAGAAACACACTAGCTTGACACTATAAGACGCTAGTTTCTGACAGTATACCGCGCAGCCAATAGGAATTTTTTGTAGTTGCTCTACCTTCATAATAACACCATGGGGTTTGTTCCAAAGCAGCTATGCTTTTCATGGTAATAAATAATATATTTCCAGTATTTCAGAGTTTAAAAGAGTTATAATATTGAATGAATTCATCATATTTTTAAGCCTTTGAAGAATATGATTGATATTTTTCAATTCCCACTCTTTAATGAATTGTAAAGTGTGATAATTTTAAGCTTTTGATGATGAATGGTTCGTCTGTCATTCTTTAATTAATTCAAAGCAATAGAGTGCAGCCTCGTTGATGCAGCTTTTAAATGAATTAAGGGTGAGTGAATTATTTTACAGCTCTGCTATACATAATGTCTGTAAGAAATGCTTTATGTCTTGTGAAAATAAAATGTTATTTTGCGTTTAATTAATTACATGGCATCATTTTCCACAAAACTTGTAAATGTCTTAACATGACAATATGCATATATACGTAGATTTGTACATTTTATTACTGAGGATCAAAGAAAAAGAGAAGGATATACAGTGGCTCACAGCTTATTTCGTACAGTGTATATATTTTTATGTACATGGCTGTAACATCGAAACTAAAAAACTTATCGATAAGTTTTGAATGTAGATGTCTGTGTATGTGTTTAGTAAACCTAATAAGAAAACGGGGAACCCCAAAAATTTTTCTTTTTGTTATGCAAGAGAGAAAAACTATTGATCAGCTGATTTTCAGCTCACATCTTATTTCGTACACAAACTTTAATGTAAGTAAGTTTCATTTTGCCGCGCAGTTACAAAGTTTTTTTGAATTGTATGAGTTTTTGGACCTTTTTAACTATTATAACAATTTTTATTATTATTATTTTAAATAGTTAAAGTGCTGTAAATTAAACATTTAGCTTTATGGGTCATCGTACAACGATGGAACAGCGTAAACTGGTAATTAACCATTTTAGGAAAGGTCAGAGTGTGCGAAAAATTGCTGAAATGACAAATTTAAGTGCCTCAACTGTCCAATACATCATTCAACGCTTCGTCCGCGAAAATCGGTTGGAGAACAAGGGCAGAGAAGCACCTAATAAGATTTTCAACGCATCAGACGAGCGTTATATTGTACGAAAAATTAAGAAAAATCCAAAGTTATCCGCTCCGAAGTTGGCTGCAGAGGTTCAGCGTGAAATAGGAAAATCATCCAGTGCTGAAACTGTCCGACGTGTGCTGCGCAATCATGACTTGAACGGTCGAGTAGCCCGAAAGAAACCATTCATTTCGAAAATGAATATACAACGCCGACTTGACTTCGCCAAAGAGCATATTATTAATACTCCTGCGTTCTGGAATACCGTTATTTTCGCGGATGAGTCTAAGTTTAATATTTTTGGCTCGGACGGAATGTCATATGTTTGGCGTAAAGCTAATACCGAGCTAAACAAGGAGAACCTTAAGCCCACAGTGAAGCATGGTGGCGGTAGCGTGATGGTTTGGGCCTGTATGTCAGCAGCCGGAGTAGGTGAATTGGTTTTTATTGAGGGAACAATGGACAAAATGAAGTACCTCGAGATTCTGAAAAACAATTTACTTCGAAGTGCAGACAAACTGGGTTTGCGGGAAGAATTTCGGTATTACCAAGATAATGACCCAAAACATAAATCTGGGATTGTGCAATCTTGGCTTATTTGAACTGCTCACACTTGATGTCTCCACCACCACAGTCACCTGACATGAATGTGATTGAAAATCTTTAGTCTATTTTGGACAATAAAATAAGAACACACAAGATTTCTAATAAGCAAGACCTAAAGAAGGTACTGATGGAGGAATGGAAAAAAATCACACCAGACATCACTCAAAAATTGGTGGATTCAATGCCAAGTAGACTCCAGGCTGTCATTAACGCTAAGGGATGTCATACTAAATATTAAAATCAACTTACTTTGTTTTTAGTTTGAACTTAAAGAGACTGTACGAAATAAGCTGTGACATGAATTTTCCTATTTTTTTCTTATTTTATTTTTTTATAGTGTCAAACACTAAAATTTTGAAAAAGTAAATTAAAAAAGTAAATAAAAAACAAACCTTCCTTTCAAAAATGGCATTTATATTTTGTTCAAATTTTTGCTATATTAGGAATTACGACTGCAGCAATTTTTAAACTGTCACTGTACGAAATAAGCTGGGAGCCACTGTACATTGAAATATACACACATAACTACATACATTCTTATAAACAACATTTAAAATTTATTAACAAGTTTTAAAGTTTTTATTGCATTCAATTAGACACATTTTCCAAAGAAGTTACACTGAAATATGACTAAAAAGATATTTTTAGTTTGAAATGCTTTTAAACATTTTTCATTTAGTCGTTAATTAACTATGTTGATATTGAAATGAACCTTCTGGCAAATATGTAGGTACTCACATGTATTTTCTAATTGTCTACTTGTTTTACTTTCTAGCTAATTTAATACAATTTATTTAGTAACATTTGAATACCAATTATTGCATTCGATTTAAAGGAGAAATGATTTGGAAAGGTTATGCACACAATAATGATAAAAATAGATATCTGCTAGCACGTGAGCTGAAATGTATACTTGCCTAAATACATTTTTCACACTAACAACTTCAAGGAATTGAAGAATATGCACACCTCAAGTGTTTATAACATAAAGAGGTATAAGTATACAGTAAACCCTCGGTTAAAGAACACTATTCATGCCAGAATGTTGATTAAGCAAAACCATTATTCTCATATAAATCAATGTAATACAAAATAATGCGTGGCAGATCGAAAATAGTACACGCTAAAATATTTGAATATCATATTTTATTATATGATATATAACAATTTTTAGGGAGCTTAATATAGAACGAAATGAGACGTTTTGCTACGGAAAAAACGAAAAAATAAAAAAACCTGTTTTTATAATAACTGCATAGTTCCGTATGTACATTACTTGTACACTTGACGTGTGTCCTGGGATATTCATAAATAGTTAATACATATTGAACTATAAATAGATTAAAAATATTAACTATAAATATAAAAAGTTGTTACTTTCTAATGAAATTTGCTCCTTAATTTAAATATTACAAATGTTAAAATTACACTGTTTGAAGAGGCCCCCATATTTTTCTTTAACATTTGCAAGACAATGGATATTTATATGAAGTGAAATTATTCGAACGGATTCTCAAATTAATTTTCCTATTAACCATATTTGGGGTTCAAGTTTTTGTTTTCTATTTTTGAGTACAATTTTATTTTCTTGAAAGTATTATTCTTTCACCCGAATTTTTGGACGAATGCGTGGTCCAAAAATTCTGAAACAAACTTATAGCTTTAGTAGAGTATTTTTTAAAAATATTAATCTTCATATATCCTACACTGAGAAAAAAATATTTTATGAGTAATAATTTTTTAGGTGTGATATTTTTTAAACAAATTTCTTCACAATTTCTTCTTCTATTATATATTTTTTTCCAGATTTTTAGAAAGTATAGATCATATTCCAAAATTAAGAAAACCTTAACCACTTTGTATTAAAATCGTGATATTACATGAACCACTTAACCGATTTTAGTTTTTTAGGGTGCGTTTTAGAACTAAAAGTGGCACCTTTCTGTTTCCATTACATTTCTGACACACTAATATTTTTAAATCACTGTTAAAATTAAAAATATTGTTACGTTTTTATTCTGTGAACGTTTAATTCTATTTGAATTACCTTGTTCGATCACTGGATTCTGTTAATGATAACTGCAACACTTATTTTGTACAACTATATACAGCAACAATTTATTTAATAATCTCTATTTACAATCAACACTGTTTACAATCAACTATTTACTATAACACTTAAATGTACTTGCAACTTTTGCCTCTGTATCAATGTTTTCGCAATCACGTTCGGAAGTAGATTGATTGTCAATTCTCAACACTGGCTCTATTTATACTCTGTTGGCAACACCCCAGAATCTTCCTTTATCGAGATTCTTCTCTTCCTTTCTCGTTGGCTTGTTCTGGTTATCGCTTATTTCTTTTTGTTGACATTCGTTTCGATGCTGCCAATAGAGTCAGTCACAATAGTGATGAGTAATCAACTATCGATACTCGTTACACTGCCCTCCTCTTAACCTTGTTCGTCCCGAACAAGTTTTTATACTTCCCCTCGATATGGCGCAAGTCGCTCCAAGTGCACTACTTTAAACTTTGCTCTTTTATTCCAGGCACGTTGAATGCGATACACTACGTCATTTATCTTTGCTATAATCTCATATGGTCCTTCCCAATGAGTCTGTAGTTTAGGAGACAGGCCTTTCTTTCGTTGTGGATTATGAAGCATTACAAGCTCTCCTTCATAGAACCCTTTTGAATTTGCTTTCAAGTCATACCTGGCCTTCATCTTATCGCTTATCATCTGCGACCGCTCTCTGATGAACCGATGTACTTCATCCAACTGTTCCCGCTTTTCGCTAGTATAATTACCTTCGGTTGATCTCGTTGGTGTTACGACTCCAAATTTTAAATCAGCTGGCAGTCTTAACTCGTTTCCAAAAATTGCCATTGCCGGTGTAGTAGCCGTCGTATCATGTTGTGCGCATCGATATGCCATGAGGAACATTGGTATATGTACATCCCAGTCTCTTTGGTATTTATCTACGACTTTTCTCAAATATTCCTCCAAGGTACGGTTAAATCGTTCTACCATGCCATCAGATTGTGGATGCAAAGGTGTTGTACGAGTTTTGTATATACCCAGCATACGGCATATCTCTTGGAATACAACTGATTCGAAATTTCGACCTTGGTCTGAGTGTAACTCCATCGGTACACCAAAACGAGTAACCCATTGGTTGACGAATACATCCGCAACTGTACTAGCTTCCTGATTTGGAATGGGGTATACTTCAGGCCATTTACTGAAGTAATCTATAACCACCAGAACATACTTGTTTCCTGCGTTGCTTATTGGAAATGGCCCAGCTATGTCCATAGCAATTCGCTCAAATGGAGCACCCACGGTGTTTTGGTGCATCTTACATCGACTTTTCTTAGTGGGATCTTTGGCCATTACACATTGCTTACATTTCCGAATCCAATCAGCGACATGGTCATGACATCCAACCCAATAAAATCGGTTCTTTATTTTCTCGACGGTTTTGGTGATTCCCAAATGCCCTCCACTGGAGGCATTGTGATACTCAGCTATCACTTCATTTATTCTCGCCTTGGGTACCACTAGAAGATCATTAGTGATTTTTCCATCCACACTTTCCCATGCTCGGAATAAACATCCGTCTCGTAAGTGCAGGCTTTGCCACTGCGCCCAGTATGCCTTTGCTATTGGACTCTCATTAGCCATTTCTTGCCAATCTGGACGTATGCCCTGCTCCTTGTATTCCATAATCTTTACGAGATCTGGGTCGTTCCGCTGATCTTCTTGCACTCGTTCGGTTGTCCATGACTCCTCCGGCAATATATTCGTAAGTCGTATGTCGACAATGTGCTCCTTGCTTTCCACTCGAGAACAATGTTTACATTCCATTTTGCAAGGACGACGAGATAGAGCATCCGCGTTGCCGTGATGTCCTCCTTTACGATGTTCGATGGTAAAATCATAACTCTGCAGCCTTTCAATCCAGCGCGCCAATTGTCCTTCTGGGTTTTTAAATTGCAATAACCACCTTAGCGCTGAGTGGTCAGTTCGTAGATGAAATGACTGACCGTACAAGTATTTATGGAAATACTTTACACATTCCAGTATTGCGAGCAACTCTCTTCGTGTGACACAGTAATTTCTTTCTGACTTCGACAGGATTTTACTGTAGTATGCTATTACTTTTTCTTGCCCATCTATGATCTGAGAGAGCACACCACCTATTCCATAGCCACTCGCATCTGTGTCCAACACAAACTTTTGACCAGGTACTGGATACGCTAAAATTGGTGCTGAACAGAGTTTTTCTTTCAGCTGTTCGAATGCTTTCTGTTGATCCTCGCCCCACACAAATGGTTTGTTCTTTCTTGTCAACTCATGCAGACTGCTGGCGATGTTTGCAAATCCAGGAACAAATCGTCTATAGTAGGTGCATAAGCCTAGGAAGCTTCTTAGCTCGTGAAGATTCGACGGAATAGGCCATTCTTGAACTGCTGCTACTTTCTCCTCGTCGGTATTTACCCCTTCTGTTGTTACTTTATGACCAAGATATTTAACTTCTTGCCTGAAGAGTGAACACTTTTTCATATTCAGTTTAAGCCCTGCTGATTGTATACGCTCAAATACTTCTTTCAACTTTTCCAGGTGGTCGTTAAAATCTTTTCCCATCACAATAATGTCATCGAGATACACCAAGCACGTTTTCCAGTGTAGTCCTCTGAGTACACGCTCCATCAAACGTTCGAAAGTAGCTGGCGCATTGCATAAACCAAATGGCATGACTGTAAATTGCCATAGACCATCGCCAATACTGAAAGCTGTTTTCTCTTTGTCTTCCTTACCAAGTTCCACTTGCCAGTAGCCACTTTGCAAATCAAGAGTTGAGAACCACTTCGCACCAGATAGTGTGTCCAGAGTGTCATCGATTCTTGGCAGTGGATAGCTGTCTTTTTTCGTAATATCATTTAGCTTTCTGTAATCCACACAGAATCGAGTACTTCCATCCTTCTTCTTTACCAGCACAACTGGTGAACTCCATGGACTCGCTGATGGTTGAATAACACCTTGTTTCTGCATATCGGAAATCAGCTTAATGGCTTCGTCTCTTTTGGCCAAACGAACTCGTCGTGGTGCTTGACGAATTGGTCTAGAATCACCGGTGTCAATGTGATGCTTCACGATGGTTGTTCGTCCTCCAGTTTTTCCATTTGAAGAAAATATTGAACTGTACTTCTCCAATACTTGTAAAGCCTTTTCTTTTTGCTGTTTGGTAAGCACACCTGCCCATTCCTCCATCTGTGCTTTTATTTCCGCCTTGCCAGTTCCTGATCTTCCACTTTTTATCGACGAACCCTTTTCGCAGTCTACTACGGCAGTAACTTCCTGGCAATGACCAATCACCATTCCTTTCTTTACAACTGTAGATGTATTAGTTGGATTTAAAATTCGCACCGGTACTATTCCATTTTCTTTAGGTTCTACTAACGTCCTACCAAGTATGATGTTTTTATTCGTTATTTCTTTATCTGCTTCCACCAGCCACAACTTGCCTGTCCCATCATCCACATTCATCTGTGCCCATATCACCGCTTCTGATTTTGCTGGAACCTCTTGGCGTTGACATGCCAGTACTCGTTTGATGTTCCCACTACGCTTGTAACCGATGTTCAATGGTAGTTCGACATTTGCATAACGTAGTATCCGTTGATTTAAATCTAACGTAAATCCGTTGTCAATCATAAAATCAACACCAATTATTACGTCATCGATGATGTCGGCCACAATGAATTCATGTTCCCATGTGCAATTTCCAATAGATACTCGTTTCTTTATCTTGCCCAGAATTTGAGCATCCTCACCCGTTGCTGTACGCAATTTTATTCCCATTAAAGGCTCAAACCTCTTTACCAAATCGCTCTTGATTATAGAATGTGATGCACCAGTGTCCAGGGTTAACATGAATTCCATATTGTCCAATTTTCCATCAATAGTCAAGCTGCTTGGCACACGCTGTAGTTGTGAAATGTGAATGATGGGGCAACCCACTGTTGGAGTCAGTTCACGCCCCGCTGAACTGACTCGATTTAGTTTAACGATGGATTTGTGTTAGTGGAGCGATCGCTATCCACCTTATTCTCCTTCTTTTGTCTTCCTGGAGAATTCGATCTTGATCGCTTTCGTCGTAGACGGCAGTCACGCGCCATGTGTCCTGGTTTGTCGCAAATAAAGCACTTACCAGTAAATTTGATTTCGCGTCGACCTGTTGTTCTTGCTTCAGGCTGCACTACAGATTTGAATGCCTGACACACTACTTCAACCAGATCTGCTGTTTCTGTTTCTAGTTGGCGTACCCGTGGCATTGGTCGACACATCAAACTGGCGGCTTCAAACGTCAATGCACTACTGACTGTTTCGGCATAAGTATTCCTTGGTGACATGACTAGGGCACGCTTTGTCTCTCCATCACGTATGCCATCTATGAATGCCTCTATTTTTATTTTTTCGACGAACTCTTCCGAATTACCGGAGAACGCTAGATGACATAAGCGCTCAATATCGGAAGCGAATTCCTGAAGACTCTCATTACTCCGTTGCACTCGCGATCTCAATTCCACTCGATGTAATTGACTCTTGTATTCATTTCCATATTTCCGCTGGAGTGTGTCCATCAGTGATTGGTAGCTACCACGATCTTTCTCTGGAATCATCTGTAACACGTCGGAAGCATTACCTTTTAATGCGACTATTAAAGCAGCAGTCTTGTCGCTATCATCCCATTGATTTTTCGAAGCTGTTGTCTCGAATTGAAGCTTAAAGATATTGAATGGCGTGCTTCCGTCAAATGTTGGTGGCTTTAGTTTAATTGTAGTTGACTCTCTTATCACTGATGTGGTTGCTCCACTTATTTTTAGTTGGTTGAGATCGTGCTGTAATTTCTCGAACTTATCTTCCAAGTCATCTACATGTTCCTTCAGATCCATGACTTTTTCATTAATGGTTCCGGAAATTTCCTGAAATCTAATCTCAATTCCTTTTTGTAGATTTTCGATGACGTGTTCTTGTCGAGCCGAACCTTCTTGAATTTCCATACGCAATTCAGCCGAATGTTCTTGAAGCTTGGAGTCAATTGTTTTCTGGAACTCTCCCATAGCGTTTTCTTGGCGAGACGCATTTTCTTGTAGCTGTTGTTTCTGCTGTTGCATCATGGTTTTCATGAAATCCATGAGTTGACCACTCGAATCTATTTTGCTCTCTTCCTCAGCGTGCACAACTGCTTGTATATCGGCTTCCTCGAAGAACTCATGTTCTTCTACATTAATTTCCTTAGCCTCCATAGCTTGCCTCAGCCTCACCAGCAGTTCCGCCTTTGTACCTGATGACGATAGATTCATCTCTACCAACAGCTTTTTAAGCTGGTCCACTTTTAGTTGGTCAATTTTCACCATCTTTACAGAATCCCACTTCTGACACCAATTGTTACGTTTTTATTCTGTGAACGTTTAATTCTATTTGAATTACCTTGTTCGATCACTGGATTCTGTTAATGATAACTGCAACACTTATTTTGTACAACTATATACAGCAACAATTTATTTAATAATCAACACTGTTTACAATCAACTATTTACTATAACACTTAAATGTACTTGCAACTTTTGCCTCTGTATCAATGTTTTCGCAATCACGTTCGGAAGTAGATTGATTGTCAATTCTCAACACTGGCTCTATTTATACTGTTGGCAACACCCCAGAATCTTCCTTTATCGAGATTCTTCTCTTCCTTTCTCGTTGGCTTGTTCTGGTTATCGCTTATTTCTTTTTGTTGACATTCGTTTCGATGCTGCCAATAGAGTCAGTCACAATAGTGATGAGTAATCAACTATAGATACTCGTTACAATATTGTAACAATATTTATATTGTTATATATATTTATATTGTTATATATTACAATATTGTAACGAGTATCGATAGTTGATTACTCATCACTATTGTGACTGACACTATTGGCAGCATCGAAACGAATGTCAACAAAAAGAAATAAGCGATAACCAGAACAAGCCAACGAGAAAGAAATCGAAGAATCTCGATAAAGGAAGATTCCGGGGTGTTGCCAACAGAGTATAAATAGAGTCAGTGTTGACAAGTGAGAATCAATTTGATCCCGAACGTGATTGCAGAAACATCGATACAGAGGCAAAAGTTGCAAGTACATTTAAGTATTATTGTAAATAGTTGATTGTAATTAGAGTTGATTGTACATAGAGATTATTAAATAAATTGTTGCATAAATATAGTTGTATAAAATAAGTGTTGCAGTTATTATTAACAGAATCCAGTGATCGAACAAGGTAATTCAAATAGAATTAAACGCTCACAGAATAACAAGGTTAAGGTTTTCTTAATTGTTGAATATGATCTATACGTCTCCAGGTTATGGCTAAAAGTAACCATGGTGTTTATTCCTAAAGGTCGGAAAACGTGCTATTCCAAGTCATGTGATTTTATTCCTATGTCCATTAAACTTCTGAAAGACATAGAAACCTGTGAAAGACTAATTTTTGTTTACATAGAAGCTTTGTAAGCATGCTCATCGCGCAGCAATACCAGATCTCCAATCTTTAGGTTAATCTTACTTTGACGCCATTTCCGCCGCACCTGTAGTTCTCGCAGATACTCGCAGCTCCATCTCTTCCAAAAGTCTTGTTGCGTTTGTCGCAGTTGCTTCCATCGTTTGAGCCGATTCGTATGGATATGAAGCAAATTCGGGTCCGCCCACCAAGAAGTGGCCAGGGGTAAGCGCAATTAGGTCGTTTGGGTCATCCGTCAACGCAGACAAGGGCCTGGAATTAAGTACGGCTTCTACTTGCTTGAGAACGGTGTAGAACTCTTCAAATGAAAGTGTTGCGCTACCGATGGTTCGTTTTAGGTGGTGCTTCATGCTTTTAATGCCGGCCTCCCATATGCCACCAAAATTTGGACACCCCGGTGGTATGAAGTGCCACGAGACACCATGACTCGTTGCATATCTGCCTGCAGCTTCCAGTTGTTTAATTAAGGCCTTGCGATCTTCTTTTAACTCGGCATTGGCGCCACTGAATGTTGTAGCACAGTCGCTATAAATATCGGAGCTATATCCCCGCTGAGCGAAGAACCGTCGAAGTGCCGCGAGAAATGCTTCAGTGCTCATGTCGCTGACTAATTCTAGGTGAATCGCTCGAGTACTGAAGCACACGAAAAGCGCAACGTATCCCTTGTAACTGTGATGACCTCTGCCTTTCGTTGAGCTCATAATGTGACTCCATGGGTGACAGCGATGTGTTTGGACTCGACATTGTGGATGTCAGATGCAGGCTTGCTTCAATCGCTAACAAGAGGCCCATTAATAATATAAACTTAGAAGCAGTTGAAAACTGTCTTTCTATGCTTGAGGTCGATGAACCTGTTATTAGGTTCATCAGTCTGCTGCTAAGGTCACTCGCTCGAAATTGGCGACATCGTCCTTTAGGAGATTTGTGATTAAGGGCACCCCACAAGGAGTATGTTATAGCCTCCTCTTTGGAACTTAACTATAAATGATTTTCTAAGATCATTACAAACCACGGTATGCACAGCGTTAGCATATGTAGATGACGTGGCACTTGTTGCATCGGAAAAAAACTTAAATACACTCAAATACACTCTAAATATGGGCTTCAAACTCTGGTCTGGTCATCAACCCTACCAAAACTCTTCACTAGGAAGCACAAAATTGCGGTTTTATGTACAGGCAAAGTACTTGGGAATGGCTTTAGATAGAAAACATAGTTGGAAACCAAACATGGAGGAAAGACAGCAGCACTTTATTTCTGTAAGAAAGCCATAGGTAAAAGATTTAGGTTGAGTCCAACGATCGTATCATGGTTATATTGTGCAGTCGTCAAACCAATTCTTTTTTATAAGATACTAGTCTGATGGGAATGCTTAAAAAAAGAGATACACAGTCGTTTAATTAGGTTAATGAATAAGGTTCAAAGTACGTCTGCAGTGCTGACAACAAGCGCCCTAAGGAATGCTCAGTATAAAGCACTCTACTCACTTTTACATCTGCTCCCTATGGATCTATATGGCAAGCAGAGTGCGCTCATATCAGTAATGTATGTAGGCTACATGTAGTTTCATGCTGGACTCAACCAGGGTACATACATTAAAGGATCCCGTGGGTGTGTACTACAATTCCCGATGACATCTATTATACCATTCCTACAACATGCTTTGACGATAGGTTCTAAACCCATATCTCCTTATAGGGGTATTGTCAATGAATGGAGTTCATTCGGTACAAATGTATACAGGCGGCTCCAAATTGGAGGGACGGGTAGGAGTTGGCGTCTTCTCTGATTCCTCTGAGCTTAAGTTCCGATTACCGAACTTCTGCAGCGTTTTTGAAGCTGAGATCATGGCCATAAATGAGGCGGCAATGTGGCATCGCTGTAATACAGTATCCTTCAAAGATATCTATATTTACATCGACAGTCAAGACGATATTAAGTGCCTCGGAGGAACGTTCCTTGCAGCGGCCGCTTAGCTTTTAACGAGATAACAGAGCACTGCAATGTACACATTGTATGGGTACCGGGCATAGGTACATTCTATGGAACTGTGAGGGATACGAGCTGGCGAGATTTGGCACTAGGTCGCTAGAGATCGATCCATCTCATCAAGCAAGGGTTCCGAAGTTTAAATAGAATCATCGATTCCTGGTACCGCAATGGGCCATTTTTTGGCCTAAGTGCGCTCCCCATTAGACGTGCGTCCGCATAGTCTAACCTTACATAATAGTCATTTTGATGTAAGTGTCACAAATTTGGTGCTGTTTTGACCGTAAAACCCATCACCAAAATTCATTTACTTGCACTATACTTGTATTGTTATGCTCATGAAATTTTTTTTACAAAAAATTCCAAACGTTAATCAAACACAGGCCATCTTACCAAAAGAAGTGGGCATAATTCTGTTTAAATGTATACCTGCTAGCACATATGGTGCATATGTGAACAGCATCATAAATGCAAGCTCCAGTGCTGGATGTTTTCGCAAAACAATATTGCGCCTGTCGAAGCGAAAAACATCTAACAAAATGTTTTCTGAGTCGAGATGATGATAACCTTACGTGTCGAGCCTTCTGCATAGGCTGGGCTATGAACTGAGTGGGTGATTGTATTGACCAACACAATAGAAATGACATCGTTCAACATACTTTTACCAAATACCAACGTATTAGTATTGGACCCATGTCAAGTGCCCCCAGCAGGAATGGTAGAGCCAATATCACATGTTTGAGAAGTTGAGCCTACATCTACAGAACCACGACAACAGAAACAAACGAAATAAAAAAATGCATTTTTAATTTGTACATGCAACTACAACCGATATCCGCGATGCCTAATGCGCCAATGACTAACGCAGAGAATTTCTATGTGTCCACAAGATAAGCGTTAGCTGAAAAATTAACTAATATTTCGTCAATTTAGAAATTTTCTTCAGAATACATTTACAAAAAAAATTTACTCTTTCAGAGTTTTTAAAAATGGTTTACACAAATTTAGCCAGTGTCACCTTATTGAGGGAAAAACCAACCGCTGATCGATGGCCATCAAATTCACAATGGAAAGCTGGCAATTTACAATTCTGTTACGTTTTTATTTTGTGAACGGTTAATTCTATTTGAATTAACCTTGTTCGATCACTGGATTCTGTTAATAATAATTACAATACTTATTTTGTACAACTATACACAGCAACAATTTATTTAATCAACTCTATATACAATCAACTATTTACAATAACTCTTTAATGTACTTGCAACTTTTGTATCAATGTTTGCACGATCGCGTTCGAAATTTATTTGTTTTTGTGTTGTGCACAACTGGCCATATTTATACTATGTGGCAACACTCCAGAATCATCCTTTATCGTATTCGAGTTTCTTCTCTTTTTTCTTGTTGGCTAGTTCTGGTTATCGACTATTTATTTTTCTTAACATTCGTTTTGATGTTACTATTATTAGTGCCATTCACAATTAGTGATGTATAATCAACCATCGATACTCGTTACAGTATTGTTACGTTTTTATTTTGTGAACGTTTAATTCTATTTGAATTAACCTTGTTCGATCACTGGATTCTGTTAATAACAATTGCAACACTTATTTTGTGTAACTTTATACAGCAACAATTTATTTAATTAACTCGATTTACAATTAACTATTTGCAATAACTCTTGAATGTACTTGCAACTTTTTCCTCTAATACTGTACCAATGCTTGCGCGATCACTTTCGGGATTCAATTGATTTCATTTGTCAACACTGGGCCTATTTATACTCTTTGGCAACACTCCAGAATCTTCCTTTGTTGTAATCGAGATTCTTCACTGATTATAGCAGAAGTCAGGGCGTCGCGTGTTGTGGATGCGACATCTGTTGCATCTGCTCGCATAGGTCACTCGTTTTAGCGTTGCGCACCTTATTAGTTTTTAGTGTACATCTTAATTTTTAATATTTTTAGCCGGTTAAGTTATTTTATTTTTGTGAATTTCCTAAAGTGAAGGGTGATCTACCAACTCATTTTGTGAGTAAGTGGTGGAGATTTGGGTTGCAAAGAGAGAAATAAAGAATAGAAGAATAAAATAGTTGCGTGACAATCGATCGTATTTTTGCTGATGGAATAGATAAAGTAGCATCAGTCCTTCATAGGGGATTGCTATGGTTCCAGCAAGCAAAGCAATCCAGGAAGGGTTGGTACGCACGCCCAGGCTGCTGGAGGAGGACACCATACAAAGTAGTGAAGGAGATGAGGCGGTTGCGTCGATTACGTTGATGGCGTCGATTGAGTGCATGAAGTGAGTCGTGGTGAATATGTGTGTGTGTTAGTGTAAGTGTTGGTCTTCTTATTCTATAGGTGGACTTTATTGTCTGTTCGTTGTTCTGTCTCGACGGGTTCAGAACTACGGCCCTGAACATTTCATCAGCCGGTGCATTGTCGCGGCAGAACCATGTCACGAACAGACAATAATGGCGCCCAAATAAAAAAAGAAAGGTTAATAACATCATGTGTCTGCGTTGTGTAGTTGTGTATTTGTCGTGCGTTCTGTGCTTTATGTGTTGTTCTCGTTTCGGTATTATATTAAGAAAAAACCTCCCTGTGTTGGTAGGTCAGCCCGATAAGTCCTTAGCTCACCCAAATTTCTCTCTTGTGCTGGAGCTGTCATCTTTGACAGATGAATGACGGTAGTTGTTTATAGATTTTTTTATTGGTTTATTCCAAAACGGTTAATAACACTACCATCGTGAAACATGACATTGATACCGGTGATTCTAGACAAATCCGTCAATCACCACTACGAGTTCCATTGGCCAAGGAAATAAAGCCATTAAACTGATTATCGATTACAGCTGATTACAGAAGCAAGGTGTTGAACCATCAGCAAGTCCATGGAGTTCACCAGTTGTACTGGTAAAGAAGAATGATGGAAGTGCTCGATTCTGTGTGGATTACAGAAAGCTAAATGATATCACGAATAAATACAGCTATCCACTGCCAAGAATCGATGATACTCTAGACACTCTATCTGGTGCAAAGTGGTCCTCAACTCTTGTTTTGCAAAGTGACTACTCGTAAGTGGAGCTTGGTAAGGAGGACAAAGAGAAAACAGCTTTCAGTATTAGCGATGGTCTATGGCAATGTACAGTGATGCCATTTGGCTTATGCAATGAGCCAGCTACTTTCGAACGTTTGATGGAACGTGTACTCAGAGAACTACACTGGAAAACGTGCTTGCTGTACCTCGATGACATTATTGTAATGAAAAAAGATTTTAACGACCACCTGGAAAAATTGAAAGAAGTATTTGAGCGTATACAATTAGCAGGGCTTAAACTGAATGTGAAAAAGTGTTCACTCTTCAGGCGAGAAGTTAAAGATATTGGTCATAAAGTAACAACAGAAGGGGTATATACCGACGAGGAGAAAGTAGCAGCAGTACAAGAATGGCCTATTCCGACGAATGTACACGAGTTAAGAAGCTTTCTAGGCTTATGTACCTACTATAGACGATTTGTTCCTGGATTTGCAAACGTCGCCAGGAGTCTGCATGAGTTAACAAGAAAGAACAAACCATTTGTGTGGGGCGAGGAACAACAGAAAGCATTCGAACAGTTGATAGAAATACTCTGTTCAGCACTAGTAATAGCGTATCCAGTACCTAGTCAAAAGTTTGTGTTGGACACAGATGCGAGTGGGTATGGAATAGGTGGTGTGCTCTCTCAGATCATAGATGGGCAAGAAAAAGTAATAGCATACTACAGTAAAATCCTGTCGAAGCCAGAAAGAAACTACTGTGTCACTCGAAGAGGGTTGCTCGCAATACTGGAATGTGTAAAGTATTTCCATAAATATTTGTACGGTCAGTCATTTCATCTACGAACTGACCACGCAGCGCTAAGATGGTTATTACAATTTAAAAACCCAGAAGGACAATTGGCGCGCTGGATTGAAAGGTAGCAGAGTTACCATTTTACCATCGAACATCGTAAAGGAGAACATCAAGGCAACGCGGATGCTCTATCTCGTCGTCCTTTAAAAATGTAATGTAAACTTGGACCACCGAACGAGTGCAAGAAAATCAACGGAACGACCCAGATCTCGTAAAGATTATGTAATACAAGGAGCAGGGCGTACGTCCAGATTGGCAAGAAATGGCTAATGAGAGTCCAATATCAAATGCATACTGGGCGGAGAGGCAAAGCCTGCACTTGAGAGATGCAGGAAAACGTTTCCGAACGTGGAAAATTTAAATTGGAAAAATCGCTAATGAACTTCTAGTGGTATCCAAGGCAACAATACACGAAGTGATAGCTGAGTATTACAATGCTTCCAGTGAAGGGCATGTGGGCATCACCAAAACCCTTGAGAAAATAAAGAAACAATTTTATTGGGTTGGATGCCATGACCATGTCGCTAATTGGCTTCGGAAGTGTGAGCAATGTGCAATGGACAAAGGTTCCATTAAGACAGGAGTTAAGACTGCCTGCTGATTTAAAATTTGGAATCGCCACACCAACAAGATTAACCGAAGTTGGATGAAGGGCATCAGTTCATCAGAGAGCGGTCGCATAGAAATGGCTAATGAGAGTCCAATATCAAATGCATACTGGGCGGAGAGGCAAAGCCTGCACTTGAGAGATGGATGTCTATTCCGAACATGGGAAATTTAAATTGGAAAAATCACTAATGAACTTCTATTGGTATCCAAGGCAAGAATAAACGAAGTGATAGCTGAGTATTACAATGCTTCCAGTGAAGGGCATGTGGGCATCACCAAAACCCTTGAGAAAATAAAGAAACAATTTTATTGGGTTGGATGCCATGACCATGTCGCTAATTGGATTCGGATTGTGAGCAATGTGCAATGGACAAAGGTTCCATTAAGACAGGAGTTAAGACTGCCTGCTGATTTAAAATTTGGAATCGCCACAGCAAGATTAACCGAAGTTGGATGAAGGACATCAGTTCATCAGAGAGCGGTCGCAGATAATAAGCGATAAGATGAAGGCCAGGAATGACTTGAAAACAAATTCAAAAGGGTTCTATGGAGGAGAGCTTGTAACGCTTCATAATCCACAACGAAAGAATGGCCTGTCCCCTAAAACGAGATTATAGCAAAGATAAATGATTTAGTATATGTATTCAACGTGCCTCGAATAAAACAACAAAGTTTAAAATAGCGCACTTGTAGCGACTTGCGCCATATTAGGGGGAAGTATAAAAACTTGTTCGGGACGAATAAGGTTAAGATCAGGGCAGTGTAATGAGTATCGATGGTTGGTTACTCATCACTAATTGTGAATGGCACGAATATTGGCAACATCGAAACGAATGTCTACAATAGGAAATAGGCGATAACCAGAACAAGCCACCGAGAAAGAAAGAGGAGAATCTCGACTACGATGATGGAAAATTCTGGAGTCTTGCCAAAGAGTATAAATAGGGCCAGTTCTTGACAAATGAAATCAATTGAATCCCGAAAGTGATAGAGGAAACATTGGTACAGTATTAGAGGCAAAATTTGCAAGTACATTAAAGAGTTAGTGTAAATAGTTGATTGTAAATAGAGTTTATTAAATAAATTGTTGTTGTGTATAGTTGGGAAGGACCTCTCCGCACCGTTTAATACCGAACGGGGTTTCAGACAAGGTGATTCGTTATCGTGCGACTTCTTCAATCTTATTATGGAAAAATAATACGAGCTGCTGATCTACGACATAATGGCACTATCTTCAACAAAAGTGTCATGCTGTTAGCGTATGCCGACGATATTGACATAATCGGCATGAACACGCGAGCAGTCAGTGCAGCATTCTCAGAGTTGGAAAGAGAGTCGCGTCGGATGTTTCTCACGGTGAACGAGGGCAAGACGAAGTATCTAGTGTCAACAAACAAAGAGTCCCGGCGTCTTGGACAGCACGTCACTGTTGACAACTACGCTTTTGAAGTAGTAAGGGACTTTGTCTATCTTGGAACCAGCATTAACAGCAATAATGACGTCAGCTTGGAGATCATGCGTAGGATAACTCTTGCTAACAGGTGTTACTTTGGGCTGAGTAAGCAATTGAGAAGTCGAGCCCTCTCTCGAAGAACGAAAACTACACTCTATAAGTCTCTCATCATGCCTGTCCTAACATATGGCGCTGAAGCCTGGACAATTTCCACCTCGGATGAGCGAATGCTTGGAGTTTTCGAGAGAAAAGTCCTACGCAAGATCTTTGGACCTATTTGCGTTGGTGGCGAGTACTGAATAAGGTACAACCATGAGCTGTACGAGCTGTATGCCGATATTGACATAGTAAAGCGCATCAAAATCCAGCGGCTGCGCTGGCTAGGTCATGTCGAGCGAATGGAAGAACACGCTCCAGCTAAGATGGCGTTATATTCGGAACCCGCTGGAGGACGGCGCAGAAGAGGAAGACCAAACCTCCGGTGGAAAGACCAAGTACTGGAGAACCTGACGGCGCTTGGAATTTCTAACTGGCGCCAGCTAGCGAAGAACAGAGATGGCTGGCGAAGCATGTTATTTTCGGCCTAAATCGATATTCGGTTGTTATGGCCACATAAGTAAGTAAGTATAGTTGTACAAAATAAATGTCGCAATTATTATTAACAGAATACAGTGATCGAACAGGGTTGATACAAATAGAATTAAACGCTCACAAAATAAAACGGTAAATATAGGTAAGCACCGAGTACTTGTAAATTTGTTCAAATACAATGTAATTTTTGGTTGGGTTATTGTGCTCGCTGCTCGTTGCTTCCTAATAACAACGAGAATTCATTAAATGAAAACAGCTGATTCTCTTTATACGAGAATAAAACATCGTTTCTACCTTCATCGTTCTGTCACAGTCATTTCATTGCATTGATTGCAATTTCACCAGTTTTTATTAATTAATCAATTTTTCAAGTGTGTTAAAAAGAAAAATAAACTAGAAAAATGCATGGCCGTATTAAAGTGCGTACCACGGAGGAGGAAAAACAACGTAAGAAGAAAGAACAATCGCTAAAAGTAAAGGCGTACCGGGCGGCTATGACGAAAATTACAACAAAACGCCAGCTGGACGAATATGATAATGAAATGCTTCAAATTACTAGTCAAATATTACTGCGTAATCCAGATTTAACAACCATGTGGAATTTACGACGTATGTGCGTGGAACGCATAGCAAAAGAATTACAAGAAACTGAACCGGAAAGTGCTCAGTCTGTGTTCGATACTGAATTGGGACTGACTGAGCAGTGCCTTATGGTAAATCCCAAATCCTATGGCGGATGGCATCATCGTTGCTGGACATTGGAGCGTAGTCCCTTGACAAATTGGGATCGGGAAGTGCAATTGTGCAATAAATATCTAAAGATGGATGAACGTAATTTTCATACTTGGGATTATCGTCGTTACGTAGTGGCAAAAGCGGGTGTTTCAAAAGAGCAAGAATTAGATTTTTGCACCGATAAAATTAAAACGAACTTTTCGAATTACTCCTCGTGGCATTATCGCAGTCAATTATTGCCTGAATTATATCCATATGAGGGCGATACATTACCGAAACGTCCAATGAGTGAGGCAAAATTAAAGGAGGAATTAGAAATGGTGTTGACAGCAGCATTTACTGACCCCAATGATAGTAGCGCTTGGTTCTATCAACGTTGGTTGCTCGGTTACTCACGTCAAGAATTGGATATTTGTGCTTTTCGCTGTGACAAACAAAAGGCTGTTGTTGCATTTACAAATCCAATTGATATCGGATCTTCTAAGATAACAATACAAGATGAAAGCGGCGATAATCGAATGGAATTGGCAAACTGGTTAACTGATGCCGAATCACAAGTGAGTGCAACATGGTTGGCATCATTACCATCAAATAGGGCATTAAATTTATTTGATAATGACACATATCAACTACAATTAGAAATTCCAAATATTGGCACGCGAAATTTACAATTACAAACATGCCACAATGGTTGCTATTACTTTAATCCACCAAATCGTTCGTTTGCCTTCTCAGCTGCAGTACTCGAAGAGTTGCAAACACAATTAGAGTCGTGTGAGAATCTTTTGGAATATGAACCAGACAGCAAGTGGACACTGTTAACATCGGCTTTACTTATGCGAGCTATAGACTGTGAAAAATATCATAGTAAATCCCTGGAATATCTAGAGAAATTGCAAAAAATCGATTTTCTACGTGAGGGCTACTACAGAGAATTGGCATCGAAGTGGATACTGGAAAAACTCTTAATGGATTGGTCACAGTCTGCAAATATTCCAAAGAAGTTAGATGTATACAATGAAACACAATTGACTTCTATTTGTTATACACAATATTTCTGTATAGCTGATAAAATTGCACTATCGGAGGAGCTAAAGCAAACTTATTCCAATTTAAAGACATTCGATGCATTTCAAGTGTGAATTTAATTTATATTTCAAGGTATTGTGAACACAATTATAATTAAGTTAATGGTGTATAAGCAAATTTTATTCCACGTTCTTTATAAACATCATAATTTAAATTTTCACTCAATAAAAATAGTTTTTCAATACCAATAAATATGTTTAATTTCAAGTTTAAAATGATTGATTAAAAATGCAAGTATAACGTAATATAAAATATAAAATGCTTCGCTAGTTAAGTCATTTTCGATGTAGAACAGAGTTACAAACTTACAAAATTCTGATCTGTAGGTCGTGGGTTCAATCCCCGGCTGAGGCATAACAAATTTGATATTGAAACGACTTTTCTTTCGAACGATACCCACCTGTCGGCAAACAATTGGCAATTCTTCCTGTAGTAACAATTTGCCATGGAAAAGCTTCTAAAATAAATTTGTGACAAAGCTTAGAAGAAATGATGTTGCAAGAGTCCTGCCGTTTGGAACCGGCTAAAATAAGTAGATCCCTTCTAATACTGTCCAAAATTTAACACTCCAAAGAGTCCTTCGGAGCTTATAAATGCCACATATTTATTTTAACGTACCACTATGCGATATTGTCTTGAATTCATAAGTTCACATGATACACTCACAAACACATAGCATATACAAGACTCAACTACGGATTGAGCAAAATGCACGAAGACGACAAACAAAATTATACCAGCGACAGGAAGTGAAACAAAAAACTGGGTTTGTTATCTTGACGAATGTACAAAATTTCAATGAAAATACAATTCCAATCCGTGTTGTTTGTGCTTCATATAACTTGTGGAGTTGTCATATTATTTACCTTTTGTTGTCCTCATATAAATATTACATCCTTGGAAATGTATCCTAAAATCCATCGAAATAATCAATTGTTGGCTTTTTGCTAATATCATAATTTATTTCAATTTTAAATACATAATAGTATAACTTTATAATTTTTCATTGTTTTAACGTTATTATTGGCATTATTATTCTATAATATAATTTGAAAACATGTTTCTTACTTTCACTATGTATGCCCATTTGTGTTCTCTCCATCTTTAAATATTTAAAATCTATTAGTATTTCTGGATTTCTATATTTGAATATGTTTTGTTATAAGCATTATGATCCACAAGTAGCATGTATGTATATGATTATTTAAAAATAATTTATAAATGTTTCATTTAAAGTATACATTCATATACAATACAATTGCATATTTGTGGTCTGCATGGGAGGGTTTCTTTGTGTTGTTAATATTAAAAATAGTTTTTTTTTGTATTCACATACACAAATAATTCAACATTGGTTGCAACTGCAATTAAATGTGATTACGATTTAGGTATTTAAATATTTAAAACAAATATTTGTATTTATATATATTTTATATTTATGCTTATTGTTTGTATTCTTTTTTAAATAAATTCCTCTGGATTTTAAGATCTACATGTCTACACACTGTATGTTTAGTATATAAAAATTTACGTAAATGTTGTTAATGCCATTTAAATGTGTATTTGGTCCTTTCGTTAGTTACTAGAGTAAATATTTTTTAGTATTAATAGTAGTACATAGTAGCAATTCATACGAATATAAATATGCATGTAGTTATTTAACGAAAATAGTTGATTAATTACAACTACAATTATTTATGTATTCAATAATTCTTCTGTAGGTCAAAAAAAATTAAAGCCGTTTATTGCAATCTCATTTATAGTAATATAGTTTTTACTTCACTATCAATGTATATTATTATTATAATAATTATTCAACTTTCGCTTATAAATTTGACAAGCTACAAATGTTACGATGGTCTTCTTGTCCAAAAAAATCATCGCACAGCTTTATTATTATATCCATATGTTGATGGGTTTGTTAAAGTTGCAAAATTCTTAGAATCAAGGTGTAATATGTATTCACTATCTCTATTCCCATTCGAATAATTCGTACATCTTTGTTCATTCTCATTTTTGATATATGTGGCTCCAAAATCTTAAAGAATATGGTACAATTGCTTTTTTCCACTATTAACATTAAATTTTTTTTTTTATTATTGATACTAACGGAAAAAAAATTAATATAATTTTTTATAAAACTAATAAATTTAGATAAAAGATACATATTTTTTGTATTAAAAAGTCACGAAATAAATGTGACCTTATCAGGAATGTTCCTCATGATTGCATGAATGGCATTTCAAGCTTCTTCGAGTCTTCTAACGATAAATTTCCCTTATTATTGTTCGGTTAACGATCTGCCACTTTGTAGACCGCATAACAAGCCAAAGAATTTAAGATCGACACACATCTTCCAGTAAAGTATGATTTAATTAATAAGTTTTGACTTATTAAAAATTAATTAATATGTGGTACTTACTTATAAGCAAAGATTATTTTCGCTCCCTGAAAAAGAAACTACAAAAATATAATTGAAAAATAAATACATAAATAAACATAAGACAAAAAATTATACCATTCTCATAAATAATTGAAATAAAACTAAAAAATCCGTAAACTTTTAAGATTTTTAATTACACATTTACTACAATTAAGCATATAAACATATTACATTTTCTTTAAAGAAAAAAAAAATACATCAAATAAAATCTTAACAAAAACGAAACTATAGACATAGTACCTATAAATTCTTTTCATTTTTACGTTTTGCATATTGTTATATGTACTTCGGTATGTGCAAAAATTAAAATTAAAATTAATTTCATGTCTGTAAATCTTATATTATTACTCAATTTCAAATAAATGGAATGCATATAAAAAATAATATAATAAAAATGACAAAGTAATTACATAAAAGATAAAAAATATAAAATATGAAATATTAGTTTCTTTTTTTCGTTTTTTTTATAGCCATTACGGTATCATAACACGGCATTTTCGCTGTTCAATTTCTTTATCGAATATATCTCTTTTTTTTTAATGGTTGTTCTTATTAAAAACATAATTTTTTTAATTCTCATTCTTGTATATAGTATGTATATAGAATCTTTAGTAATTGGACCATTTGTTTTCTAGTTTTCTTCTTCTTCCTTTTCATCAGTTTTATTCTTTCCAATAAATTCCAAAGTGAATACTAATTGCATATTAGAAATGTAAAATTGAAATTGAATTTAAAATTGCATTCCTTTTGTTTTTCGTTCCGCTTTTTGATTCCTTGTATTGGTAGCATATTCTTAACTAAAACTAAAAATGCTTTACAATCAAAGTACGTATTTTTTAAAATTATTATATAGCAAATGTATAATACGTACTATTATATATTGTATTATAATAAACTTCCATTTCGTATATTCTGTATGCAATCATACATCTAAACAGAAAAAAAATTTTTTTTTAAAATATTACATACAGAATGGAACTTTCCTTGCTAATTGATATTAGTTTACAGTGGTGTGTATGTTATTCCTAAAATTATTATTATCCTTATTATTACTACTGTTATGGTGTTGTTGTTGTGTATGTATATTGGTTCGGTTGCTCTCAATCGATCAATGCACTGCATCAATATCCCTTTGCGCTCTTGATATTTTTAGTTTATCCCTTGGCGTATGATCATCACCCGATTCTAATGCAAACATTTTCATCTTTTCTTTAAATGATAATTTCTCAGGCACTGCTTCAGTGTTACGTTGCTGTTGTTGTTGTTGTTTTTCAGCTAATCGACGCTGTCGTGGATCTCTATTGAAAGATTGATAGATTGAAAATAGTAAATCAAAATTTAGTATTTATTTCAGTATCTACTATTTTATAGCAACTCACCTATAGACCTCTTGCGCCCCAATAACACCGGGCGTCGATTGAACGCTTGTATTCCAGAGCGCCGCATCAGGTGTAACAGGCATTGATGGCAACATGGAAGTATCTAAAGTTTGTTGAAGATACTGGAGTGGAGAAATAAACAAATTGTAAATAAAGATCAATATAGCCCAACATGAATCATATTGAGATTACTCATACTAGAGTTAGGTTTACATAAATTCTATGCAATTGTTTTAAAAGTAAACGAAAATGTACACTAAATAGTTCTGTTGCGTATATTTTTGGAGAATTTTGCGATACAGTAATATAAATAGTTGTTGACCAATAGAAACAACCTTCACCAAATTAATATAAACATATATAAAAACGAGGGAAAAAATCTGAAAAACTTTACTTTGTTAATACCAAAGCTTAAATACCCTATAGTATTACAGATAGGCAGACATATATTCGAAAAACAAAATGCACACTTTTACGCTGGACGTAGAAGTAATTTCACCAGATAATGTCCTATTTGAAGATGGATATAAATAATCGCATGTTTCGAGCTTTAGTCCCATAATTTTAGATGTTCGTGCGCAGAGTGCAGTTGAGAAATTTTAGCTTCATAACTTTGTTTTTCGCGCGGATGGGGTAAAAATACGCATACTTTTGTATGGAAGGTAGGCGTAATTTTCACTCGATGACTTCAAACATGAAAATTTGGCTTGATAACCATACATTTCGCACACATGGGTTAAAAACACACTTCCAACAACATGGTATGCACCAATTTTTAGCTTGCTCTCTCTATAATTATTGGAGTTACTGTGCGAACAAACAGACGGACAGACAGGCCCAGATTCTGATTGTGATCAATTATTATGTTATATTTGGGTGTTGTAAACTCAATATACCCTGACTCTGAGTGTTTGAAATTTTATGCGAACGCGATTGATTTTACTCAAGAAATGATTAGATGGCATTTTCAATACATACATTCATATCTTCACGTATTGTATCTAAATCTGCGGGCATTTGTGATCTTATGTCGCTAGCGTACAGCTCTGGTGGATATTGTAACTGTTGTTGTTGTTGCAGAAGCTGCGTGACATTGCCAGTCACATAATTATTATCCTCATCATGAAACGAGACACGTTTATTATCACGCAACAGCATACTTGAGCTAGCATAATTGCCTGTTGTGAGATCCAATGTGGATTGCGTTGTTGAGATGATCATTGTTGTATTGGGGGAATTTGATCGATTATTGTTTAAATTATTATTTTGATTAATATGATTGTTGTAATTGTTGTTGTTGATATTATTGTTATTATTGTTTATTAACACACCAGATTTTTTAATGGCATTTTGATTAAGCAGTGAATCTGTTGAATTGCTTGTGGCTGTTTTCAATAGGCCACTGGAAGAATTACGAATCTTTTGTTGTGACATAATCAAATATGAACTATTGCGTTCCGGTGGTGGAGGTGGTGGAACACCATTCATATTTGCTTCAACAGAAGATGCAGATGTCGATGGATTTGTTGTAGTTGTTGCCTCAACCGTTGAACTCAATGACATGTGTGACATATCTCTTGCTAAATTCGATATGGGATGCTCGGTTTGGAGATGGCGATCATCAGCAAAACTAGCAGATTTTTGTGATTTCGATGGCGATGATGGTGCTACACTACCGCTGCCATCGTAACGATTATTTTTCAATATACTCTTCGGTTGCATTACAGCAGCATTGGTAGTGTTGTTATTGCCGCTGGTACTGGCTATTGTTGCTGCAGCTGCCGTTACCGCTGGTGGTGGTGGAGGATTGTTGGGTAATGGCGGTGGTGGTTGGTCAAATGCTGATGGCTGTAGAGCCGCACCATCTGCTGGGCCAACTGCTGAATTTCGTGCCGAGGACATCGGCGACGTATCTGAGGAATTATTACCGCCAACATTATCGAGCACAGAGGCAATTTTAATTTCCGTCTGCCGGAAATTCGTCACTGGTGTCTGAATGCTGCTTGATTGATTCGCCAAACGGAATACCTCCTGCACATTGTCCTTCTCAAACGATGGTTCGCTCTCATCCTCATGTTCTTCGATTTCTTGGGCGCGTCGCTCAAAATCACGCTCAAATATTAGCGTCTTTAATTGCTCCTCTTGTTGTGGAGTTCGTTGTGGAATCGATGATAGCTCATTGATTTGTTGTTCACGCCAATGCCGGATTTGTTCACGTCGTATTTCAACCTCTTTTTCACGTTCCTCACGCTCCCACGGATTGGTGCCCATGCCGAAATTCTTTTGATTTTGTACACTGGAAACGGGCACATAGCCGCCTTTTGGTGGGTCGATTGTACTGGCTACATAATTTATACCGGGCGTAATTTGTTGTGTGGCTTTGTACAATGGATGTGTGGCTGTTGGTGGTAGTGGTGGTTTATCCTCGAATATGCTCTGTTGCTGTTGCAACATCATATAATGCTGCTGCTGCTGTTGCTGCTGCAGACGATTTTGTTGTGGTTTTGGTGCAGTAGGTGGTAACTGCTGTTTAGATGGCGACAGTTGTTGCTGTTGGTGTTGCATACTACCGGGCTTTGGTGGTAGAGCAATGAAATTCTGTTGTTGGATGTGATGTTGCATTTGCATTTGATTTGGGGAATGTTGCGCACTATCCATGCCACTTTGCTGCATCATCAAATCATGACGTGGACGACCACGCCGTAATGTCTGTCCTCCAGCCGGTGAGTGTTGCTGTTGTATATAGCTATTGTCGGCACCTCCACCATTTTGATATTGTAGCGGTATATCGCCAACGATATTCACATTTTGCATGCTCTGACTAGCCGATATATGATGATGTTGTTGCTGTTGCTGCTGATGTTGATGCTGCTGTTGCTGATACATATTGCTGATATTGGGCATCGATGGTGCCATCATTTGCTGCATACGAAGACTATGTTGATTTTGACCGTCACGATTAAAATTCTGGGTACTCTTCGAACGATTGCCCATTGTCAGTGATGAGTGGGGTTGCATTTGTGCTGCATGCTGCTGCTGTTGTTGTACCTGTTGTTGTTGTTGCTGCTGCAATGACATGTTGCCATTCAAATTACTACTGCTTGCACTCATTGTGTGCGCATGTTGAGCATATTGAAATTGCTGTTTCTGCAGTTGTTGCTGATGCGATTGATTTGACGCAGTGCCTGTTGCTATTGGATTATTGCTGCTGTGATAGTAAGCTGACACTGGACGGGTCGGTGGTATATTAGAGTTCACTGGTGTAATTACTGATGCATGGTGGTGATGTTGATGCTGGTATTGCTGTTGTTGTTGTTGTCCTGTTGTTGCCGCGGCTGTAGCGGATGTTGTTGTTGTTCCATTCATTTGTGATAATATTGCATTCGGTACGTTGTGTTGGGAATTTCCATTGTATGAACTCATTCCGGAATGTAAGGGCATTGGGGGTCTACCGAATAAAAAAGAGAAGACGAAAAATTAAACAAATTAGAAATACATCAAAAATTTAGTTTAAATGCAGGCAGACATACATAATAATGACAGGTATTATTGTAGTATTAATTCAAATATAATAACAAAATATCAAAATAAAAATTCATGATATTGAAACTCAAGAGGTCTTCGAGTTACTCGACTTTACTGAAAATGTATAATATAAAATATTTAAAATATCTTTAAAATTAAAAAAGAAAAATCTCGTCATACAATTTTCTTGCATTTTAGTTGCAGATTTTCTATAACACAGTACAACAAGAAAGAACAATAAAAGCAATTCTGAAAATAGACAATAAAGAAGTATAAGTTTTGGGAATTTGCTGTAGCACTTCAGAATTTAAAAGCAGATTTTCTCCAAATACTGATGTGAGCCGTATTTCCTTACTTCTTTCTTTTTTTTTTTTCTTCTTCATCAATATTACCATTATTTGGGCTTAATTGTAAGCTCAAATAATGGTAATAGGTTCTACGGTAAGAGGTTTTACTGTACAGTTCTGAGTAGAAGAGAATAACACTTCTAAATGCATATCGTTAAATTTGAATCCGGCTTTGAATTGGCATTTCGTCCCTAACCTCACAAGTTGATGAAAATTGAAAAATATTTCAATGAATTAAATTACCCCTAAAAGGGTAAAATGTAGAATCGACCTCCATTAATTTTCACATTATAATATTTCTCAGAAGATCGACAAATAGCTCTATAGGTTAGGTTAGGTTATTGTTGCTGTCCTCTCACTGAGAGTACACACTTAGGGTAGAAATACCCTTTGTATCACCACCGAAATAGCTCTATAGTTGCTAGTGATCACCTCTAGGAGGAGGTTGCTCGCGAGTTGATACCGATTATGGCAATGTCGTCGGGATACGGCAGCAACATGCCACTTTTGCTGAAGATAGTGCCATTATATCGTAAATCTGCAGCTCGTATAATTTTCTCCATATTAAGGTTGAAGAAGTCACACGATAACGAATCACCTTATCTGAAGCTCTCGTTCGGTATTAAACGGAGGAGAGAGGTCCTTCCCAATATTCACTGCACAACAAGAGATAAGCAGTGTCATTCTGAAAAATCGAATGAGTTCTGCAGGTATACCAAATTCAGACATAGTTGTGTAGAGGTAATCTATTATCACACTGTCGAAAGCGGCTTTATAATCGACAAATACGTGATGTGTGTCGATCTGTTTTTCTTGGGTCTTTTCCAGGATTTGGCGTAGTGTGAAAATTTGATCGATGGTGAACTTATTCGGTCTAAAACCACACTGATAAGGTGCAATCAGGTTGCTGAGCATAGGCTTCAATCACCTCTGGAGGCCTAAAACGTATGGTCGATCTCCGATAACTCAACACCGACGTTTTTATAAAATTGGAAGAACATATTTAATACCGCATATAATTTTTCTTCATGCTAAATATAAAAGACATAATTTTGGCGCTTGGATATTTTAGGATTTCACATTTTAACTTCAAATTGCTCTTCTAAATATGAACGAAAATGCATTTAATCCCTTTTCCATTGTGTCTCAAGAAATATTAGCAACTATTTCATTTTGATCCATTTCAGAAAATCGGCTTACGTGTCATTGCTCAATTGAACAGATATTCACCACAAATTCCAGACTCCCCAGATATTCCTGTGCTCTCTAATATATATCTTCTCTAATATATATATTGTATTATAATATCGAATTCAGTATAGTCGATCATCATTATATTTAGACCTCTTGCATCCTCTTGGTTATTGTGTATGCGGGGTTTATTTTAAATTTTAAAATATTAACATAAGTATAATTAAGTATATTAAATATTGTTAATATCATCACGTGGCTTAGTTATACCAAAGATCTTCGATCTTATTTATTTATACAAATGTAAAATGCAAAAAAAGGGTGGAGCCTATATTTTAGACACATAGTATAATGTGTATGCTTGTTTCGATCGATAAACTCAACGTGAACAGTGGGTGGACGATATGGCAATATGTATACTTTCTTTATATGTGTGTGCAAAGAGGGATGTATTATTGTTATATGCAGGGAAGAGTGTTGGTGTTTGCATTAATTACGTCATAGACAATATATAATATGTAAACTCATTTACAATTAAGATATATACATATAAAAATGATTTGTGCTCAACATTTATATAGATATTATATTGTATTGATAAGTTACTCACGTACATTTGTCATTTCTAATAGTTGATATTCTCTTTTAATTGGTATAAAACCGTAAAGTAACTTTTCTAATTGTAACGTTATCCTAAAACAAATACGTAAGCACAAATCATACAATTGATAACAATAATTAACAACATAAAAAAATATTATAACTTGACGTAACGCAACAAGCACTCTATATGTAGCAGCAGCGGAAAGCAATCAATAGTAGCAACAGTACGATTGTTGTAACAATAATACAAAATAATAACCAGTAACTAATTACTAATACAACAATACTATTTATCAACTTTTTTTGTACCTAATAAAATCTTATAGATTTTTTTTGGCTGGGAGCAATTGGATAATTATTAATAAAAAAATCTTGACGTCGAACTTGAATTAACATACCTTTCGGCCAATATGGGTTGGCTATGATGCTGTGCACGATATACGCTTAAATTCTGATAGAATCCTTGTTCGTTGTTTGTGTTCGAATTGATATTGACGCCGCCGTTGCTGCTTTGGTTGACGAGACTGTGTGTGCTGCGTGATTTGGTATTGCTGATAGCTATGAAGATGAACGATAAAACATCAGTCTAATATGTATACAAATTAAGCGAATCACTTACTATTTTCTAAAACAAAATTAAATTAAATTCAATAAAAAAAAATATATAATATAATATAATTTTCTACCCACAAAATCTATTTCAGATTATCGAAAATCACATAAACAAAGGATAAAGATTTAATAAACATATTTTAATATTAATTAAATTAAATTAGGTTGACAATATGTACTCTACAATATAAACATGGATATAACAATAGTGATCGTTAGCAGTTAGTTAGGAGGAGTGTGAGAAAGTGAGAGCAAGACTTACAAATAGTACCACTTCCAGTGTGATGATGTAATGCCGGTACAGATTTACTATTTGGCAAATGTGTGTTAGGTATTAGGGGACCACCAGTAATGCTATTTTTGATATCTGCAGCACCACTCATACGTGTTAGATCACGTTCAGACATGCGACGATTACCTGATTGGTTCGGTTGGTTCAATTGTTGGTTATGGTGATGATGACAACGATGACGGTTAACATGATATGACAACAGGTTACACAATTGGGATGTTTAGTTTGTTTTATTGTTATTATTATTATTATTATTATTATTATTATTATTATTATTATTGTTTTGATGATGTCGAAGAGTACAACAACAAAATTATTGGCATCACGAAAAGGGGGAAGAGAAAAAATTACAATTTAATATGTGCAATGTTATAAAGTTTTAGATAAAGATTAAATATGTACATTAATTTTGTCGTCTTTTTGGGTATTTAAACTATATACTATGCATTCACAATATGTAAATTGATTTTTAAGCAAGCTTCTATATGCAAATAAAATATTAATAAAGGAAATTATTATAAATACACTTATGATGTTAAATAATAATAAACATGTAAGAAAAAATATAAATAAATGTGCAAATAATTAATGTCGAAAATATATGGTTATAAGGGTTTTCGTTTTACGGTCAATTTGTAAGAAACGTATATAGGTCATATAGCGAGGTATATGAGTATTGTTGAAAAAAGGGAAAATGTAAAAATAAAATTTGAAAATGTTTAATTTTGTTAAAAACATCAAATCGCGCCAAAAATATTGTAGAACGGTTCAAATTCGAGAAAATCTGTTAATTGAAATTAAGGAATTTATTCGAGAAATAATATCCTAATATTGAAATCGTAACATCGTTTCTAAATATTGAACTTCTACTTATGTCAAGATGATTTAGGATGGAATCTAGCTTCAAGCATATTACTGTCGACAACGACAAATGTAATAGAGGCGATTGTGTTATAATTTCATTAGGCGCTGGTATTAAGGTTTGGGAGAATTTCTAATAACAAGAAGAAAGAGAAGTGCTTTTTTATGTTTTATTATCAAAAACAATAATGACAAAGGCAGTGAATGAAAATTGAGTGATTCCTGAAATGTGTACAAACTAAATGCTAGAAAAAAGGATGATTTCTTATAATAACAACAATTTAAACCAATGGATTTTTCGTATTAATAAACTTTATGTATAGTATTTATATGGGGAAGCTCGGCCAATAAGCCCTTTGGGGCTTTAATTGCCACATATTTTTTTTTTTATATGGGGTTTCTGGCACAGAAGAAGAGTTTTGTGGAAATGGCCATGAAGACCTGATATTAGATACCAATTACCTCACACTTGACATCTGGTACGTTTTCCTTCTTATCCTGTACCTGAAACCAAATATACACACTACTTCATAGACAAATTCAGATCGAAAAGATTTACATAAACAAGCGTTTTTATACTACAAGAGGACCAAATATAAATGTTGAGCATTTAATTTGAAAACGAATAAAATAAAACATATCTATAAAGTTAGGTACAAGTAAGAAAAAAAATTAAAAATAATTGCAGCATGCGATTCTGTGACAAAAACCAACCAAAAACATTTAAGGATAATACACACAAACACACACAACAACCTCTGTGCATTATGTTGTCAGCTTAATACGACAGTTTCCACTGTGTCATCGTCAGAAGAAGAATCATGATAGTCATAGTGGTGGTGGTGGCGATGTTGATAGTTGTGTTGGTCGTCTGTCAACATTGTAGAAAAGTGCGGACAAGAGTTGAGTTTAGAGCAAAGTTTTGGTGAAATCGAAGGAGGAGGATGGTATGGAGGCGACGTAGCAGAAACATATGCAGTAGCTGTTGTCGTACCCATACTCGTGTCATCACTGTCCAGTGCCAAAGACAGCAATAATTTTGGACCATCGCCACAGTGTCGTTGCTGTTTGCGTTTAATGCTACGAACGGTATTTACTTTTGAACTGGACATAATGCTAGGATGACGTCGTAATACACAGGTTGATGCATCTGTTGCTGTTGTTTGCAAATCGTGACAACTGTCACCATATGAAGATTTAAATGTTGCTTCAATGATGTCATTTTGTCTGTTGCTATTGTTATCGCTATTAGTTTTAATGATGGCACGGGAAGATGACAAAGATGGTGGTGATGATTGTGTTGTTGATGATATGGTTGTATTGGTTTTGGTGGTGTTGGAATTGTTATTATTTGTCATTGGTAATTTACAATTGGCACAACATGTAGTACAATCACAAGTAACTGAAGTGGTGCATATGGAAAGAAGCTTAGAAGGAGGTGGTGGCGATGGTAATGACAGCGGTGCTGATGATGCTGCAGTTGCCGTGTCATTTAATTCAACTCTTGAATTTGTAATTGTTGTAAGTCGTTGTTTTGTATCAGTCGTATTCGTTTCATTCGTCGTTTTCATATTAATCGAATACTCATGTTCTATAATTGAAGACTTTAAATTAATTTCATAGTCTTTGCCACTAGTGCCATATAGACTCCACTCTTTCAATTGTTTTAATATATTCTGTTGTTCCTCTTGTGTCAATTGCTTTTTGGCATTCGGCTTCATTATGCGTTTAACACACAACTGTGATGTGGACTTGGAGTGTGTGCTATGCATTTGGCTATATGGATTCAAGGTTGTTGCTGATATTTGGCAATATTTTGATAGCTCAAATGTTTTGTGACGTTCCAAAAATTCAGCCATCTCACGTACTTTACCCTCACCAAAATCTCGTTCAAAGCGCTCTCGTTCCCGTTCTTGTTCTTCTTGCTCAGCATTGTCGGTTGTCGGCTGTGGTTCTCCGTTTACGGCTCTGAGACGATCGAAAATGGTAGATGGTGGGTGCAAAGTATGTGCATCAAAATTGACAAAAACAGAAGGATTGCTATTAGTGGGGAAATATATATTTGCATGACTTAAAGAACGTCCAGGACAATAGTTATGTACAGTTTGTGTGGAGCAGGAACTTTCAATATCATATTGACTAGGAACATTTATTGTAACAATTGTATTGGTTCTGGTTGCAGCAGCCGCTGCCACCCCATAAGTATTACACACAGGCGATGAGGGAGTGATAGTGGCTACACAATTTGTATTATTACTTAAATTATTATTTGGTATATAAGCAGACCTTTTATTGGAGTTCGCCGCTGAACGCAGATTTAGGCCACTTAGACCACCACCTGATGTAGAGCGATTTGCATTTAATTCACGTCTTGGTTTTGTTGCTGCTGCCGGTGCTGGTTTATTGTCACGCAATTGTCTAGCTAACAGAGGCATCTTTTCGATGGACTCATTGGACGAGCGATTACTATTCGAACCACTGCCGGAATTATTGCCACTGCCGGATGTTGAACGGAATGTATTTAGCTCGCGACGTATTTTCTGAATTAGCGGAATTTTTTCACGTTCCAACGATTCGTTGGATGAACGATTACTTGATGTACCACCACCAGTCTCGCGTAGACAGTAATTGCTGATCGCATCGTGGGTATGAAACTTACGATTGATCGCAGTATTTCGTTCAAAGATCGAAATACCAGTATGCTTGCGTACTTCTGTCTCTTCCAAGTCAAAACTAACCGTCTTACGATATGCTGCCGTTGCAGCAGGACGACGTGCACTGCTCATTATACTACTACCACTAATAGGTGGCAAGGGCGATCTTGCAGGTCCCAATGGAATATGCACTTCATCGGATTTAATAGGCAAAGCCTGTGGTATATATGTTTTCACCTCCTCTGTCGGCGAGCCATCATCGATAAATGGAATTTCATCAGAGTCGGCAACTGAGGCAATACCATCCTCGTTCAACGGCTGATGAGCTTCTGTATAGGAAAATGTTGTGACGAACGATTCATTTGAAGATCGTTTTGCATTTTGCTCTGAATCCGGCACCGTATCAGTATACTCTTCAATATAAATGGATGGTGGTGGCGTATTTGTGGTATTCGTAGAACTTATTGTACGTTGGCGTATTGGACTTGCATGATGTTTGTAATTATTATTATTGCTGTTATTAATATTACCATTATTGTTATTATTATTATTATTATTATTATTATTATTGACATTATTGCCGCCGGCCTCATTTTGCAGATAAAGACTACTAACTGATCGTGCAATCGGTCGGGTATCACGATAGCGCGGATCAATATGCAGTTGATGTCCACGCGCGCAGAGTTCCTCTTGCAGTGATGAGGCACTCATGCGACGTATTGGTGGCGATGTTGAACGTAAATTGATAAAAGAGTCACGTCGCGTACGATTGAGGCTATCGTCCGAGACAGAGGCAAAATAACGACTGTGTTGCAATTGGTTATAGGAATGTCTTCGTTGATCATACTGATATACGGGTAATTCTTCTGGTTCTTTCAATTTTTTAATATTGTATGTATTGTTTAGTTGAAAGTTGTTAGTTTATTAATTATCGAGCAGCATGTATGGGGGATTTTAGTAAAAAAGCTATTAGCGTTCCATACAAATTCATATTAAGGTATTGTAGATCAATCTATTAAATATGTGTGTAATTCAAATTTGAGCAACTAGGTGTGATTTTAAGTAGGAACGATTATATACGATACTTTATATAAAGAGAGACTATTGGTAGACATAAATTTCTTAGGGCTAGACCTCTAACTCTGAAAATTTATTTATTCCATGGCATCTTTGCACTTACCACGTTGTATAACAGGACTTGGCTGTTGCAATAATGTTGCAAGACCATGATAAATAGCGCCTTGTTTAGCTACCTCCAATGTGACAACTGGTCCAGTACGCACCAAATAATCAGCAGCTCTAAAATGTTTATATAATTATATTGGTTGGTTGCCTATACTAATCAAGTTCTTTACCTTTCTTGTGTAATACCAATAAGACTTTGCCCATCGACACGCAATAGCTGATCGCCAGCCTGTAAGCGACCGTCTGCATCCGCCGCACCACCAGGAACAACACTTTTAATATAAATACCCAAACGTTCTTGGCCAGCACCTTTGGCTGCGACAATCGAAAGGCCCATGCCATTGGAATTCTTGTGTAGTTGTAAAACTTGTATTTCCGGTTGTGGTAACTTGTTGGACATTGAACTTGAAGAACGCGCCTATAATGGTAAAACATTAAAGCAACCTGTTCAGATATTATATTCCTCTTAATTGGCTTACATTAAATTGATGCATATAAACTGTCCATAGACCAATTGATGTCGGTTGTGCTGCTAATCGACACATACCTTGCTGTTGCAAGGGATTTAAGAAATCAACTAAACCAGATGGTATGCCACGTACAACATCACAACTGAAACCGTCATCGGGTAAGAGTAACGCCAAATGTAATTCAGGTGATTCTTCTAAACGAACTTCACGTCCATCTGCACGCGTCAATTCATCAGCAACCGACTCGGCCATCCGTATGGCAGTGTCCGCTAAATTTCTAGGTATTTTCTCTTGCTGCAACAGTGCTGCCATCTGTAGTGAATTCAACCGGAAACATGAACAGGCCAATTGTTGAATTTCCTCAATGGATGTTTTAGGTGCTTGCAGAAATTGCGCACATTGATTAATTTTTGCCAAATGACAATCGGCCGCCAATTCAAGACCCTGACGTTCAGCCCACATCTCCAATAATTGCAAACGCTCTGTCATAACCTTACCCCATTCGGCAGTGCACATATGTGAGTTTGCCACAATCTACAAGTACAAGTGAAATGTAAAATGGATTCGGTTCCATATACGGCAAAATTATCGAAAAAAAACGTAAAAAAATACATTACACCAGCTCACCGTATTAAAACATATCACATTGATGTAGTGGAATAATTGCGAAAATAGTTGAATCGTTAGAGCTGCATTCACGCGACAGCGGCGCAACAATGCCATTGCCGAACCCAAAACTGTTAGCACCAAACCAGCAGCTGAATCATGATCAATCGTTTCAGATAGAAATTGATTGAGCGTTTGTGAGAGTTCGAGTCGGAAGCAATTCACCAAATTACGAAATGCAGTCTGCACACTTTCCGCTAGCACCTCTTGTGCCTGTACGCTGAAAGCACTGATGTGTCGATCCGATTTAAGGAAATGTAAAAATTCGGAACTATTTGCCATCCAAAATGCCAAAATACGTGGATCTGTAAACTGCTCTTGGACAACAGTATAAACTAAATTGGCTACATGATGTAGGAAAACTGTTAATTTATGAGCACGTTCAGTCGGTTGTAATTCTGGACGGTAGTGTGTCGATGCACGATACCTAGTGTTAATCAAGGGAGATGTAAAAAAAGTAAGCTGGTGAAATTGAAAACACGATAATATAATTAAGTGTATAAAAATAAGTACTTTGTAAAACTATGTTACATTTTATCATTTCATATTCACTCCTAATTTCATGTCTAAGTGGTAATGATTAATATATCGTACTCATTTTCTAATAGCATGACTATAGATGTGAATTATTATATTGGGTGACATTTAAATACACGTATGTGTAGAACTGCTTGATACGCCTATTAAAAAGTTTATTCATAAATTTAAATTCGTTAGTTATGAATCATTGTATAGAATATAGTGATAGAGGACAAATTTTAATGAATTAGAAAATGTAAGTTAAAAATGAAAATAAAAATAAAATAATAGCTGTCCATTGATAGAAACGCAGTTTGTAAAACATGTGTCTTTTTCTTATTTCAAATATTTTTATGTCATCTATATATAAACTCTTAAAATTTTAAATTAATTTTTTGGATAACATGGCAAATTCATAATTGAAAGGAGTGTTGTACTTACTGAATAAAATTGTACGAGATATATAGAATAGTCGATGGATTACGACCATCTTTTGTAAGCGACTTTAGCGTATAAATTTAAAAGCTCAAAAATTATTATCTCGCCATCACTACTCCAATATAACTGAACAGATAATAACAGTAACTATGTTCGGGTGCTGCATAAAAGTGTTTGCCCGTTGCGCCCATAAAAAATGTTTATGGCTGAAATGTCAACTCAAGGACAAATATGATTGCTTTAGCGAAATATCAGAGGTTGCGGAGTGCATTATTTTCGATTTTTTTATATGGAAATAGTATTTTTCGACATTGTTGCAAACTTATTTGCAATAATGTCGAAATATATATTCATAAATTTATATTTCAATATTTTTGAAAATTTTGTGATATAACTCAAACTGTGTAAATTAAGGTGCCCTTTAGTTGTATGGACAAAACCTTTCTGAAAGATCCAAACCAGTCCTTACCTAGAAGTGTTTATCTTCATATTCAAATTTCATATCAAATTGTTGATATGAAATTTCATAGATATTGGTAATTTTAGGACGGTTGAGACACCTCTTTTTGTTATCCGATCATCTCAATTTTCAAAATAACTGTTTTTATCGCAAAATAATATTCCTAAGGGATGTACTGTTTTGGATTCTGCAACAAAAATTGCATATACATGTATAGACTAAAAACGCTAATACTCTTGGGCTCAAAAAGTTTAAATTATTTTAAAATTGAAAAGTTCAAAAGTAGATGTAAGTAATTTAAAAAAAAAAGTTTATATTTTTATGAGAAATGTATTACATATTTAAATCGGTGGGATTCATCTTTTAAATATGATTTGTTTGAAGAACTTGTATGTATAAAAAATTACATAACTGTTGAAAAAATAAAATTGTGGCCAACTAATTATTAATGTTTTGATATCAAAAATTAAATTTTAAGCAGTATTAGAAAGGACCTACTTATATTAGCTGGTTCCGAACAGCAGACCTCTAGTGACAAAACTTTTTCTAAAAGAGCTCTGTGATTTTTTAAACTAAACATCTTTTGTATTGTATTTTTTTGTAAGTCATTATGATATGTATATCATTATTGAATTTGATAAAAAAAATATAGATATGAAATTTTGACATTTATTTACACTTTAAAAATATCGTCACGGTACTTATAACACATGTTGCCTGTTACTCGATCGCATTTGAAAAACATGCTTTAATATCCAAATAAACACTTCTAGCTGAAGGACTGGCCTGGATCTTTCAGAAAGGGTTTGCCCATACAACTAAGACGCACACTAAAAACACTAGATGGTATAAAAAAATTTCAAATTTCTCCAAACTTTGGATTGGGGTAACTATTCTTTGCTGCTAATAAAAATTCTAAATGATTATTTTTAACCTAACCTTATTAAAATATTGCTTACATATTGTTAAAAAGTTGTAATTATTTGGTTTATTAAATAAATCAAATTATCTCTAAATATATATATTACATAAATAAATTATCATATATTATGCTTTCTAAAATAATGCACCCACGAATTATTTACTTTTAAACACCTTTAATAAATTACCAAATTGAAACACACACACTTCTATATTTTCATTGAATACAACACTCGAAATGAGAATTTTAAAGCAATCCGCACAATGCGTGTGCATTAAAATATTTAAATTATAATTGCAATTTAAGTTTTCATAAAAAGTTAATGCAATTTTAATTCATTAAATAACAACCATGTTAATTATCATACAACACTTTGGTTTAAGCATTATGTTAAATTTAAATGCATGCGTGCGACGACATTAAAGCAATGGACATATCAAAATATCATTTACGATGAAGCAGGAAAAAATATATTTGTACTCGTATGTATGTGCATGTCCAAAAGGCATACAAATAATATTCATTACAATTAAAATACAATTTAAATACCAGTACACAGCCAAGTACATTCATATATGCGTATGTACAAATTTAAAATATTTAATATTACATTCGCTTATATATACCTGGCACATAAATACAATGAATACACCGGCGCTAATTTAAAGTGTGGCGCATTAACATCCAATTCGCTAGTGATATGTCTCAAAAATAATTCCTGATGTGTCTCAGGAAACTCTAAGACGGCGGGTAAAATAGGCTCTTGACCCTGATTATCAGAGCTGCTGCTTGGCATTTTTGGTGATCTGAAAAATTCGAAAAAAAGGTTCAATGAAGTTTCTTATATTGACTGAATAAAATGCACATTTAATATATATTGTACATATCTTTGGATATTATATATTTAATTTTTAGCACACAACTTAAAAAAAGAAATCAGAATGTGAAAATGAAAATTATGTTTAGCAAAATAAATAATAAATTATATAAAATTATTACGACATATGAAATTGCACGAAAAACAAACTATTTATTATTTGTGATAGGTACTCGTAATAGTATTGGCAATGAGAGCACAAGTTTATTGGAAAGTGAATTTCTGTATGTTATAATGTCAAGTGTTTGCTGCAATTGTAATTAATTATTCCATTAAATATTATTAACGATAATTGTCGTAATTGTATGCTGTAAATGTAAAATAAAGACAGTGTCCGTATTATATTAATTACCTTTCTTGTGAGTTTGAACCACCCGATTTCAGGCTCGATATCGATTTTGTCTCATTCTCCAGATTACCTTCAACACTTTGAGTATCATAACCACCAGCACTGCCATCACCTGCGCTGCCACCGCCACCGCTATTACCATGAGCATGTGTTTCGTTTTCTCCCAGCTTATTGTCAACTGCATTATGTAGGATAAGTGAATGTTCCGAATTAGCAACACCGCCTCCGCCACCACCACCGCCATTGTTACCACCATGATGATGGTGATGATGATGTTGATGATGGTGAGAAGGATCATAATCACTTTTATGTGTCTATTGCAATATTTTGGGGAGATTATGAAAAAAAATATTGCATTCAATATAAAATTTTTCCAATATACATATAATTAATGAACTTACTGAGCTTAAAGCGCCATCTTCATCATTCCACGAACCAGGTGATGTTGGTGAACGACTATTTGGATTGTGGGATTCGTTTTTTCGATATGTTATGCAAGTAATTCATCAGTGTGTGTGTGTGTGTGTGTATGGTTGTGTGCGTATTTTATGTTAGTGTGTATTGTGTCCATTTATTGTTTAATTGAGTGCATGATTAATATGTTGGTAAAAAGCACAACGAACGATAATACAACACATAAACAACACGCAAATATAAAATGAAAACAAAAAGAAACAGAAAAACAATAAGAAAATGTATGATAACAAATGTAAACATAATTTGAAAATTATGAGATTTTAAGAGATATGAATTTGATAAAAGAAAAAAAATGTTCACAGTCGACATTTTCCATAGTCATCAGAAAACTGGTGACTGTACAAAATGGTCTTATTTCAGACACTCTCTTTAGTTATACAACAATTAAAATCGAATTCGTATCATACAAACACTTAGAAATATGCAAATACATATACATACTTGAATTAAAAATTAAAATTAACATTAGCTCTCCTCACCTTTCATATAGACAGGCTGAATCCAACTGTGATTGTGATAATGCCAAATTGTAACGTCCATCGCTGGGTGAGTCTACAAAACGATATGATGCAACACGTCCAAACATGACCACTGAACCATTCTATAGAACAAGAATAGAAGAAAATATACACAAAATAATATCAATTTTAGGCTTCATTAATTAATATCAAATACTCTTACAATTTTGCTACAATTTAGGTAGGAAAATTTATAAAGTTTTCCAATTTTTAGTTAATTTAAACACTTCCACTCGCTTCAGACATTTAATCGTTACTGAATTTATGCTTGAAGGGGCGTTTTTTGTATCTATTTTACCGTATTAATCGCTGATGTTGCATTAAAAACAAATCATGTGGCGAAAATGTCATCATCTTGTTCATAATGCAGTAAACACTCAATTACTTAAGAACTAATTTTAAAAGAAAATCAATATTTATATCACTTTTGTGATTATAATTCACTTATGAAAATATCATCAAAGATATTCGTCAACAATAAGGAACTACACAAGATATAGATATTTATGAATTTTTAAAGCGTTTATTAAAAAATGTTCTCATAAAATGTCGAAATGTAATTACAACAAGCTGGAAGTTTAGATAGTACTTCTCATAATAATATATTTGATTGATTTTCAAATCTTAAATGTATTAAATTTATATATTTTTTGGAATTTTATATTACGAGTATATCATGTTTTTTGAAATAATTGTGAATAATATATCTCCTTCATCAATATGATAATTTAGTATATCTAGCTATTAATAAAGTGAACAATTTGTATTCTGGTTAAAAAGATTCAAAGATTCATTCAAGCTTACTTCGCTCTTTTAATATCATTATTTTTAATACCACTAAGTAATATAAATATCGAGCATCTACTGTATATATTTACATATAATGGATGATAAATATTTCAGTCAGTTAATAGCGGTAGTATGTATGAGTAGCAGTAAGCAAGCTCATCACTGCTGGTATACGCCCCGTCATTGTATTTATGAATTAGAAGTTCGAAAATAAATTATATGCTGTATAATACATATTGTTTATATGACATATTGTATGTTATTATTATTTGATATTTTATTGTTCTGATTATTTTTTGCAATTTTCATTAGAACAAAAGAATATTGAAAAGAACGTGGAGAGTCAAAATACGCAACATGACAAAAAATAGTTATGTACTTTTAAATACTTTTATGGATTATTTATTCAATTCTCTATTTCTTTTATATTAATTTTTTTAAATTAAAAGTCATAGTTAAATAGCGGTATAAAAAGGCGCCGAAAAAAAATTTATTTTGTGCGTAATTTAGAACAAACTACGTAGTTTTAATATCGAAATTGTTTAGAATCAATGAACCGTTATAATATTGCCAATCATTTGGATTAAATACAATTATTTCAATTGAATTTGCAAATATGACAAATATGTACGACATATATGCATGTGTGCGCTTGTGTTCTTCATATGTTCATTTTCACAATTTTTTGAGAATGTATTCAACGAACCATCACTTTATGACTTAGGCTATGCTACATACATGTCTAATAATAGTTGTAATTTTTTTTCAATAATTTTTGCATGTAGGTGTTCAATAACGCCAAAAAATTATCCATCAATCAAAAATTGAAAGAGCAAAGTGATAGTTTGTTGCAAGACATATGATCTGAAAGCACATGATTTCAATTTTTGTAAATAAACATATATTTTTCGTGGAATCAGGTCTTTTATGCGCTTCTGCCTGCTACCTGACCTGCGCGGGTTGGCCCGTTTATAATCAAAAACTCTAAAATGGAAAATTTGACAACAAAACTGTGGGTATATAAATTATATTTATCATAAATCAATGCAAGCTACTATATTGTATTTTGCAAATTTGTTATCAAATTCAGCTGGTTTGCCTTCTTCTATCGCTTTTAGCAATTTTCTGTTCGTTTACTTTTTTGCTAATTCTTCCCTGTAAGGGAGAATTTTTGCTTACGCTCTTGATTTTTATTGCTGACTGGTGATGGCTAATTTTGTTATCAAAGGGAACTAATGACGTAATACATGAAGATGGCTCACTAAAAAAAAGCAGTTGATATTTTTACCAACGAAACATGAAATTTGGATTATATGATGACGTCCATTAAACTATTAGAGCTCAATAAAAAGCAAATTTTATAAGAAATATGAAAACATTTGATACCATTTGTTAAATGGTTTTAATTTACTACATTTGTCTGCTGTACAACATTATAAAAGCATTTGTCTGTTCTTTTTTCAAAAGAAAGGTCCGCAATCTATAAAATAAAATATAATTTGTCCCCTCTCTTTAGTCGTTTGTCATGAGAGTAAAAAAAAAATAAATATGTGGCACTTAAAGCCCCAAAGGGCTCATTAGCCGAGCTTCTCTTCCATTACTGTTGTGCGTCTTAAATTTTGGACAATATTAGAAGGGACCTACTTATTTTAGCCGGTTCCGAACGGCAGAACACTTGTGACATCACTTTTTCTGAGCTTTGTCACAGAGTTCTTTAAGAAGCTTTTTCATGGCAAGTTGTTACTGTCGGAAGAATTGCCAATTGCTTGCCGACAGGTGGGTACCGTTCGAAAGAAAAATCTTATCGATATTAAATTTGTTATGCATCAGCCGGGGATTGAACCACGACCTACAGATCAGAAGGCGAACACACTAACCACTGAGCTACGGCACCCACTGTCATGAGAGTATGTTTGTCCATTTTTTCTTGAAGAAGGACTTTGCACACAAAGGCCCGTAGTTATAATCAAAGCATCATCTTAAACTTCAAATAGGCTTTTTGACAGATTTTTGCATGGGAAATATGTGAAACAAGTTGATTCTAACTTTGAGTGCAACTATGGGCGAATTTTTTGTGAATCTTAATCGTGGTTTGATATCAATATCTCATGCAATGAAAAATGTAAGATGAACATAGTTTCAGGGTCGGAATTAAATAATATCATATACCTTTTGCTTCTGTTCATATCAAAGCAAATGACCAAAACGATTGATTTATATCTAGTTACAGCTGATTTTAGTTTCGACAATCATCGATTATCTACTTTCACTTCGAATACGTCAGAATCAATGTTACAATTTTTCCCGAATTCGGGGCAAACAGGCACATTTTTATGTCGGTATTTTTGGAAATAACACAATTTTGTGAATAAAGTCGTATCGTAACGAAATCCGCATTAAATAATACTTTTCAAGGCCTAAATATATCAACATAAATATATCAGCATGCAAGCGGTCCAACAAGACTATTAATAATTTACATATATGTAATTAAATTATAATATTTGTTCAGGAAAAAAATTTCACATAGAAAATGACACAACGATAACAAAATTTGCTGAATATTTTAAAAGTGTTACTCTAAAAGAATATTAAAGTAATAAATAATTCAATGTAACTACTTAATAAGCAGTAGAAAGCTCACAGAAAATGTAAATATGTGTATATTTTAGTTCATCACATTGAAACTGATGAAGAATAAATTTGAAATTATAATACATTCTCAATATGATTATGTTTGCTAAATATAAGTTAGACAGGTGTAAAGATATGTTAATAAATTAATTTAAATATTGAAAAATCATTGGGAAATATAGTTCAAATATTGGAGCATAATGATTAAAAAATCTCAAAATAATAATTTAACTATATGTATTTAAGTATTTACATGTCGGACTCATATTCTGACTGAGATTCACAATCGGAACGCTCAACACACTGATATGTAAATATTAAAGTTGAAATATGTTTGTATAAACAAAATATTTAATTTTCATTCTCATGTAAACATGCTAATGCGCCAAACCACAATACATATGTATATACATGAACACAAACACACTTCATTCTCTCTCACACACCCTCTCATATACATCACTAAATATTTATGCACTTATGTTAAAAGTCAGCAACTCACATGCAAAATAGTTGGCTGCGTAATGTGATGTCCATTAACAAAGGTCAAAGCATCAGTGTGTAAAGGCGTGACCGTGCAAACACCCTCCAGCAATGAGATGAGACAATGGCGTGGTTGTATTGATGGTCCGAACAATTGTAAACAATTTGTATTAGCCGAACCAACCTGTGCAAATATATATGTATGAATACAAATTAATTAAAGAATATGTATAGCAAGTATATTGTAGTATTAAAAATAATATTATACTAACCTCAATGGGATCATTGCTTAATTTAATACGTCTACCACCATCACCACTATGTGTAACTTCAACTAAAACTGGTCCCTCACGATCACTTGACATACTATTGGTTCCATTTGACGTGCCTAATGGTTTTTTCTTTCTTCGTCGCGGCTGCGTATCCGCTGGACGTCGTCTGACATGGAACATAATCGAACCTATAAAAGATGTTAAAAGAAATCAACATTATAAATATTGAATATACAATGTAAGCATATATATGAGTAGAATATGCATTATTGCATAAACAAGAGGAAGTTTATAACATTCCCCTGAATTTCGTCTTTCTTTTTTCATTCCCACGTACGTATCAAAAGCAATATCGAGTTCGATATATGCACGTTATGCACATAGACTTTACAATTCGATCGAGATGCAAATTAAAAATGAAAATATTTGATTACTGTTAATCCCGTCGCTTTTGCTGTGATAGTTATTGTGCCAATGTCCACATACTTATTTATTTTTCAGTCCATTTTTGATGAGAGAGAATTAGGAAAACAAACGGTACATTTCGTGCATGCAGCACTGCCACTGTTGCCAACTTGGTGTGTTTTACACCAAATTTAGTGCTTTTTGGAAATCAAAATGCGAAAATGTATAAGTTGAATGCTTGATGTGTTTCTTAGTGCTATTGTTTGTTGCGAGTGGGTATAAAAAAAAATTGTTTTTTGAAACGAAGTGTAAAAAAAAGAAAAATGAAAATTAGCCTAGCCCATACCTAATGTTTGGTGATATACACGTTGTCTATATCTAGTGACGTCATTGCTTAGTACTTTAGTACGGACTTAGTTAATGTTAGTGTGTGTGGTGATAGTTACTTGAGATCGTTATAGGCTGTGTGTATGTAGAAATGTTGTATTCTGTTGGTTTATGAAAATGTCCCGCTACCTCAGAAGCAAACATTTCTAATGTGATTCCGTTGTCGAATTTTTAAGATCAATACTGTACGAGTGTCTAGCAAGAGAAGTTGTGTCGGTCAGTGTGTGGTGGGTGTGATCTTTGTGGTGGTCTGGTGAAGGTCATTCCATCAGAAATTCTTTGTTGGTGTTTTTTTATTAGTAGTGCCAATTGTAGTGGCAGGAATTTATATAGAAGAACGTAAGTACGTATATGTCCATGTGAGTTCTGTTTATGCATAGATGTACTTATGTGTATTATTGAAATAGGGTTGCTGCTGTAAATTCATTGCTAATCCAGTATATTCATTAATGGTCTGGTGCATCTGTTAATCCAACGAGTGGTAGATATTTTTCTTGGACAGCAGCACGAGATCACTAAGGTTAGTGGTTGCGGATACCGTGTAGCAGGCAAAAATAAATTTGCATCAGAAACATTCGGTATGATGCAGCAAGCGTATGGCGATGCTCGTTTATCAAGATCAAATGTTTTTATATGGCATAAACGGTTTGTGGATGACTCACCACAAGCCAAAAAAATACGAAAAGTTCCATCAAAAATCAAAAAAAAGCCTATCACATTCTTCGATAGCAAAGGTATTATCCACAAAGAATTTGTTCCAACTGGTCAAACAGTTACTTTCGCATCTTACCGAGTCACACAGCACTCATTGTTCGTCAATTTTTGTCTCGGAATCAAGTGTGTGTGTTGCATCACCCGCCGTATTCACCTGATTTGGCACCGTGCGAATTCTTTTTGTTCCCAAAACTGAAATTGAAGTTGAAAGGATGCTTTTTTGATGACATTCAGACCATACAACGGGCTTCGACGAGGGCAATGAGCGCAATTCCAAAAAATGAGTTGGAACACGCGTTTGAATTATTATTAAATCGATGTAACAAGTGTATCGAATAAATATACCGAAAAATTAGCAGATATCGTGTTCGTCCGCGAGTGTGTGCATATTTTGGTGTTCCGGTGTGGTCGGTTACCACAATGAAGAAAGGAGAAACTTAACAGGCGGTGTGTTATTATAATATATATATATATATATATATATATATATATATATATATATATACACATATATATACATATATATATCTATATATATATATATATATATATATATATATATATATATATATATATATTTATATATTTATATATATATATATATATATATATATATATATATTTATATATATATATATATATATATATATATATATATTTATATATGTATATATATATATATATATATATATATATATTTATATATTTATATATATATATATATATATATATATTTATATATATATATATATATATATATATATATGTTTATATATTTATTTATATATATATATATATATATATATATATATATATATATATATATATATCCATTTGCGGTTATCCATAAAACACATATAAAATAGTTTTTATCATGATATTTCTTTTTTATTATAAAGTTTGAACGTTGACATTATGTGTGAAATACTACATCATTTAAATGACCACCACGCGAATTGTTGCAAGCATCGATTCTTTTGAGGTTATTTTCGACCACTTTTTGACACATATTGGGCGGTATCTCAGCCATAACGTGACGAATGTTGGTTTTTAGGTGCTCAAGAGTTAAAGGTTTATCTGCATAAACACGGTCTTTCGCGTAGCCCCACAAAAAAAAAGTCAATCGGTGTCAAATCGCAAGATCTTGGTGGCCACTTGATAACGCCACGACGAGAAATGTTCAAACCACATATTCTCTAAGTCGTATTCTTCTATAGCAGGCAAAAAAAAGTCGGTTATCATATGACCATAATGCTCCGAATTGACGGTGACAGTCGTTCCATCGTCGTTTTCGAAGAAGTAAGGTCCAATCACACCTCCGGACCAAAGAGCGCACCAAGCAGTGACTTTTTGTGGATGTAGTGGCCTCTCTTCAATTACTTGAGGATTCTAAGAACCCCAAATACGACAATTTTGTTTGTTAACATACCCACCGAGTGAGAAATGTGCTTCGTCGCTGAAGAAAATTTTGTTCGAAAAATCGCCGTCCACCGCCTCTTGTTCAAGCACCCATTCGACGTATCTACGACGTTGTGAATGGTCAGCTGGCTTCAGTTGTTGTGTGAGCTGGATTTTATATGGATGTAGGTGTAGATCCAAATGCAAAATACGCCATAATGTGCCGTAAGACAGTCCTAATTCCTGAGAACGACGAGGAATCGACACATTCGGGTCTTCGGCAACACTTTCACTTACAGCACCGATATTTTCGGTGGTACGAGCGAAACGATGATGCACAGGCCTTACAATATCTGTAACCGATCCAGTCTCTTCATATTTCTTTACAATTTTGCCAATTGCTTGCGTAGTTGGACGATTATGTAAACCATAATCTCCTCTTGAAGCACGATATGTGGCTGTGGCAGAATCACCATTTTTGTAGTAGGTTTTTACAATTTTAATGCGTTGTGCGATAGTTAAGCGATCCATTTTCGCAAATGTCAGACTTTGAACTGAAAAAGAAAGAAATTGTTTTAACAACTCAGTTTGACAGATGTCGAATTCTAGCCCTATACTTTTGAAACCGCGAAATGGATAACACTTTATATATATTTATATATTTATTTATATATATATATATATATATATATATATATATATATTTATATATATATATATATATATATATATATATATATATATTTATATATATATATATATTTATATATATATTTATATATATATTTATATATATATATATATATATATATATATTTATATATATATATATATATATATATATATATATATATTTATATATATATATATATATATTTATATATATATATATATATATTTATATATATATATATATATATATATATATTTATATATATATATATATATACAGTGGCTCCCAGCTTATTTCGTACAGTGACAGTTTAAAAATTGCTGCAGTCGTAATTCCTAATATAGCAAAAATTTGAACAAAATATAAATGCCATTTTTGAAAGGAAGGTTTGTTTTTTATTTTCCAAAATTTACTTTTTCAAAATTTTAGCGTTTGACACTATAAAAAAATAAAATAAGAAAAAAATAGGAAAATTCATGTCACAGCTTATTTCGTACAGTCTCTTTAAGTTCAAACTAAAAACAAAGTAAGTTGATTTTAATATTTAGTATGACATCCCTAGCGTTAATGACAGCCTGGAGTCTACTTGGCATTGAATCCACCAATTTTTGAGTGATGTCTGGTGTGATTTTTTTCCATTCCTCCATCAATACCTTCTTTAGGTCCTGCTTATTAGAAATCTTGTGTGTTCTTATTTTATTGTCCAAAATAGACTAAAGATTTTCAATCACATTCATGTCAGGTGACTGTGGTGGTGGAGACATCAAGTGTGAGCAGTTCAAATAAGCCAAGATTGCACAATCCCAGATTTATGTTTTGGGTCATTATCTTGGTAATACCGAAATTCTTCCCGCAAACCCAGTTTGTCTGCACTTTGAAGTAAATTGTTTTTCAGAATCTCGAGGTACTTCATTTTGTCCATTGTTCCCTCAATAAAAACCAATTCACCTACTCCGGCTGCTGACATACAGGCCCAAACCATCACGCTACCGCCACCATGCTTCACTGTGGGCTTAAGGTTCTCCTTGTTTAGCTCGGTATTAGCTTTACGCCAAACATATGACATTCCGTCCGAGCCAAAAATATTAAACTTAGACTCATCCGCGAAAATAACGGTATTCCAGAACGCAGGAGTCTTAATAATATGCTCTTTGGCGGAGTCAAGTCGGCGTTGTATATTCATTTTTGAAATGAATGGTTTCTTTCGGGCTACTCGACCGTTCAAGTCATGATTGCGCAGCACACGTCGGACAGTTTCAGCACTGGATGATTATCCTATTTCACGCTGAACCTCTGCAGCCAACTTCGGAGCGGATAACTTTGGATTTTTCTTAATTTTTCGTACAATATAACGCTCGTCTGATGCGTTGAAAATCTTATTAGGTGCTTCTCTGCCCTTGTTCTCCAACCGATTTTCGCGAACGAAGCGTTGAATGATGTATTGGACAGTTGAGGCACTTAAATTTGTCATTTCAGCAATTTTTCGCACACTCTGACCTTTCCTAAAATGGTTAATTACCAGTTTACGCTGTTCCATCGTTGTACGATGACCCATAAAGCTAAATGTTTAATTTACAGCACTTTAACTATTTAAAATAATAATAATAAAAATTGTTATAATAGTTAAAAAGGTCCAAAAACTCATACAATTCAAAAAAACTTTGTAACTGCGCGGCAGAATGAAACTTACTTACATTGAAGTTTGTGTACGAAATAAGATGTGAGCTGAAAATCAGCTGATCAATAGTTTTTCTCTCTTGCATAACAAAAAGAAACATTTTTGGGGTTCCCCGTTTTCTTATTAGGTTTATTAAACACATACACAGACGTCTACATTCAAAACTTATCGATAAGTTTTTTAGTTTCGATGTTACAGCCATGTACATAAAAATATATACACTGTACGAAATAAGCTGTGAGCCACTGTATATATTTATATATATATATATATATATATATATATTTATATATATATTTATATATATATTTATATATATATATATATATATATATATATATATATATATATATATATATATATATTTATATACATATATGTATATACATATATATATATATATATATATATATATATATATATATATGTATATGAGGTGCATCGGTGGACCCTCAATTTCCTGAGTGTTGGCCAATATTTTTATTTTTGTGCATGAACGCACTCTTGAGTCCTTAAGCACTCGCGGCGGCACATATAGTTTCTTTCCAAAAGAAATAAGTTGAACTTTATACACGGTGATTGCTTTGTTTACTTTTTCGTATTGATACAATGGCGGCCCTTTGCCGGTAATTGAAATAGGTCCACCTATCAGCAGCACACCCCGGGCACCAACCTCCTGGCACAAGCACCAAGTGAAACAAAAGGGTCACGCAAGAGCATGAACGCATATAAGTAGTTGCGTATTGAGTACGCCTAAGTTTATCACGCGTTTTTATTTACGCCCTACGCATTGGACGCTGAATTAGAATAGTTTTTTTTTAGTTTATATTTAGTATTAGATCTTTCTCTTATGTTTGTATATGTTTTTTTTTTATTATTTCATTGTTATCGTTTTGATTTACTTTTGCTATATTTATTCTGTGGTTTGTACAGTGACGGGTGATCTGCCAACTCACGAATTTTCCATATTTGGGTTTGGTTTTATCCAGTTTTTTATGGCTTTTCTTTTTTTTGTGTCAGAAGAGTGAAACTTCCTGAATCCCCGACTTACTTCGATATTATTTCACTCTCATTCAAGAATTTATACCATTTCCGTTTTTTTGTGCTCATATATTTATTAGGTTACATTTTTTTGCCGTTGTAAAGATTATTTGATACTTACTGTACCGATACATATTTTTTTATTTCCAATTCTTGTTATATTTTGGTTAACTTATTTATTTAGTATTAATTATTTCTTTTATTGATTTATTTGTTCATTATTTATCTTTTAACATATATATATTTTTGTATAGCTATATACTATATATGTACATATACGCATATATTACGTTGCGTCTCGAATCACGAAATTGCAGGTACAAGAGAATGACAAAACAACAACTAAAAAGTCATCATCAGCAGATTTAGAATCACGCCACCACCACACGGCTATAGTTATCATAAGCTACTGTAAAACATTGTATCAAACAAAAATACAGTCTTGTAAAGTTTCAGCAATAAACAGACGTGTGATTCAAAAAACAAGAATTGTTTTTTTTTTTTTTTGTGAATTAAACTTCACGAGCAGGGAGAATAAAGGCCCCTATATAAGTCAAAGTGCCACTGGTGAAAAACACTTAAAGCAGAAAATCGTGCCACTCAAGAAATAAAAGTGATACCAACTTTAAAAGTGTACACTAATCAAAAATACTCAAAACCCGGAGAATCATAATCACTATCATCGTCATCAACAATTGCTGAAACGACCTGAAGGAAACGAGGCACCTCAGTAGTATCAACAAACAGGAGTACGCCAGAATCTGCAGTCGCTTTCAGGAAACAAAACTCAGTGCATGCATACGCACTTTAAAAATGCACGTGATTCTAATGTATGCATTAGCATTAGATTATATATTCTGTATTTACATCCACATAGTAGAGCTAAAAAATCAAACATTAAAAAAATTTTTTTTAAGTAAATATTTATACTACAAAGAAGAATAAATTATTCTATAAGAAGAGAATGTATCAGATCCACATAGTGGAGACACATCAAAATAGGATTCATATTAAAAAAAAAATAATAATAAATACTTGATCGTACTCTAGAACAAATTAGTCTAAAAAATTTAAGAATCAAAATGCCGAAATCTAGTACATCCTTCTATACATATATACATTCTATACATGATACATATATTGCAAAGAGATATATTATATTGCGAAATTCGCCAATTAATTCGTTATAATTGCTGCGAATTAAATATTGATTTATTATTGCGGAATTCGCCAATTGATTTGTGACAATTGCTGCGAATTAAATTTTGATACATCGTGTAAATGCACACTGGACCGTTATTACGTGCGATTAAACCGTTACATATTTCGTTGTAAGATACGGTACCGCTAAGAGGTCAAAAAGGTGACACCTCCAGCAAAGGTGAAACCACGTTTCTCAAGAAAAAATGCGCTTCGTATATCAAAGAACTTTCCGATATGGAGAAATTCACCAGCGCTGAAGTGCTGAGGGAACTCATTGAGGAGGAACTATCGGTTCGGCTTTTGTGTGAGCTTACGCATAATTTTGAAACTGTGCAGTCCAAGCTGGGAGAGCATGAATTTGAGGCTCTTGAAATTAATGCGCGCCCGAAATTTGTATCAAGCTACATTCGTGTGAAGACCGCACTAACAAAAGAGCTAAATTCGCGCCACGTTTCTGACATCAGATATTCGTCTACTATTCGTCATCTTGTGGCAGATGATCCATCCACTTCGATTATCATCTCCCAACCTAAGGCGCGTCTACCGCCTTTACAAATTCCACAATACGGTGGAACATACACCGAATGGCCTGATTTCTACTCCATGTTCCAGACAATGGTGGGAAACGATTCTGAGCTAAGCAAAATTGAGAAGTTCCAGCACCTGCGCACGAGTTTGAAGGACCAGGCACTAGACGCAATTCGCTCATTAGAAATAAATGACCACAACTACGACAAAGCCTTAGGTATACTCCAAGATCGTTTCGATAATAAGCGTTTAAATTTTCAGGCACATATTAAGGAATTGTTTGGGTTAAAGCAATGCGAAAAAGGAGCTGTTGATCAACTGAGAGAGCTAAGCGATAAGTTCAACGCTACTCTGCGAGCGCTTCAGACAATAGAAACAAAAGAGCAGATAGCAGATGGTCCATCATCATCCATCTCATCGGCAATAAATTCGATGTTGACTCTCAAATGAAATGGGAAGAAACTACGCCTATCAAGGAACTGCCTATGTTGGATTCTGTGATGGCATTTTGGAACAGACGCTGTCAAATGTTGGAAAATGTGGAACATGCTACGGTAACCCAAACACCTAGCAAACAGGTGGGCAAAAAATCAAATTTCAATTCTCGTAAGGTATTCATAGCATCGAATGTCGTATCAAACTGCTTGTTTTGTAATAGTTCTGAGCATTATATATATCGCTGCAATCGGTTTCTAAATTTGCCACCTGGTCTACGTCTGAAAGAGGCAAAGGGCCTACAGCTTTGTTTAAATTGTCTTAAAAAAGGCCATTTTTTGAAATCATGTAAGTCGTCCAGCTGCAGAGATTGTGGTGCAAAGCATCATACTCTTCTCCATATAGCTCCAAAGCTTGCACCTGTCGTTGAAAAACTGCCCGATGAGGCCTCCACATCCATCGCCGCTCCAATACATCAATCGTTTGTTAGTTCTATAGCTGAGGTTCCAAAGTCTCTTCCTCATAATGTTGTGTTTTTGGCCACTGCTGTAATTCTCGTAAAAAATAATGTAGGTTCGCTAGTTCCATGCAGAGCTTTATTGGATTCAGCGTCCCAATTAAATTTTGTCTCATCGCGTTGCGCTAATATCCTCCAGCTAAAGAAAACTAAATCGACAACTCTTCTTTCCGGTATTGGCCAGACAGACCTTGTTGCTAATCACACTATTGAAATTTCGATGCAGTCAACGATCGGCAACTACGCGACTTCGTTTACTGCTGTTGTTACGCAATCCATCACTGAGAATCAACCAAATTATACTTTGAATAATATCGACTGGCAGATACCATCGAATATACAACTTGCGGACTCTTATTTTTACAAGTCACAACGAATTGACATCCTTATTGGAGCTGGTCTATTTTTTGATCTTTTGTGCGTCGGACAAATACGATTATCTGATCAGTTGCCACTGTTGCAGAAAACACGTTTGGGTTGGGTTGTTTCTGGAGGTGCGTTACCTGCCACTCGCACATCATCTTGAAGATTATGCGGATGTATCTCTTGATGAAGCAGTTCAAAAATTCTGGGAAATTAAAAATATATCTTCTTCTATTTCTAAAGTTAGTCAAGAAGAATTGGATTGTGAAAGGCATTTTCAAGAACACTATACTAGATTGGATTCTGGTCAATATGCAGTTCGCTTGCCATTTAAACGTAATCCTGATCAACTTGGTGCTTCATACCGCAATGCACTCAATCGTTTTAGAAATATTGAACGGAAGCTGGAACGTACACCTAAGATAAAAATTCAATATTCGTCGTTCATGTCAGAGTATTCTGTTTTGGGTCACATGTCTACTGTCGACAGACTGCCACCTGGTGTAGCAACGTTTTTCTTGCCATATAGAGAAAATGTATAGATGCATTCGAATGTCAGGTCCTGATAGTTTTCTACAATGTATTCTCTGGAGAGATAATCCAAATGATGACATACAAATATTTAAATTGGACACAGTAACGTACGGCACAAAGCCAGCGTCCTTTCTCGCGATCGGAGTCATGCAGCAATTGGCTGCAGATGAGCGCGAATCGTTTCCCATTGGATCGAAAATTGTCTTACGTGACTTCTATGTCGGTGATTTGATTTCTAGGGGCGATTCTGTAGAGGAAGTTCTAGAAATCAAGCGACAATCTACCGAACTACTGTCAAGAGGAAATTTTAAAATTAGAAAGTGGTGTTCTAACAGTCCTTTCGTGTTATCTGAAATTTCTGAGGCCGACAGGGAAAAGTGTCTAAAGTTCAATGACGGAACCAATATCACCAAGACTTTGGGCTTATGCTGGAATCCAGACAGTGATGAATTCCTTTTCTCGTTTTCGCATCAAACTTTTAATTCAAAGGTTTCTAAACGATCAGTATTGTCGATGGTTGCTCGATTTTATGACCCACTTGGGTTAATAGGCCCAGTGATTGCTAAAGCGAAAATCTTTTTGCAGCTCCTATGGAAGGAAAAACTTCACTGGGACGAAAGCTTACCTCAATCACTTCTAACTATATGGAACGAGTTATGTAGGGGCTATGAGTTTATTGGAAAATGTAGCTTTCCTCGAGTTGTCTTGCAATCGAGAGATAAGATTACTGTCCATGACTTTTGCGACGCGAGTTTATGTGCCTATGGGGCATGTATTTACATTGGATGCTATGGCTCAAGCAGAACAGCTTTACTTTGTTCAAAGTCGCGTGTTTCCCCACTTAAAACGCTTACCATTCCCAAGCTGGAGTTGTCTGCTGCGGCGTTATTAGCAGAGCTTGTTGCTTCGGTAGCACGATTGGGCATTTTTGAAGCTGAATTTCATTGCTGGTCGGATTCGACAATTGTACTTTCGTGGCTAAAGGAATCTCCATCAAATTTCAACATCTTTGTTGCTAATCGTGTTAGTAGTATTCAATCTTTGACCAGTGGAATGAAGTGGCATTATGCCCCCACAGAAATGAATCCAGCAGACATACTATCTAGGGGAGCGACTCCTCAAGAACTTGTGAACTCTGCACTTTGGAAATACGGCCCAGATTTCTTACGCGAGCCAATCGACAGCTGGCCTCGATTACCTCCAATTGTCATCGATGTCAAAACGCAAACGCGTTCTTGCTTCATCGTTTGCTGCCATCGATTATTCAACAGCTTCTAAATTCGCAACCACATTTGATAAAATGCAAAGAGTATACGCTTACATATACAAGTTTATTCATCGGAGCGCTTCTTTCGCTAATATAGGTGGTCTGAGCAGCATTGACATTAAACTTGAACTCAATTACTATTTCGAATGATCCAAAGAGTGCATCTAGCAGCGGATTATAAGGTACTCCAAGACAACAAACCGATTGATTCATCGAGCAAAATCTACAATCTTAACCCCTTCTTGAACTCTGCAGGCGTAATAAGGGTTGGCGGTTGGCTAGAAAATTCAACATTAGACTTCGAATCGAAACACCCTATAATATTGCCGAAGAAACATCCCATCACGGATGCCGTTATCGCTCAATATCATCGTCAACTGCTTCATGCTGGGTCACAGGCCTTGCTTTCTTCAATTCGGTTACAATATTGGCCTATAGGTGGAAAGCGTACAGTGAATCGTATTGTCAACAAATGCATCATTTGCTTTCGAGCGAAACCTAAGCTGCACGAGCATATCATGGGTAATCTTCCGCTGGATAGGCTACAGGCTAATCGAGCATTTCTGGTCACTGGAATGGACTTTTGTAGGCCATTTTTTTATAAGTCCGAAGTTCGTAACAAACCACCAATAAAATGCTACGTTTCTCTATTCGTTTGCTTCTCAACGAAGGCGGTCCACATGGATCTGGTTGCTCATTTGTCCACCTCAGCGTTCCTTGCAGCATTAAAAAGATTTATATCATTGCGTGGCAAGCCGAAAACTATATGGTCTGATAACGCGACAAATTTTGTAGGTGCAAAAAATGAGTTGGCTGAGTTGCGACGTTTGTTCAATAATAGTGCACACACCGAAGCAGTTGTTCGTCAATGTTTGAACGATGGAATTGATTGGCAGTTTATACCACCTCGTTCTCCGCATTTTGGTGGACTATGGGAGGCTTCAGTAAAGTCTGCCAAGTATCATTTTAAGCGCACCGTAGGCCTATCTGTTTTAACATTTGATGAGCTGCCCACGTTAATTTATCAAATATCAGCTGTTCTCAATTCACGACCTTTATGTCCAATTTCAGAAAATCCGGACGATATAGAAGTACTAACACCTGCTCATTTTCTGACCGGCGCTCCACTTACATATTTTATTGAACCGGATCTTAGGGTAATAAATATGGATCGGCTCGACAGATGGCAGCGTGTATCACGAATGCAGCAGATTTTCTGGGAGAAATGGAGCAAAGAATATCTGACAACCTTTCAGCAACGAGCTAAGTGGTGCGCAAGTAAACCTAACCTTTCAATTGGTGCAATAGTCCTGATCAAAGATGAAAACGCACCCCCTCTCAAGTGGAAACTAGCTCGAGTCATCGATCTTATCAAAGGCAATGATGGTGTTGCACGTGTAGCTGTGCTTAAAACTAGTGGCGGTACAAGCAGACGTACGGTTCAAAGGCTTTGGCCATTTCCATTAGAGGATGATTATATTGAAACTCATAGACTTTCAACGGGGGCAGGATGTTGAGCGAACACTTGGCCTTGTTGATTATCTTCGTTGTTTTTGACAACACCGACAAGTACATTGGCATTACTCTGTTTGGCTGAATAACCGTATACTTAGATTTATAAGAAGAAAAAAACAACTGATCTGTGAGTCAGCTTCATATACTAATCGTTAAATAAATTCAGTTTTGTAACAAGCATCAACGAACAAAATTGTAGTTTTTTTTTGCATATTAAGAATACTGAAAAGGCTCAGTATTTCTACAGCACCCAAAAGTGTCAAGGGACTTATACAGGAAATATATCCAATCCACTTCGGAAATTACCGCGTTAGATTCACACAATTGCTTGTGACTGACGTTATGAACGAACAATAGCAAGAGATATTATGTATGATTCAAACACACAATAGAGCTCACAGAAATTCATTAGAAAACAAGACACTAATACTATAAAAATATTATTTTCCAGCCATGTCTAGCAAAATATAAAGGATAACTAAGCGATATACCGTTTGCAAAAAGGGAAAATATGAGAGACACCCCAATAACCTAAAATTATAGGAAACGCCAATCCCCTCGTATCCAGGTCACATCGTCCATACAGATATATTCATTATAGAAAAAAAGATACGTAATGACAGCAATAGATAAGTTTTCCAAATACGCGCAAACAAAGATATTAGAAGGAAAATCAATTGGAAAAATTAGACGACCCTTAAGAGAACTTTTACACATTTTCGGAATACCTAATGCCGTAGTCATAGATAACGAAAAATCGATGAACTCTGAATCAATTTTATTCATATTAAAACACGAACTGCAGATTGAAGAGTTCTCCACACCCCCACATACAACCAAAGTAAACGGTCAAGTTGAACGTTTCCATTCAACATTAATAGAAATCATGCGCTGTTTGAAATCCGAACAAATTCACAGTTGTCGAAAAAATATAAAAACAAGTTAGTAGAGAAACAGACAAAAGACTTGACTTACCATAACTAAAATAGACAAGAAAGTAAACAATACTAACCAGGACAAAAAATATTTGTTAGAAGAAATAAACGATTAGATACAAAATTAGGAGACAGATTTACAGAGGAAACAATCAAAGAAAACAGACATACTACAGTACTTACTGGAAGTGGTAGAATAGTGCATAAAAATCATATTCGAAATTGACACTAAACTAGCATTCTCGGTTTCAGACTATTTCTAACAGCTGTATCTGCCGAAGTGGAAATATTCGCATATACCAACATGCACGTAATCGCCCTAAAGACAGGACAAGCTAAAATACAGGACGGAAACTTGAAACTAATACACGCAATCGTGTTAGATACTTACGAGCAATTCTTAACCGACATCCAAAACTTGACTAACACGTTCATCCACAAATCCAACGTTCATTTTCCTCTAATTACACACGAAACTTTCCAAACCTACAATATCCTAAATACCCTAAAACCCTATGTAAATATTCGACCAAACCGAGCTTTTGATTTGTTAGGGACAGCTTGGAAAAACATGCTGGCAGTCCAGACCACGATGATCTAATTTCAGAGACGAAATAAAAACTGCAAAAGATACATTTGTAAGAGAAAGTATCAATTTTGATACCATAGAAGATTCGTGATGCGGATGTTAGCATCCTATCTAACAAAAATTCCATTATACTTACTTACTTACTTATGTGGCCATAACAAGCGAATATCGATTTAGGCCGAATATAACATGCTTCGCCAGCCAGCTCTGTTCTTCGCTAGCTGGCGCCAGTTAGAAATTCCAAGCGCCGTCAGGTTCTCCAGTACTTGGTCTTTCCACCGGAGGTTAGGTCTTCATTTTCTGCGTCGTCCTCCAGCGGGTTCCGAATATAACACCTTCTTGGCTGGAGCGTGTTCTTCAATTCGCTCGACATGATCTAGCCAGCGCAGCCGCTGGATTTTGATGCGCTTTATTATGTCAATATCAGCATACAGCTCATACAGCTCATGGTTGTACCTTATTCGGTACTCGCCTCCAACGCAAATAGGTCCGAAGATCTTGCGTAGGACTTTTCTCTCGAAAACTCCAAGCATTCACTCATCGGAGGTGGAAATTGTCCAGGATTCAGCGCCATATGTTAGGACAGGCATGATGAGAGACTTGTAGAGTGTAGTTTTCGTTCTTCGAGAGAGGGCTCGACTTCTCAATTGCTTACTCAGCCCAAAGCAACACCTGTTAGCAAGAGTTATCCTACGCATGGTCTCCAAGCTGACGTCATTACTGCTGTTAATGCTGGTTTCAAGATAGACAAAGTCCCTTACTACTTCAAAAGCGTAGTTGTCAACCGTGATGTGCTGTCCAAGACGCCGGGACTTTTTGTTTGTTGACACTAGATACTTCGTCTTTCCCTCGTTCACCGTAAGACCCATCCGACTCGACTCTCTTTCCAACTCTGAGAATGCTGCACTGACTGCTCGCGTGTTCATGCCGATTATTTCAATATCATCGGCATACGCTAACAGCATGGCACTTTTGTTGAAGATAGTGCCATTATGTCGTAGATCAGCAGCTCGTATTATTTCCTCCATAATAAGATTGAAGAAGTCGCACGATAACGAATCACCTTGCCTGAAACGCCGTTCGGTACTAAACGGTGTAGAGAGGTCCTTCCCAATTTTCACTGCACAACAGGAGTTATGCAGTGTCATTCTACAAAGTCGAATGAGCTTTGCAGGAATACCGAACTCAGTCATTGTTGCGTAGAGGTAATCCCTTACCGGACTGTCAAAAGCGGCTTTATAATCAACAAATAGGTGGTGTGTGTCGATCTGTTTTTCTTGGGTCTTCTCCAGGATTTGGCGCAGTGTGAAAATTTGGTCAATGGTGGATTTATCAGGTCTGAATCTTTCACACAATACGCTCGATAGGATGCGATACTCAGGAGCCTTGTTCCACGGTAGTTGGAGCAAATTGTGGGGTCTCCGTTTTTATGTACAGGACAGAGAACACTGAGCCTCCAATCATCACGCATGCTTTCATCCGACCATATTCTGCTTATGAGCTGGTGCATGCGGGTGAGCAGCTCATCTCCTCCGGTCTTAAACAACTCGGCAGGTAGGCCATCAGCACCTGCAGCTTTGTTGTTCTTCAGCCTTTTAATGGCCATTTCAACCTCGTCATAGTCGGGTGGTGGAACATCAACACCATCATCTGTAATCGGGGTTATCGGGCAATCTCCTCCACTGGCGGAATTATTCGTAGCTTCGCGATTCAGTAACGTGGAGAAATGTTCCCTCCATAGGCTCAGTACACTCTGGACATCCGTAACCAGATTCCCATTTCCATCACGACAAGAAGAGGCTCCGGGATTTAAACCTCCACTCAGGCGCTTGATCTTTTCGAAGAATTTTCGAGTCTCATTCTTGTAGGTAGACATCTCTATCTCCTCACACTCGCGTCTTTCTTGTTCTCTTTTCTGGCGCCTGAAAAGACGTCTCTCTGCACTCCTTTTCTCTCTGTACTGCTCCTTAACAGCTCGCGTTGCGCCTGCACGCAGAGTTCTTCTGTAGGCGGCGTCTTTCTCTGCGGTAGCGTCGCGACACTCCTGATCATACCACTCATTCCTCAGAGGCCGGTAATAACCGATTACCTCCTGGGCAGCAGTAGTCATGGAGTGGGATATATGTGTCCACCGTGAGCATGTATCATCAAGTGGGGGAGTGTTCTGCATAAGCAGATCGGATAGTCGAGTGGAAAATGCATCTGCTGTCTCTGGTGATCGCAGCTTACTGACGTCGAGCTTTCTCTGTGTGGGACTTCTCTTGTTATTTGCGACACATAAACGTGTGCGCACCTTAGCTGCAACTATGTAGTGATACGAGTCGATGTTGGCACCACGTATCGATTTCACGTCCATCACACTGGAAGCATGCCTTCCGTCAATCACCACATGATCAATTTGGTTTCATGTACGTTGATTTGGAGACAGCCATGTCGCTTTGTGGATGTCGAGATGCTGGAATCTGCTACCATCAATTACCAAGTTTCGTGCTGAGGCGAAGTCGATCAGCCTCATTCCGTTATCGGAGGCTGAATTTTCCAACAGTTGGACCAAAGGTACCTTCCTTGCCCACCCTGGCATTAGTCGCCAAGCACGATTTTAATATCGTGGCGGGGGCAGCGGTCATAAGCTTCTTCGAGGCGCTGAAAGAAGCTCTCCTTGGTCACATTGCCCTTCTCACCCGTCGGAGCGTGGGCACATATAAGGCTGATGTTAAAGAATTTTGCCTTGATGCAGATTGTGGCCATCCGTTCGTTCACAGGCGTGAAATGTGAGACAAGATGTCGTAGTCTTTTGTTGACCCAAAATCCGCATCCTAATTCATGACTTTTAGCATGGCAACTGTAGTAAATACCACAGTATGCCCTTTTGGAGCAGCCCTGTCCCGTCCATCGCATTTCCTGGAGAGCGATGATGTCAGCTCTGTATAAAGGGACCGGACATTCCAGGTGCATATCCGTAGATCATGGTGCTTATTTCGTTTGCGGGGGTGATCAACAAAGGGGGTAGTCCGTTTCCGAGGCATTTTTACATTATTCATTGGGCAGGTTTTTTATGTGGCGGGTCCCAAACCCAACGCACAACCTCTAACCGCTTCAAAAGATACTTTTGAAAAACTTATTGTAAAACCAGTAAAGAAAACCGATTATGTTTCTAAAATATCATATGAAGAAATAATTGTGAACAAAAACGATGTATTAGCAATAGTAAAACAATGTAAAAAATATAATGATCTGTACGTTTGTAAGCAATTTGTATTGTAAACATAACAAACGATACATGTATACCTAAATTAAATAAGGGCTTAAATTCGTCATGTCAGCCCGGAATGCTGGTACTCATCGCCTTCAATAGATCCCTGCAGATAAACAATCTTGAACAACTTTTAATTGGAACATACCTGATAAAATTACACAATGCAACAATTCGCATTGAAAGCAAGCTATACAGAAACTTACTTCTCTTATGCTATTATGCAACCCACTCCCGAAGAAAAAAATAGAGTAGACCTCCTCACACTAGAAGCCTTAAGTGAATTGCACATAACCAATACCAAGGACATACAAAAACTACGAGACAAACAAAAAACATACATTCTTCCCCAGAATTTACACAACCCCCACTTTTGAACCTTTGAAACTAAGATTTTCTCAAAAAAGATTTTATCCACCTGAACACGGGCAACACAATTTATGCTGACGTTGCGTCTCGAATCGCGAAATTGCATATACAAGAGAACGACAAAACAACAACTAAAAATTCATCATCAGCAGATTTAGAATCACGCCACCACCACACGGCTAGGCTATAGGTATCATAAGCTATTTTAAAACATTGTATTAAACAAAAATTCAGTCTTTGTAACGTTTCAGCAATAAACAGACGTGTGATTCAAAAAATATAAATTCGTTTTTTTTATGAAATTAAACTTCACAAGTCTTAACCGTGTGAACAAGTGCATGAAATCGTAAAATAACTGTACACAAAAATTGTTACTTGTGACATTCTCATAAATACATACTTATCTACATACGTTTACTCGCGTTATTCTATGTATAGCAATATGCAATAGGCACGCCAGCGCTGGCGCAGCTACGAAGACATTAACTGTTGCGTTGTTTATGTACATACATATGTATATTTCTTTATTTTTCACAGCTGCGCAAATTACTATTCAAAGTTTGAAATACCTAATAAGTGCTGACCTTAAAGAAGCAGTGCCGCCTTTAGGACTGCGGGTGGAATTCCGCGAAAAATTGTTTTTTTTTGGAAAAGGTTAGTTTTAATACAATAGTACAATTGTTTGGCAAAGCTTGGCATTGAAAATGAAACGCTGTCAATGCCATCTAAATTGACTGAGAGGTTTCCAACGGGTACCATGTCGCCGGCAGCAAATTGTTCCATTAGGAAAAAGTACTTAATAAGGTACATTGTTAAAAATTATCTATAAATAAATTGTAAATATGAGATAAAATTAGTAGGATTATTATTCTTATATCAGTGACACTTTGTGAATCGTTAAAAGGAAAGGCAATAATTACTCTCAAGAACAGAAATCGTTAAGTTGTACCCGCAGAAATGACCTAATTGATATCATTCTAGCGGAGGTAATCAGAAGCAGCAAGAGAATGATTTTACTGAATTGTTTCTATCTAACCCCATAGAAGCTACTAAACTCCCGCAGACTCATGTCGATTCTCTCGAAATCTGTCTAGCAAAATGGCGAATAAAAGTCAATGAATCAAAGAGCGTACATGTAACCTTCACGGTAAGGCTAGATACATGTCCCCCACTTAAAATTAATGGCCAATCAGTTCCACAATGTTCCTCAACAAAGTACTTGGGTATTCACCTCGACAGAAGGCTGACCTGGAAAAATCACATAGAGGCAAAGAAGACTTAGATCAAACTTAAAATTAATCAGTTATGGTGGCTGTTAAACAAAAGCCCAAAGTTGAATCTGGAATACAAAGTACTATTATATAAAGCAATCCTCAATCCAATCTGGACCTTTGGCATTTAGTTATGAGGCACCGCATCTCCCTCAAATATCGAAAAATTGCAGCGAATACAATCCAAGTGTCTGCGAATTATTGTAAACGCGCCTTGGTATATGAGGAACGTTAAAATCCATCGAGATTTGAATGTACCCACAATTTCTGAGGAAGTTGCAAAGTCCTGCAGAAGCTACATTCAAAAATTACACAACCATCCGAATCCCCTTGCTAGGAAATTGTTGCTGAGCACGGGGCATCGACGATTAAAAAGGAAAGACACACTGAATATGCTGTGAAATTGCTAAACCTCGCGACTCAACAAATTGTGATGGAACATAGGGAATATCACATAATTTTAGTTAGTTTATAAGATTTGATTACTTATTGTTAGCTTCTACGTATATTAGAAAGATTCAATAATAAAAAAAGGGCTATGTTCAATATTTCCAAATGAAAATGATATGCAGGTAATTTTTATGGATCTGTGTGCAAAACAATAGCAACACAAATCTTTAATCTACACGATTTTTATGATAGAATTCAATTATAACAATTTAATACGAATATAATTAGATTTCATTCTTGTTCATCTATTCATTAGACAATTTTATATTTTCTTAACAGGATTTTTATTACATACCTCGAAAAGGGAAAATAATGCTATGTTTGCCAAATATAAAAACAAGGTTTGCAAGAGACGAAAAGTACATTTATGCCAACAGACTATTTCCAAAACGAAGAACTCTACTGTGCGTCAAAGTGTCTTAAAAAAACTGAAAAATTTCGATTTCTAGCTTGGTCCAAGCTGGCACATACAAGCCAGGGTTCCAGAACTGGTATTGCTCATTGTTAGGCATACTTATATACACACAGATAATATGTTTTACCATAAACAATAATTTTTCAGATCAACATCAATTTTGATATTTTGTACCTATCAAAAAGTCATTTGTTGTTTCCGAAATGGAAAATTTTTACATAAAAAATTGGTAAATTTCATGAAACCAATGACAATGACAAAAATTGGTAAATTTCATGGGTGCCGTAGCTCAGTGGTTAGTGTGTTCGCCTTCTGATCTGTAGGTCGTGGTTCAATACCCGGCTGATGCATAATAAATTTAATATCGAAAAGATTTTTCTTTCGAACGGTACCCACCTGTCGGCAAGCAATTGGCAATTCTTCCGACAGTAACAACTTGCCATGAAAAAAGCTTCTAAAAAGAACTCTGTGACAAAGCTCAGAAAAAGTGATGTAGGTCCATTCTAATACTGTCCAAAATTTAAAACGCACAACAGTAATGGAAGAGAAGCTCGGCCAATGAGCCCCTTTGGGGCTTTAAGTGCTACATATTCATTCATTCAATGACACAATGACTACTGGAAGCAGATATTTGCGAGCGCTAAAGTTTTGACTAATAAAGGTGGGCTTTATAATATTAATGTGTACTAAATTGAAAACCACTGTATGTACATGTGTATATACAATTTTACTGAACTACGTTTTACCGTCGTCATCAAGATTCAAAGACAATTCGGGCAAATGAAATAAAAAGGTGACAATAGTGAACGCACAAGAGAGAGAGTTGCAGCCATTAATAATTACAAAAGACAAATCGTTGCTGTTATCTCTAAATACTATTCTGCGGGGTTAAGTGTACAGCCTTTTCTCATCGTAGAAGAGTTTTCTGAAACAGACATCAAAGGGTATTATGTGTACTTTGAAAATACGCTCTTTGAAAGGAATTCATTTGTAAAAAGTTTAGATGTATGTTTTAAGATCTTTCAAGCTTTATCGTTAAAATATCCTCAAGCATGTAATCATGTATGGCTATTTATTCAGAAATACTTTTTTGAAATAGATACAATATTTGATATAAAGCCGACTAATGTTACCTCAGTTTTAAAATCTTTAAGTGACATATAACTGTCTCAAAATGTATATTTGCTTCAAATGCCATTACAAAATTCAAAAAGCTAATCTCTTAATAAATCATATCAAAAAAGATCATTTGGAATCAACAAAATTATTAAAAATTCAATGTAAACAAGAAAATTGTAATCAAACATTTACAAATTTTATTTATTTTAGATTGCATTTAGAGAAAAATCACAAATTTGATAACAGCTGTAATGAATATACTGATATTTCGGATTATTCAACGCAAAAGTCGAGTCCAATTAAAACAAATTCAAAAACTTAAGCAAAGCCAATTGAACATGTATCTCTGCCTACGAAAAATAATGTACATATTTCTATCAATAACAAATAATGTTAAACAAAGTTCAAAGGTTTGAAACCAAGTAACAGTTATCCAAAATGAAATTTCATCATTGCTTTCGTTAGTTTCAGTATGCATTGAGGGTTGTTTCAATACGAACGAAATAACAGAAGACATAAAATGTATTTTAAAGATTAGCAAAATCCCCTTTAAAGACATTAAAATTGAATATAGACTTCTCGATATTTTAAAAGAACTAAATTTATACGAAAATCCTAAATCTTTCCAAATAAATCAAACTATCTCGCAAGTGGTTACTCAAGGGAACCCTACATTACGTCCGAAGACGGCCAATATTTATGTACTGTCATTAAACTTTACTTTTAAATCAAATAGACTTATGCATTCTAATACTTGGAATAATTTCGCAAGTGCACATTTATTTAAATAAAAAGTTCAACAGTTCTCGTTTGATTTTGATGACCTTCAAATAAATAACCCACTTGGAAGTCATACATATTTTATTTGTAGATGTTACGTAAATTTTCCTACTACGCCTCAATACATCTTATTTAAACTACACTATATATTTTCTGTCGACCTCCAATTTGGAAATTAATGGTAATAAAAGATCTTACTACAATCTAGTAGAAGAACTGAAAGGACTAGGAAATCACATAGAAATTTTGACAGAAGGAAAAATACGCAAAGTTAATTTCATATTAGGTTTGATTGTGGGAGACAACTTAGCCGTCAACTGTATCTTAGGCCTTGTACAGTCGTTTACTTCAAAAAGATATTGCCGCGCTTGCATCAAATATAAAGAAAAAATGTAATATGATACAACTGAAATTTTGACTTGCTTGAGATATAAAAGCCACTACCGAAGATATTTAGAATTAAATAATTTGCAGGAAACAGGAATTAAAAACATTTGCGTATTTGAAAATCTTTCCAGTTTCCATGTCGTAGATAACTTTCGTTTTGATATTATGCACGACCTCTACGAAGAGGTTTGCGAATACGATGTTTGTAATGTATTACTTGCTTTAATACAAGAAAAAGTTATCTCTTTAAATGATGTAAATAATAGAGAAATACTTTTTCCATTTGAAGAAATCGATTTGGGCAATAATTCTATATCTTAAATTACACAAGACTTAGATCAAGTAATTTAAAAATGTCTGATACCGAGATAAACCGTTTTGTTAACTGCTTGCCTCTAATTATAGGGGACGTAGTCCCTGAAAATAACAAGCATTGGCAGCTTTACGAAACCCTATTGCAAATCATTGAAATTCTTTCAAAATATAGATTTGTTTCTGACGACTTAAATCGTTTAGAGATTTTAATTAAACAACATCATTTAATGTATACAAATCTATATGGTCCTTTGAAGCCTAAGCATCACTTCCTTTTCCATTATACTACTGCAATACGAAAGTGCGGCCCTTTAAATATTTGTGGAGTATGCTCTTTGACATACTTCAATAAATACTTCAAGAATTAATCCCTCGCACTCTTTAGCTATTAAGGCTGGTATCAAGTTTGCTAACGTTTTGATGACTCGTGAGAATGGTTTGGAGTCTATTCTTAGTTTTTACTTTTCTCACATTATAGATTTCAATAATGAAGAATATTATTATAACAATATACAAACATCAATTAAAATTCGTTTCGAAAGGTGTGAAATCTGTTAAGAAATATATTTTAAAGGAACTAGATAAAAAACTAACTATTATTTTGTTGCTGAATACAATCATATTAAACTGTTTAGAATAAAATATTTCGTAGTTCAGAATGATAACGTTTATATACTTTCCTATTTAATTGACGTAAAACTATTTGATCAACATTTACAATCTTACAAATTTGGATCAGTTAAAGGTAATCTTTAATTTAAAAACATTGACGAATTTTTAATTTTCCCGATACATGTACAAGAAGTGACAATTATGTATTAAGACTCCAACCATATCTCAGCAACCAAGCGCGCCATCTATGTGTGAGCACATGCGTTTTGAAGCTTCAACCTTCCTCTACTAACTGTCAAAATTTCATGGCATTTAGTTGAGATATAAAGTTTATTGACATTCATTTTACAAAACACGTGTTCGTTTGATGTTGAAATTTTAACATGGAGCAAAGAGCGGTCATTAAATTCCAAGCAAAGATTGGTAAAAGTGCATCAGAAACATTCGGAATGATGCAGCAAGCGTATGACGATGCTTGTTTATCAAGATCAAATGTTTTTATATGGCATAAACGGTTTGTGGATGACACACCACAAGCCAAAAAAACACGAAAAGTTCCATCAAAAATCAAAACAATGCCCATCACATTCTTCGATAGCAAAGGAATTATCCACAAAGAATTTGTTCCAACTGGTCAAACAGTTACTTCCGCATGTTACCTCGAAGTTTTGAAGCGTTTGATGTCCAGAATCCGTCGTGTTCGACCAGAATACCGCGATCCAAAAACTTGGTCTCTGTTGCACGATAATACACCGAGTCACACAGGACTCATTGTTCGTTAATTTTTGGCTCGGAGCCAGGTCTGTGTGTTAAATCACCCGTCGTATTCACCTGATTATGCACCGTGCGACTTCTTTTTGTTCTCAAAACTGAAATTGAAGTTGAAAGGTTGTTTTTTTTATGACATTCAGACCATACAACGGGCTTCGATGAGGGCACGGGAGGCAATTCCGAAAAATGAGCTGGAACACGCGTTTGAATCACTATTAAATCGATGTAACAAGTGTATTGAATCAGGAGGATAATATTTCGAATATACCGAAAAATTAGCAGATATCGTGTTTTCTAGAGGCAGTCTTAATACATAAGTGTTGCACCTTGAATATCCTATGAATAACGGGAAAATGTATTTTAGAATTAAATATATTTAAGATACAGAAAATAAAATGTAAAATAAAATAGATTCTTCTTCTTCTTATGTGGCATAACAACCGAATATCGATTTAGGCCGAAAATAACATGCTTCGCCAGCCATCTCTGTTCTTCGCTAGCTGGCGCCAGTTAGAAATTCCAAGCGCCGTCAGGTTCTCCAGTACTTGGTCTTTCCACCGGAGGTTTGGTCTTCCTCTTCTGCGCCGTCCTCCAGCGGGTTCCGAATATAACACCTTCTTAGCTGGAGCGTGTTCTTCCATTCGCTCGACATGACCTAGCCAGCGCAGCCGCTGGATTTTGATGCGCTTTACTATGTCAATATCGGCATACAGCTCGTACAGCTCATGGTTGTACCTTATTCGGTACTCGCCACCAATGCAAATAGGTTCAAAGATCTTGCGTAGGACTTTTCTCTCGAAAACTCCAAGCATTCGCTCATCGGAGGTGGAAATTGTCCAGGATTCAGCGCCATATGTTAGGACAGGCATGATGAGAGACTTGTAGAGTGTAGTTTTCGTTCTTCGAGAGAGGGCTCGACTTCTCAATTGCTTACTCAGCCCAAAGTAACATCTGTTAGCAAGAGTTATCCTACGCATGATCTCCAAGCTGACGTCATTACTGCTGTTAATGCTGGTTCCAAGATAGACAAAGTCCCTTACTACTTCAAAAGCGTAGTTGTCAACAGTGACGTGCTGTCCAAGACGCTGGGACTCTTTGTTTGTTGACACTAGATACTTCGTCTTGCCCTCGTTCACCGTGAGACGCGACTCTCTTTCCAACTCTGAGAATGCCGATTATGCCAATATCGTCGGCATACGCCAACAGCATGACACTTTTGTTGAAGATAGTGCCATTATGTCGTAGATCAGCGGCTCGTATTATTTTCTCCATAATTTTATTATTTGGTCAAAATAAGAACATGTAGTGTGTATTAATTTGGTAACAATTGGTTATTAAAACTATAATTCTAATATAAATTCAAATTTAATCATTCTTATTATAGCACCACTGTTCCTCTTTTGTATATTAATGATAATATCATTATACAAATTTCAATCCCAATGACAATAAAACATCAGTTTTTCTCATAGATTTGATTTTCCATCAAATATAAACGTTTCACAAAACAATACATAGTATATAATCGATACGATCCACACTCGGTTTAAATATATTAGTATTATATATTAGCGTAACGTAATGTTTCCATATATATATATATATATATATATATATATATATATATATATATATTTATATATATATATATATATATATATATATATATATATATATTTATATATATATATATATATATATATATATATATATATTTATATATATATATATATATATATATATTTATATATTTATATATATATATATATATATATATATATATTTATATATATATATATATATATATATATATATATATATATATATATTTATATATTTATATATTTATATATATATATATATATATATATATATATATATATATATATATATTTATATATTTATATATTTATATATTTATATATTTATATATATATATATATATATATATATATATATATATATATATATATATATATACAAAGTTTACTCTTCGATTCACTGTTGATGAAGCTATTTTCATTGTTAATTTTTTTTTTTCTTCGCGATCATAATGTTTAACGAACCATGAAAATATGTGGAAATCTTTTGTTTGTTCATTTCTGTTGTGCATTTCTGAATATGTGTTGTGTATGATGTGAATCTATAAGTAGGTACAGTACACTGAAATAGATCAATTGTCTGTGACGTCTATATTAGATGTCACATAAAAAAAATGGGTTTTTTAATTATATTTCTCCATCGGAAAGGCAATTTGTATAGTTGATACCAAGCGGGTCAAAGAAAACAGCCAACATTTAAAAAGTCAACGATAATGATGGTAATCTGTTTCAAGAATAGGTGACAGATCTGTCTGCATAGGCATCTGTCTATCTGTTATGTTGTAGGGTATCTAAGCTTGGGTATTACAGAAGTTAAGCTTTCGAAACATTTTCTGATCGACTTTGACGTGTTCTTTTCGGTTTCGGATTTTAGAAAAGTGCTACCTCCTCGAATTTCGTAGGCTGGTTAACATGTCACATCATCAAAAGTAAACTCAGGTCTCATCACCCGTTATACTTTAAATTGATGTTAGCATTTATGCAAGAATGTGCAATTGGATGTATTTTTTCTATAAAACTTAATTTAGTCCACAAAACTCAATCCAATCAATGGCCTCGTATATGTTTATTTACGTATGAATGGCTGGCTGAAGAAAAAAAAAATTATGTGAAATGAGCAAAAATTAGCTTAAACTATAATCAATACTCCATATACAAAAACCAAAACCAAGTGACCGAAACACTGTTCAATAAACGTTGCTTTTCATTCATTTTTTGTTTTGTTTTTTCGATCAACGAATTTGACCATAAATTTTGTGTAAGCAAACAAAATGGCAAAATGTAAAAAAAAATATATACTGTACTACATACGTATAACCAAAGGGTGTAATAATAGAGAAACAGCACAAGGCAAATAAAAATTTAAACTGTGTCGAGTGTATATTTGGAATACAAATTAATAGCTAATATGTTTTTGTGACAATAGAGGTTTGTTCCGTACACTTTTGTAAACTATGTTTTTTTCTTTAAGTATCGTATCGAATTTAGTGATATATCTATTCCATGATCGGTAAGTTTTTTTTTGGTAATTGAAGGATATTTTCAAAGAATCTTGGCTACTGCCCTATTCTCCCACACCGAAATCTCCCGTTTTGGACCTCTGTCTGGCTCGTCATCAACATTTCCAGTCAACTCGCAGCAGTTAAACGATGTCGTACCAAAAGTACGCGTCGCCACCATATAGTTGGCGGCCTGCTCTGTGGTCCGTTTTGGCCCCTGCGGATGCTTCGTCAAGAAGTACGCTTCAAACCGTTTTTTATATATAGCGCTCTGTGTAGTCTAATCAGCGATCAAAACACGACTGACTAATAATTGCTACTTATAAAATTAAAGACCTCAAATAAAAGAACCGTAAATAAAATATTACATAGGTAAATATATGTATATAGATGCACATATGTATATATATGTGTATTGATGGTATTTAGCGCCTCGGCCACGCTGTCTACGTTGACTGCGCTGCTTGGATTTGGTTTGCTGTTGACGATGGCTGCATAACCAAACATTCTCCCCCCGTTGGAGGGCTACGGCCTTCAACTTCATCCTGCTTTGGAAGTGGAGACAACTTTCTGACAGCTCTTCGGATTACTCCAGCCGCCGTCTTAAGCTCGGCAACCCTTGATACTCCATCTGAACCACTCACAAGTTTGACGATTCTCGCCAATGGCCACTTGAGCGGTGGCAAGTTTTCGTCCTTCACCAGAACAACGTCATTAACAGACAGACTTAGTTTCTGTAGGCGCCACTTGGAACGCTGCTGCAGCAGAGTTAGGTACTCTTCATGCCAACGAGCCCAGAAGATTTGTTGGTAGTACGACACACGCTGCCACTGGTCTAAGCGATTGAAGTTAAGACCTGTTAAATCAGGTTCATCAAACAATGAGAGGGGAGCCGTCCCAATGAAATGCGCGGGCGTTAACACGTCTAGATCATCAGGATGCTCTGAAAGTGGAAGCAAAGGTCTAGAATTAATGATTGCTGCTATGTGGCAAACGAGTGTGCGCAGCTCATCAAAATTCAACACAGAAGATGCAACTGCTCGATAAAAGTGATGCTTCGCAGTTTTTACGGCTGCTTCCCACAATCCACCAAAGTGTGGAGAGCGAGGTGGTATAAATCGCCATTCGATGGTATAGTCCAAACAAAACTCGTGAATAGCCTTGACATGGTCGTCGCTAAGAAAAAGGCGTCGTAGATCGGCAAGCTCATTCCTCGCGCCGACAAAATTAGTAGCGTTGTCAGACCATATTCGTGCGGGTCGACAACGCGTGAGAATAAAACGCTTGAGTGCGTTTAGAAAGGCGTTCGTGGAGAGATCCATGACTAGCTCCATATGAACGGCCTTGGTAGCGAAGCATATGAAAATGCAGATGTAGCATTTTATGGCCTGCCTGTTACGTATTTCGCTCTTGTAAAAGAATGGGCCACAAAAATCGACGCCTGTGACCATAAATGCGTACGATGTGTTAACTCGATCGTCAGGCAGGTCTGCCATGATATGCTCTGCTAAGTACGGTTTAGCTCGAAAACAAATTGTGCATTTACTTACAGCACTTGAGACTGTTTTGCGACCTCCAATGGACCAGTACTGCAGACGAATATTAGCGAGTAAGGCGCGAGGTCCAGCGTGTAAATTCCGTCTATGAAAATACATGATGACTGCGTTAGTTACCGGATGACGTCGAGGCAATATTACTGGATGTTGTGCGTCGAAATCTAGGGCAGAGTTCTTCAGCCGCCCTCCAACTCGTAGCAGTCCATGGTCGTCGATAAATGGTGAAAGAGATGCAATGCAACTGGATGATTTTACGCATTGACCGGCTTGCAAAGCACTGTAGTCGACCCAAAGACTGGCCATTTGCATTGTGCGCAAAAGCAGTTTTGTGCCTCGTCGAATGTAATCAATAGTCAACCCAGAGCAACGAATGCGATGACGAAACTTGTAGACGTACGCAAAAACGTGCTGCAGCTTTGTAAACGAAGTGGCATATTTGCATTCCAGTGTAATGTCGATGAACCGAGGTGCCGCAAGTAGTACCTTTTTTCGCAGTTCTGGCAGTGGATTGACCATATTGCAAGGCATGGGCCATTTATTTCGACCTTCAGCCAAGAACTCTGGACCATGAATCCAAAGTGATGACTCGATGAGTTCGCTGGGAGATGCACCTCTAGACAAAATGTCAGCTGGATTAAGTTTGGTAGGCACATAATGCCATTCCATTTCTGCTGTCAACTCTTGTATAGCTGCTATACGATTAGACGCGAATGCTTGGAACCTTGAGGGCTCGTCGCTTATCCATGATAACACCACTGTTGAATCCGACCAACAATAAAACGGGCATGTAAAAAGTTCCATTTCGGATACCTCATGAATAAGTTGCGCCAGCAAGGTGGCACCGCTTAGTTCCAGCTTAGGTATAGTAAGAGTCTTGAGAGGAGCAACACGCGACTTTGAGCAAAGCAAATGTGCTTGTCTTTCTTCCTCATTGCCGGAGACGACGTAGACACAGGCCCCATAAGCATCGACGCTGGCATCGCTGAATCCATGCACTTCGACAACACCCTTTGGCATTGACAATCGAGGAAAACTAAGTTTTGGTATACGCCCAAGCTCTGCACATAAACTATTCCACGATGAATCCAACGATGAGGGTAAACTTTCATCCCAATCGAGCCTTTCCCTCCACAGCTGCTGGAGAAATATCTTCGCTTTGGAAATTATCGGGCCTATAAGGCCAAGCGGATCGTAGAAGCGAGCAATCGTTGACAAAACCGAGCGTTTGCAATGCTTTGCTGGCGCAATCGTTGGCGAAAATGCGAACAGCAAACGATCAGATGCAGGATCCCAAATAAGACCAAGTGTCTTCGTGATGTCGCTTCCATCGTCGAACTTGAGCAGAGTTTCCGTATCCTCGGGTGGTATACCTTGAAGAAGAGCAAAGTTATTGGAACACCACTTACGCAGTTTGAAACGCCCTTTTGCTAACAGATGAGTGACTTGATCCATAATCTCTTTTACTTCATCAACGGAGCTACCACCTGTGATGAGATCGTCTACGTAGAAATCACGCCGCAATATTTCAGAGCCGATAGGAAATGAGAGCTGCTCATCAAAGGCTAATTGATGCATTGATCGCACTGACAAAAATGAAGCTGGACGCGTACCGTAGGTGACTGTATCGAGTCTGAAAATCTGAACTGGTTGCTGTGGCGTATCTCGCCACAGGATGCATTGCAGATAGCTGTCTGGCTCTGATACTCGAACGCAACGATACATTTTGCAAATGTCGCCCGTTAAGGCGATTGGAAATGTTCGAAAACGCAGCAATATATTGAACAACTTGGGTTGTATGATAGGTCCTGTCATTAGCACATCATTTAGAGAGTATCCAGACGATGAAGTTGCCGAACCGTCGAATACGACCCGGAGTTTGGTGGTCGTGCTGTCTTCCTTCAACACGCAGTGATGAGGCAAAAAATATTTACAAAGATGCTGATTGCCTGCTCTGACCAAAGACATGTGCCCTAAACTGAAATATTCCTGAATAAAAGCAGCATACTGGACCTTTAGTTCTGGTTGACGTTCCAATTTGCGCTCGAGATTCAAGAAGCGACGAAATGCCTGTTGATAGGAGTCACCCAATAAGTCAATGTTGGATTTGGGTGGTAGACGAACAGAATAATCGCCAGTCGGTAATCGAACGTAGTTTGCCTTAAAGTGCGCCTCGCAATCCAACTCCTCTTTTGTGTGTTTGACGATGGAGGTGTAGCAGCTCTCGAGTTCCCAAAAGCGACGAACCAGCTGATCAAGTTGGCCGTAGTTTTCATTTTCAACGGTATACGTAGACAGCGCAGACAGAGCCGATATAGTTTGTGATTGAGAATCGCCACCTGTAGCCACCCAGCCTAATTTGGTCTTCTGAAATAATGGCAGACCAGGCGCGAGCTGGATTTGCCCAACACACAAAAGCTCATAAAAGAGACTTGCCCCTATAAGCATATCGATCCGCTCAGACTTGTGAAAATTCGGGTCAGCCAATCGAATATTGGAAGGAATATTCCACGATGCAATGCTCAGAGTAAAATTGGGCTGATTTTCAGTTATACTAGGAGCCACTAAAGCTGTAATGCACGTTGAGTACTCGGAAGTTTGAGAGCGAAGATTGATGTCAACGGTGAAACCATCAGATTCGAAACTAGAATCACCAAGGCCAGTCACAGCGACAGACGACTTGGTTCTACGTAGCTGAAGCTGATGAGCAAGGCGAGATGTGATGATGTGCAACTGCGACCCGGAGTCGAGCAGTGCACGGCATGGTACCCATGTACCCACATTGTTCTTGACGTTAACAACCGCAGTAGCCAGCAGCACGACATCATAACTGAGATTCTGAGTAACCGAAGAAGTGAACGAAGAAGGTGTAAGGCCAGCCAAATTACGATGTGGCGCTTGCGAAATGTATTGCGGCGACGATTGAGGTTTCTGCTCTACTAATGCGGTTCCTTGCCTGTTTGGATTCTCAAAATGTAATAGGCTATGGTGTTTTGCACCACAGGAGCGACATAAACCAGCACTGCACGCTTTGAGTTGGTGGCCTACTCGAAGGCAATTTAAACAAAGCGAAAGCCTTTTGGCCTCCTTGAGACGTAGTTGTGGCGACAGGTTGTTAAATCGACTGCAGCTATATATAGAATGGTCTGTGCTGTCACAAAAAACACAGCCACTGGAACCGTTAGTGGATACAAAAGATTTTCTACTGGGGTTAGCAATTTTAGTACGCTTGCCCATCTGATAAATGCGTGTGTTTGCGGCAATGGAATGCTCAACATTTTCCAGTTTCTGACAGCGTTTCTCAAGAAATGTCGTAAATTGTTCGCATGAGGGTATGACGTCTAATGGAGCAGTCTCTTCCCACTTAGCCTGCGTTGCGGTATCCACCTTTTGGAGAAGAGTGTGTATAATTATACAGGCTGCTATTTGCTCAGGATTGCCAAAACCCTGCAACGCTCGTAGGTTAGCGTTAACTTTGTCCGACAATTCACGCAACTTCACCGCAGAAGAAGATTCCACCCTTTGAAGACCCAGAATCTCACTGATGTGTGCCTGGAAAATAAGACGTTTATTATTAAAACGTTTTTCGAGTAGCTCTATAGCAGCGATATAATTTGATCCACTGATCTCCAACGAACGAATGGTATCTAAGGCTGCTCCCTTCAATGATGATCGCAGGTGCTGCATCTTCTCGACGTCCGTGAGATCAGGATCCTTACCAATTATAGTTGAAAACATTGAACAGAAATCGGTATATTCTGTATAATTGCCGCTAAATGTAGGCAACTTGAGCTCAGGCAACCGTGGTCGGCTTTGCATTATAATTGTTTGCCCTTCCATTGTCTGTTCATGTCGCAAGGTTGAGCATGGTGGCATTTGCGAATGACGCTTGCTGATTTCATGCCGTATGCGCGACCGTAGTGCAATGAGCAAATCATCGAAGCTGTTGCGAAGCTGGCCTCCAATCTCATTGAAATCTAGCTCTTCAAGGCTGTCATGAGCTGAGCCAAATGTCGTAAAAATTTGCTCAAGGCTTTCCAGGCGCACATTTAAATCTGCGTCAGTGAGCAAATTTATGCGGTCACCTTCAAGAGCACGATCAATAGCCTGAGCCCTCGCATAAATTGATTGCGCCTTACGCTTGTAAAAAATTACCATGTTTTCTGGAGACAACTGTGCAGCTTGTTTTGTCGCCATGATGAAGAATGTTAACAGAACAGTAAACGGTATTTTTAGAAAAATACCAGGTTCAATAACGGGCGATTTTGCAACGGAACTATTATGTTACTACGTATATAGCAGCTTATCGATCGACTTAGTTATGTACATGCACAGCTAAACTCTTCTATATAATGTCCTCTGTTTCAAAAAAGAATTTGCTCAATGCAAAATTATTGAAGCATTGCCGCGGTAGAATTTCAGATAAAAGAAATTAGCAATGATCGCGTTATCAGCAACAAATTACTTAGGTACAGGTATATACGTGTATATATGTACGTATGCAGGTAAGGTACAGTTTTTTATGTATACCTTCAATTTCAATAATGTTGTGTTGTTGTCGATACAACAAATCTGTTTAAAAAACGAATTAAATTAAACTAAAAGAAACGATGATCAACGAGATCACGTCGGGGTCACCAAAAAATGTGTAGTCTAATCAGCGATCAAAACACGACTGACTAATAATTGCTACTTATAAAATTAAAGACCTCAAATAAAAGAACCGTAAATAAAATATTACATAGGTAAATATATGTATATAGATGCACATATGTATATATATGTGTATTGATGGTATTTAGCGCCTCGGCCACGCTGTCTACGTTGACTGCGCTGCTTGGATTTGGTTTGCTGTTGACGATGGCTGCATAACCAAACACGCTCATTTCAAAAACAGCCCAAATACTTAAATACTTTCACAAAACTTGTATAAAATTGAATTCTCAAACTTCACAACAGTTAAACAAAATAAGCGGATGTATGTATCGCAATCCTTGTTGAACTCATCGCAAGTCAACTCACTGGCTGTCATGTAGTTTGATCTGAGCGCTATGTGATGATACCTTTATTTGTTAATGAGGGGTAGTCATATAGCTTGCTCTGCTTACTCTGTGATGGCGCTTTCATTATTATTAATGGGGGCCCTCCATGTGGCGACCACCGGACAACGTCTTCCTGGCACCCGCTGGGAGGCGGCTGAAGTGAGTGGCGAAAATCTCCTCGGTTAGAGGTTGTGCGTTGGGTTTGGGACCCGCCACATAAAAAACCCCCCAATGAAAAAAACAAATATGCCTCGGAGAAGGACTACCGTTTTTGTTGATGACCCCCGCAAACGAAAAAAGGACCACGATTTACGGATATGCACCTGGGATGTCCGATCCCTTTATAGGGAGGGTGCCTCTATCCAGCTGGTTGATGTCCTCGAAAAATACAGAGCTGACATCACCGCTCTCCAGGAAATGCGATGGACAGGACAAGGCTGCTCCAAAAGAGCGTCCTGTGACATCTACTACAGTTGCCATGCTGAAAGGCACGAATTAGGATGTGGATTTTTGGTCAGCAAGAGACTACGACATCTTGTCTCGCCTGTGAATGAACGGCTGGCCACAATCCGCATCAAGGCAAAATTTTTCAACATCAGCCTTATATGTGCCCACGCTCCGACGGATGAGAAGGACAATGTGACCAAGGAGAGCTTCTTTCAGCGCCTCGAAGAAGCTTATGACCGCTGCCCCCGCCACGATATCAAAATCGTGCTTGGCGACTTTAATGCCAGGGTGGGCAAGGAAGGTACCTTTGGTCCAACTGTCGGAAAATTCAGCCTCCACCAAAACACCTCCGATAACGGAATAAGGCTGATCGACTTCGCCGCAGCACGAAACATGGTAATTGGTGGTACCAGATTCCAGCATCTCGACATCCACAAAGCGACATGGCTGTCTCCAGATCATCGTACAAGAAACCAAATTGATCATGTGTTGATTGACGGAAGGCATGCTTCCAGTGTGATGGACGTGAAATCGATCCGTGGTGCCAACATCGACTCGGATCACTACCTTGTTGCAGCTAAGGTGCGCACACGCTTATGTGTCGCAAATAACAAGAGAAGTCCCACACAGAGAAAGCTCGACGTCAGTAAGCTGCAATCACCAGAGACAGCAGATGCATTTTCCACTCGACTATCGGATCTGCTTATGCAGAACACTCCCCCACTTGATGATACATGCGCACGGTGGACACATATATCCCACTCCATGACTACTGCTGCCGAGGAGGTAATCGGTTACTACCGGCCTCTGAGGAATGAGTGGTATGATCAGGAGTGTCGCGACGCTACCGCAGAGAAAGACGCCGCCTACAGAAAAACCCTGCGTGCAGGCGTAACGCGAGCTGTTAAGGAGCGGTATAGAGAGAAAAGGAGTGCAGAGAGACGTCTTTTCAGGCGCAAGAAAAGGGAGTTGGAAGGACGCGAGTGTGAGGAGATAGAGATGTGTACCGACAAGAATGAGACTCGAAAATTCTTCGAAAAGATCAAGCGCCTGAGTGGAGGTTTAAATCCCGGAGCCTCTTCTTGTCGTGATGGAAATGGGAATCTGGTTACGGATGTCCAGAGTGTACTGAGCCTATGGAGGGAACACTTCTCCACGTTACTGAATGGCGATGCTACGAACAATTCCGCCAGTGGAGGAGATTGCCCGATAACCCCAATTACAGATGATGGTGTTGATGTTCCACCACCCGACTATGACGAGGTTGAAACGGCCATTTTAAGGCTGAAGAACAACAAAGCTGCAGGTGCTGATGGCCTGCCTGCCGAGTTGTTTAAGACCGGAGGCGATGAGCTGCTCACCCGCATGCACCAGCTCATAAGCAGAATATGGTCGGATGAAAGCATGCCTGATGATTGGAGGCTCAGTGTTCTCTGTCCTGTACATAAAAAAGGAGACCCCACAATTTGCGCCAACTACCGTGGAATAAGTCTCCTGAGCATCGCGTACAAGGTTCTATCGAGCGTACTCTGTGAAAGATTGAAGCCTATGTTCAGCAACCTGATTGGACCTTATCAGTGTGGCTTCAGACCTGGTAAATCCACCATCGACCAGATTTTCACACTGCGCCAAATCCTGGAGAAGACCCAAGAAAAACAGATCGACACACACCACCTATTTGTTGATTATAAAGCCGCTTTCGACAGTCCGGTAAGGGATTACCTCTACGCAACAATGTCTGAGTTCGGTATTCCTGCAAAGCTCATTCGACTTTGTAGAATGACACTGCATAACTCCCGTTGTGCAGTGAAAATTGGGAAGGACCTCTCCGCACCGTTTAATACCGAACGGGGTTTCAGACAAGGTGATTCGTTATCGTGCGACTTCTTCAATCTTATTATGGAGAAAATAATACGAGCTGCTGATCTACGACATAATGGCACTATCTTCAACAAAAGTGTCATGCTGTTAGCGTATGCCGACGATATTGACATAATCGGCATGAACACGCGAGCAGTCAGTGCAGCATTCTCAGAGTTGGAAAGAGAGTCGCGTCGGATGGGTCTCACGGTGAACGAGCGCAAGACGAAGTATCTAGTGTCAACAAACAAAGAGTCCCGGCGTCTTGGACAGCACGTCACTGTTGACAACTACGCTTTTGAAGTAGTAAGGGACTTTGTCTATCTTGGAACCAGCATTAACAGCAGTAATGACGTCAGCTTGGAGATCATGCGTAGGATAACTCTTGCTAACAGGTGTTACTTTGGGCTGAGTAAGCAATTGAGAAGTCGAGCCCTCTCTCGAAGAACGAAAACTACACTCTACAAGTCTCTCATCATGCCTGTCCTAACATATGGCGCTGAAGCCTGGACAATTTCCACCTCGGATGAGCGAATACTTGGAGTTTTCGAGAGAAAAGTCCTACGCAAGATCTTTGGACCTATTTGCGTTGGTGGCGAGTACCGAATAAGGTACAACCATGAGCTGTACGAGCTGTATGCCGATATTGACATAGTAAAGCGCATCAAAATCCAGCGGCTGCGCTGGCTAGGTCATGTCGAGCGAATGGAAGAACACGCTCCAGCTAAGAAGGTGTTATATTCGGAACCCGCTGGAGGACGACGCAAAAGAGGAAGACCAAACCTCCGGTGGAAAGACCAAGTACTGGAGAACCTGACGGCGCTTGGAATTTCTAACTGGCGCCAGCTAGCGAAGAACAGAGATGGCTGGCGAAGCATGTTATTTTCGGCCTAAATCGATATTCGGTTGTTATGGCCACATAAGTAAGTAAGTAAGTATGTATCGTCATGTGTCATTATTAAACAGGGTGTAACAGATGATCGTTTTTATACCCTGCATAATGTAATATGCAAGGTATATTCATTTCGGTCAGATGTTTGTAACCACTTGAAGGAATTTTCGGAGATATACAAAATTATATATATTCGTGATCAGCGTCGCCTAAATTTTCGATTTAACGATGTACGTCTGTCTGCCACCTGGCTGGTTCGTACGATAACTTGAACAAATATTGAGCTATTTTGATGAAATTTGGCATAAGTAACCTTTGATCATGATTGGTCAATAATCACGCCCCACACAAAACATTCAAAGCGACTAACCTCGGCATTTTCAAAACCTTTAACTTGCTATAACTCACTTAATATACTATCTGGACCAACTATATTTGACAAGTGGAGTTATATTATACTGCTAAATAACCTTGCCAGAAATAGGCAATCCACGCCTACTTTTTTAGTAGCTCCCATAAAAAATGACTGAATTGAAACGGCTGTAACTTCTGCAATATTCTGTCTAGAACATCCATAATTGACACTTAGATTAATATGGTAGTCGGAAATAAAGTGGCATGACACTAGCATACTACGCCTACTTCTTAATGGGGCTACCACACAAAGATGCGAAAATTAAAAAAAATTTTAACCGCTTTAACTTCAATTTCAGCGTAGGACAACCAAATTAAAGATGTGGATTAATATTGGAAAGTTTATTATATTTACAAGAAAGAGGTAAGCCACGCCCACTTGTTATATGGCTCTCATACTAAGCCTCGGAATTATCTTAAAAACATCCTTTAAATTATCCCGTTTAAAACCACCACTACTATAAAGTAGTAGAAACAAAAAAGATGGATATTCGAGCAAACTTTTTATATATATATCTCCATATGCAGGGTGCTGTAGCTCAGTGGTTAGTCTGTTAGCCTTCTGATCTGTAGATCGTGGTTCAATACCCGGCTGATGCATAACAAATTTGATATCGAAAAGATTTTTCTTTCAAACGGTACCCACCTGTCGGCAAGCAATTGGCAATTCTTCCGACAGTAACAACTTGCCACGAAAAAGCTTCTAAAAAGAACTCTGTGACAAAGCTCAGAAAAAGCGATGTCACAAGTGTTCTGCCGTTCGGAACCGGCTAAAATAAGTAGGTCCATTCTAATACTGTCCAAAATTTAAGACGCACAACAGTAATGGAAGAGAAGCTCGGCCAATGAGCCCTTTGGGGTTTTAAGTGCCACATATTTATTTTTTAGATATGCAGGGTATAATTTGTTCGGCCCCAACCGACTGTAAGGTTATTTTTTAGTGAACAGACTGTATATGGAAATACAATAAAATGATTATACAAATTCCTTTAAAGATACTGTAACTTTAATATGCGAAAAATTAAATAAAAAACATTTAACAAATCGTTTCCACGAATACCATATTCTTGAAGAATACGAGCAGGTACATCTTCGAGTACAAAATGAGCAAAAATATATGCAAGAAAAAAAAGCCTCAAACGTATTTCAAGCGTGCATAATACAGGAAAATAAATGTGCTGTAAATGTTTAACGTCATGTAATTTGTACACACATATATATGTAGTGTACATAAATATACACATGCTTAAGACACACATGTATGTATATAATAAAAAAAGTGAAAGAAAAAAAAAACTATTGACCTGCTTTTTGTTTTTGTAAGAAAATCAGTATTCTTTAAGATGTCCTTTATTTGTGTGTCATGTAAAGAAATTAAGCATTTAACCTTTCACTTTATTGTCCTTCTAACTTGAAAAAGAAAGTCTTAAAAATTTGTAACTTTATTACGCACATGCACGTTAAGTGTATGTTCACATAGAGAGAGACCATGAAATTGAATTAATAAAATTAATGTGAACAAAAGTGCTTCCATCCACAATACTGTAGTTCGCACACCGAACAAAAAAAAGAAAAGATAAGGAATTTCTTCAGCGAATTGTTGCAAGATACACACATATAATGAAATATTTGTAGGACCGAAGCAAAAAAACATCCGGCACATGAAACGCAGCCAAACGCCTTCTTTCTTACTAACAGCTTTAAGCACACTGTAGTGTTGAATTTGTACGTATGCTTGTAAATACTAATACTATAATACTAATGCATGTTGAATACAGTACGTTTGTATATAAAATGTATATTGAATAATGACGATAATGAGTGGTGTAGTAGTGGTGATAATAATGTAATTTTGCTGTAAGGTTGATTGTGATAAAGTTTTTGTGATAAATGTGAAATGAAATGGAAATATTTTCCGGTAAACTGGTGATTTTATTACTATTGCTCCTACTTAAGTGGCATTCCTCTATAGGTTCGTCTGCTAACCACTCAGCCAACCATAGTGTGCCTATATATTGTTTTTATTTTATTTGAATTTATCACAATTACCACTCGAAATCTAATGAGTCATGTGTCACTTGCTGTGGTCTTATAGCATCTTCATTGTATTGGTATGTAAATGTATTCATATGTATGCACTAAAAGATGTTCTACAAGTATGTCAATTATTTCAACAGTTATGCGCATTTCAGATATTTAATGATGATGTATTACTTATTTACTTACATACTTATGTGACCATTACAACCGAAAATCGATTTAGGCTGAATCTAGCATGCCAGTTAGAGAGCGCTGGCAGGCTCTCCAGTACTTGGTCTCTCCACCGGTGATTGGGTCTGCCTCTTCTGCGTCGTGTACCAGCGGGTTCCGAATATAATACCTCCTTAGCCGGAGCGTGTTCTTCCATTCGCTCAGCATGACCTAGCCAGCACAGCCGATTTATTTTAATGCGCTTTACTATGGCGGTGTGGGATTACAGCTCATTGTTGTACGTTATTCGATGCTCACGACCAACGCAAAGATTTTTGGTAGGACTTTCTCCTAAAAACTGCGAGCATTCTCTCATCTGAGGTAGAAATTGTCAAGCTTCGGCGCCATATGTAAGGACAGACATGATGAGAAACTTGTAGAATGTAGTTGTCGTTCTTCGAGAGAGGGCGGGACTTCTCATTTGCTTACTTAGCTGAAAGTAGCACCTGTTTGATCCTTCGCAATATCTTCAGGTTGATGTTAATACAGATATTGCGGATGTATGTGAGATTTTCTGTGGGTTCCGTAGCTCAGTGGTTAGTCTTTTGGTCTTCTGATTTTGTAGGTTATGAGTTCAATTCCCGGTTGAAGCATAACAAATTTAATATCGAAGTTTTTTCTTTCGAACGGTACCCACCTGTCGGCAAGCTGTAAAAATTTGCCATGGAAAATCTTCTAAAAAAAGTATATATACACATATATACATATATATATAAACATATATATACATACATATATATATATATATATATATATATATATACATATATATATATATATATATATATATATATATATATACATATATATATATATATATATATACATATATATATATATATATATATATATATATATATATATTTATTGTCTACGCCAGAGTTAGACGCGTGCGTGTACTGTTTGTTTATATTGATATGAGTGGGTTGGTAACCCTGTTACTTATATAACATTTCTCTCTTCTGGCCGACCGTTTTGATTTTTTTTTATTATTCTCGAAATATATCCCGAAGGAAATAGACAGCCAGTGCGCGCAATTATTTAAATCTCGCTATACATAATTAGAACGTTTTTTTTCAATAAATATTGTACACTTAAATATAATAAATATTGCGTGTGTTATTATTTTATATTATTGATTATAATAAATAAACAACACCATCCTTCGTAGCATCAGCAGCATTACACAAGCACACATCACCACACTCACACACACATCACGATCACCTGGAGGAAGCAACCATCGTTGGAACGAGTTCACCTGGCACCCCATCCCTCACACAATCATTTTTGGTCCTTCGAGCCGGATCGGCTCGCAACGATTGGTGAGCAAATCTTGCCACCCCAGGCACGTGCATTCCATGCATTTTATGTACCCACATACATATATCTCTCCAAGCATATGTGATTGCTTACATAATCCGTACATACATAAATTGCATAAACCAGATACGTATACATGTATATTATACTCCCGGTTATCATAAAATCATAAAATTTGAATCAAACCAGTTGGTTTTTGTTTTTCTATTTTCCCGCTCTTTCTTGAGAAATACGTATATGCACTTGAGTTTAAATCCCATCTACAAATCATCTGCAGTAATATATCACTATATTTGTTGTTGCGTCAAGTGATACTCCCTCTTAGATCTCTCTCTCTCATACCATTACAAATCTCTCTACGAGAGTTAAGATAAATCGATCGTTTATCACAGCAATAAAAAAAAGGAAAGGTGATCCCTTGTTTTTGCCTTTTTTGGTTTGGATTTGTACATAAAAATACATGCATTCCCACTAATTACAAATAAAGAAGAATATGCGGCTCGAAGGACCATAAAATGTTTATGTGAGGGATGTGGTGCCTGGTGGACTCGTTCCAACGATGGTTACTTCCTCCAGGTGATCGTGGTGTGTGTGAGTGCGGGGATATTTGTTAGTTCAATGCTGTTGTTGTATATTGAGGTTGTGGGTGGTGATGTATTTTGTGTTTCTGTTGCTGCTGCTGCTGCGAATGATGCTATTGTTCATTTATCGACATAAACATAAACGCGCCTAATATTGGCCCCCCCAAAATTATTGCCACCCAGGTACTTGTGTTGAGCACACTTCGTATACGTATAGTGATTACAGACATACGTACATGTATTCGCGATTAAATCTCGCCTACATTTGTATGTATGTAACCAATAGTAGGTGCTACGCTAAATGATAATATCTTTCCCATCTCTCCCACATACAATAAATAATCTCTCTACGAGAGTCTCGATACTTGTATCTTCGTGTCAAAAGCTATTTTAGGTATGATTTGAAATATATGCATTACATCAAATAAAAACAATAAAAGCGTCTGGCACAACAACTACACTACCTCAGTTGCATCATAACACATATCTACCTATAAGCCTATCTACGAGAGTTTGTTGTTGCTTTCCTGAAAATAAGTAATAATATCAAACAACAATTGTTTACATGGATTCCAAATAAATATAAAGGAATAACCGATTACAAGACCAACTTGTCTTTGGTCTCCCTTGTTGTTTGGTTTGTTTGCAAAAACACCAAAACTAATTGCATTCCCAACAATTATTTTAAATATAGCTGCTGCAATTTCGGGCAACAACTAATTGATATCATTCTCACCTTTGAAATACTCATCATATTAAATCAGCATACTGTTGATTATATTCATACAATCACAACAATAAAGTGTATTGATTTGTCTCGGCCTAAGTACCTGCATTTGATTATAACTATAGCGGTACTATATATTATTACTAAATATCGTTCTCCCTACTTTTGTTTTGCACATGCACATTAGCAACAAAATATTTGTATTGGCTTATACACAAGAAATATAATTGTAACAACAATTGTATACTATTTTCTATTGAGAACAGACCCAGTGAGGAAAATAGTCACTCTCGACTCTAAGTTGCTACAGTGCGAACAAATATACTATAATTTATTTCTTGGTGAGAGATAATATAGTACAAGTTCCGGAAAGTATAACACAGTGGTTCCCAAACTGTTATTCAGTCCCGCAGTTATATTCCTATACATATACCTACGTGTATTTTATATAAAAATATCGTACTCCCATAAGTTTGCCCACTGGTTTCACTTAACTTCACTGAGGAAGACTACGTCTTTCGGATTAATCTCTTGCCGGGCACATTTTGGCAACCCATTTTTTGATAAATCGTGCGAACTGGCAACATAACTCTAGATTTGCCTCCAATTCTCTCTCGTTAGCAAACTTTATCCCGTATTACATCTGTGATTTTACTAATAGGATGTCAGCTTACGATCTCTTCAGAGCTACCGTGGAAGATATTATTGAATTTGATAGCTATTTTCATGCCATCAACCCAGAAGCTCATGACAAAAGTAGTTTGGAGGCACAGAAAAAACAATTTTAATCCCTATGGAGTGATTGCAAAACGGCATATCACTCTCTCATAACAGAGGAAGTAGCTGAAGATGTTGACGTTAGTCAAATTAAAGTGGCATATAGAGAGTGCCCAACCACTTATGTCCGGTGCCTCTCTGCAATAAACGTTCATCTTCACGAGCTGACTTCCGAAGTGTACCGCAGTTTCCTCTTCTCCCGCTGAAAATATACCCCGTCAACCGTCATTTCCTGCTGTTCTTCACGAGATGAGTTCCGAAGTGGAACCCCCCTCCTCTCCGGCAATTCCGAATACACCCGTTGAGAAAGTAAAAAATGAACATTCATTACCGGTAAAATGATAAAAGAGCTACCTCCGGCTTCAGTAATTCATCTCATGCACATTTTCAATACTATCCTTCGTATTAAACACTATCCCAAATGCTGGAAAACTTCAAAAATTATTATGATAGCAAAACCAGGAAAATATCCTACAAAAGTTGCATCGTACAGACCTATCAGCCTCCTGCCTCTACTCTCTAAAGTATTCGAAAAGCTACTAGTCATGAATATAACTCCATTTATTAATCTCAACCAACTGATTCCTCAACATCAGTTTGGATTTAGAAAACAGCACGGCACAATAGAACAAGTCCACCGCATTGTAACTCTGATAAGGAACACTTTTGAAGAAAAAAAGTATTGCTCAGCTGTCTTTCTTGATATCACTCAAGCTTTCGATAAAGTATGGCACGATGGCCTTATTTACAAACTCAAACTATTACTGCCTGCAAATGTCTCCTCATTGCTTAGTAGCTACCTCACAAAAAGACAATTTCTCGTACATCACAAGGATTACACAACAAATCCATTGGATATTCACGCTGGCGTTCCTCAAGGAAGCGTTTTGGGCCCCCTACTGTATCTCTTATACACTTCAGATATGCCCAACAATAACTATACATTTATATCGACCTTTGCAGATGATACGGCAATATTGTTCTCTCGCTCTAACCCCATAGAAGCTACTAAACTCCTGCAGACTCATGTCAATTCTCTCGAAATCTGGCTAGCAAAACGGCGTATAAAAGTCAATGAATCAAAGAGCGTACATGTAACCTTCCCACTAAGGCTATATACATGTCCCCCACTTAAAATTAATTTCCAATCAGCTCCACAATGTTCCTCAACAAAGTACTTGGATATTCACCTCGACAGAAGGCTGATCTGGAAAAATCACATAGAGGCAAAGAAAACTCATATCAAGCTTCAAATTAATCAGTTATGGTGGCTGTTTCACAAAAGATCAAAGTTGAATCTCGAATACAAAGTGCTATTATATAAAGCAATCCTGAAGCCAATCTGGACTTATGGTATTCAGTTTTGGGGCACCGATCAAGTGTCTGCGAATTATTGTAAACGCGCCTTGGTATATGAATAAGCTACATTCAAAAATTACACAATCATCCGAATCCCCTTGCTAGGCAATTGTTTCTGAGCACGGGGCATCGTCGATTAAAAAGAAAAGACTGTATGTGTATGCTGTGAAATTGCTATACCTCGCGACTCAACAAATTGTGATGGAAAGTAGGGAATATCACATAATTTTAGTTAGTTTGTAAGATTTGAATACTTATTGTTAGTTTCTAAGTATTTTAGAAAGATCCAATAGAAAAAGCTTATTAAACAAAAAAACAAAAAATTTCCCGCTATTCAGCTGCCTCCGTGCGACACAGAATGCTTTTCAGGCGATTATGTTTCCTGGCCAAGTTTTCGAGATATGTTCACGGCCTGTGAACACTGTGGTACTTAATGGTACTGTGTGGCGAAGCACACAGTACCATTAAGTCAACTCCGTTGACTAATGATGGCTTCTCAATAGCGTGGTACAATTTAGAAGAGCGATATGACAACTAACGCATATTGGTAAACATACAATTGAAATCACTCTTCAACTTGCAGTCTGTTACTCAAGAAACCGGTCCCAATTTAAAAAGCTTACAGCGCACCATTAACGACTGCATCACAAATTTGAAACTTTTGAACGTTGACACGAGTCACTGGAATGCGATTTTCGTGTACTTATGTTCAATAAAACTCCCCGATTCAACCCTGTGTCTATGGTAGCAATCGTTGAAGGATAAGCGTGTAATTCTGAAGTGGAGCGATTTTGACACTTTTTTATCTGAGCGTTATCATACACTGGAGTCTGTTTCAGATATACGAAGTGGTACTCGGCAACTCAGCCAACCATCTCATCGACAACCCAGTCAATTTGATCCTCCCAAGCGATTCTACAATCCTACAGTGAACCCCCGAAAAGTAAACACATATCACGTCAAAGTTTCATATCGTGATTGCCCATTGTGTCGAAAGTCACACCTGCTTCGTCATTGTCCCGATTTTCTTAAATTGTCAATCGGTGAGAGATACAATATCGTGAGAAAGCACATCCTGTGTACAAATTGCCTCGCTAATTGCCACGACTGCAGTAACTGCAAGAGCTTGTCCACGTGCTCATTTTGCAGAAAACGCCATCATTCCCTTCTTCACAGACTAGAAAACTCATCGAGCAGACATCGTGAAGCAACCCCCGTGCCAACTTCCGCTGCAACATCGTGTGGACGATCTTGTCAGTCGTTCACGTCCCAGCTGAGATCTGTTACTTCGGTGAATACTGCGATCACAAATACACGCTGCCCACTGTGTACAGGCATGCACCCGCTTCGACAATGTACAAATTTCTCCAAACGCACAATTGAAGAGAGAATACTCTTTGTGCATCAATATAAAATTTGCAGCAACTGCTTGGCAACATCACATACCGTTGCAAAGTGCCACAGCAAATTTTCATGCCGTCTTTGTGGAAAGCAACATAATTCACTGCTTCACAGAGCACGGCATGACCCTAATCCGAAGTTTAATGTTCGCTGTTTCTCCACTCTTTCTCCAGCTGCAAAAAATAGATCTTACAGATCTTGTAGAAAACGAACGCAGCTCCCGAACAAGATGTCTACAACCGGTAATAATACATACCCTACAACGAAACTACAAATTTCTCCAAACGCACAATTGAAGAGAGAATACTCTTTGTGCATCAATATAAAATTTGCAGCAACTGCTTGGCAACATCACATACCGTTGCAAAGTGCCACAGCAAATTTTCATGCCGTCTTTGTGGAAAGCAACATAATTCACTGCTTCACAGAGCACGGCATGACCCTAATCCGAAGTTTAATCTTCGCTGTTTCTCCACTCTCTCTCCAGCTGCAAAAAATAGATCTTACAGATCTTGTAGAAAACGAACGCAGCTCCCGACCAGGATGTCTACAACCCGTAATAATACATACCCTACAACGAAACTCAGCGGAAAAGTGAGTTCGAAGCATTACTTCCCACAGACGTCTCTTTCATTCGACGAGAGAAAAAATTCACGAATGTCAACGCATTCGATCTCGCCAAATAGTGGCCCCTTACGATTACTATCACGGACATGCTGATACGAGAATTGTGGCTCGGGCATTATATAATCTTTTGAAGCCACACCCACGTCATTTTACCAACATTCTTGAAGATTATATGATACTAACCATCATACGAATCCCTCTCTCACTTTGTACAGTTCTTCGTAACTGCACTTATCAAGATTGTTAGCTTCTACGAAGCATCAAAGGAACTGTGCGCTGCCATAGTTTACCTGCGTATGAATGGGCTCAGGTGTTAACTTCCCACTATTTGATCATTTTCATGACCCGAGTCAACCGTCGTAACGTCATGAACCCAAATTTTCACATTATAGATCAGTCGGATGTATTACATACTCCGCTAATCCCGCCAATTTGGCTTTTCTGATTACTATATGTGAACTATACGGAAATCTTCCTTGATTTTTCACGTGCTCTACGAGCCAATGAAGATAAATTTCTAAGTACTCTACACCGCATTTCTCCCAGAATCATTAACATTTCCAGTGACTTTTAGTTTCTGTCCAATACTTACCGTATACTCACTCTCACGAAGATGAACTCCGAGTATTTATTCCTATTTTCATCAATGTACCATATATCAACTTGATACTTGTTTGGCAACTACGTTGACCCAAAATCCCGTACATCTGGTCTACGACCAGCCCTTATGCTTTATACTCTCCACTAACCCTATCTATCTACGATGGAAGGAAAAAGTAGTTTGAGAAGCCACAAAGTTTACAGTTTGGAAACCCTGACAAACTGAACTTCTAGATCACTACTCTAAGCGTGGAGGTGATCACAAAAGTTATCTTACTTTGAGGAGATACATCTCATCTGTTATCGATCAACGTTCGTTACGTTATTTATACTCTCAGCAAATCCTTCTGTCTACGACGGAAGGAAGAGTACTTTATAAAACGACAATCAGGATATACTTCCCCCGAAAACTTACGGTTTAAACATGGACATAATTTAACATCATTCACAGGGTTCTTGTAGAACTAATATGAGCACGTTCAATTCCGTTGACAATTCTTGTCGAACTCAGTGGCATCTACGTGCATACTTTTGCGGGTCGAAACGCAATGGCGTGTGGCATCTCTCTCCCATGACTTATAGTCAGTTTTATTCCGATGACCCATTAAAAAGTATATACTTACAGCATGCAGTGACGAAGACCGCTCATTATCAACTAAATCCTGAGAGACGTTTCGTATTACTTCCTGTTGCGTGAACCGAGTTTCGTTCACGTTGCTAACTAACTAACTAACTAACCAACTAACTAACTAGCAACCATCGTTGGAACGAGTCCACCTGGCACCCTATCCCCCACATAAACATTTATATATATATATATATATATATATATATATATATATATAAAATATATATATATATATATATATATATATATATATAATATATATATATATATACATACACACACACACAAACACATATATATATATAAAAATATATATATATATATATATGTATATATATATATATATATGTATATATATATATATATATATATATATATATATATATATATATATATATATTTATACGAGATTTCTGGTATACAGTTCTTATAGCCTAGACAGACGCCAGCCTTAATCCGAATAACATATTAACCTGACAGACGGCAATATTGTGGATTAAGTAAACAACTGATTGCTGTTTTATTAGGTTTGCTCACTTACATTACCATTACTTACTTACAATAGAATTTCTGCCGTCTGTCACTCTCGATATGAGAAAATATACAAGAAGTACGTGAATTATCAGAAACTTGTAAATTAACATTCAGAGTACGCAATTGACAGCTGGATTTTTGTCCACCAACGCTTATCCTATCGAAAATTGTTAACAATTGTTGAACGTTTTTTTTGTTAGCGATTATTTTGTAAGTTGCATCGAGAAAAAATTCACAATAGAAAATAGCTGCTAATTTTCAGTAGTGTTGCCATAGAAAACTGCCCTAATAATCTTTAAGTGTATAAGTGCGATCGGGTTACGCTAGATGGCATTATAAAGATAGGATTTCGTACTAAATAAACTTTTCAGGCAATTTTGTGATTGCTTGACACAGTATTGTTTGAGCACGCGTCAAAGATGGACACCAGTAAAGAGAAAATACGCCATATTTTAAAGTTTTTCTTCGATAAAGGCGAAAACGCAAGCCAGACGGCTGAAAATGTGAATAGTGAATATGGTCCTGATACTGTAACAGCTAATCACGTGCTATTTTGGTTTCGTCGATTTCGTTCTGGTAATTTTGATGTCAAAAATGCACCACCCCCTGAAATGCCAATTGTGGAACATATCTATAAAATAATGGAAATCGTCCAGTCTGACCGTCATGTAAGCATTGTTTCTATTGCCCAGTAGCTAAACATTACACACAAAAAACCGTTTGGAACCATTTAAGGCTGGATACAAAAAGAAGCTCGATGTATGGATGCCACACGAGTTAATGCCAAAAAAACCTCATGGACCGAATTTCCATCTACGAATCGCTGCTGATCGCAAGAAAATCGATCCATTTTTGAAGCGGATGGCTACTGGTGATGACATGTGGGTCACTTACGACAACGTCAAGCGAAAATGATCGTGGTTGAATCACGGTGAGCCGGCGCAAATGGTGGCCAAGCTAGGACTGACGGTCAGAAAGGTTTTGCTATGTGTTTGGTGGGATTGGCAGGGAATCATCTACTATGAGCTGCTCCCCTACGGCCAAACTCATAATTCGGACCTGTACTGTCAACAAATGGACCGTCTGAAGGAAGCAATCGCCCAGAAGTGGCCAGCTTTGGCCAATAGGAGTGGAATTGTGTTCCACCATGTCAATGCCAGGCCACACACATCGATAGTGAATCGGCAGAAGCTTCGAGAGCTTGGTTATGAGGTGCTTATGCATCCACCTTATAGTCCGGACCTGGCACCAAGTGATTATTATCTGTTCCTGTCTATGGCGAATCATTTTGGTGGTGAAAAATTCGCTTCAAGAGAAGCTTGTGAAAATCGACTGACCCTGTTTTTTGCCAATAGGGACGAGGGTTTCTATGAGAGTGACATTATAAATCTACCTTCAAAAAGGCAACAAATTATCGAACAAAACAGTGCATATTTGACCTAAATCAGATCATTTTAACTATGCTAAATAAAACTTTCAATTTGATGCAAAAATAATGGATGTCTTTTTACTAAACCTTATATTAAATCAAATAGAAGGTGTGACAATTACGTATTAAAACTGCCTCTAGAACACAATTAAAACACGATATCTGCTAATTTTTCGGTATATTTATTCGAAATATTCTCCTCCTGATTCAATACACTTGCTACATCGATTTAATAGTGATTCAAACGCGTGTTCCAGCTCATTTTTCGGAATTGCCTCCAGTGCCCTCGTGGAATCCCGTTGTCTGAATGTCATCAAAAAAGCGTCCTTTCAACTTCAATTTCAATTTTGGGAACAAAAAGAAGTCGCACGGTGCCAAATCAGTTGAATACGGCGAGTGATTCAACACACAGACCTGATTCCGAGCCAAAAATTGACGAACAATGAGTGCTGTGTGACTCGATGCATTATCGTGCAACAGAAACCAAGATTTTCGATAGCGGTATTCAGGTCGAAAACGACGGATTCTGGACATCAAACGCTTCAAAACTTCGAGGTAACATACGGAAGTAACTGTTTGACCAGTTGGAACAAATTCTTCGTGGATAATTCCTTTGCTATCGAAGAATGTGATGAGCATTGTTTTGATTTTTAATGGAACTTTTCGTGTTTTTTTGGCTTGTGGTGAGTCATCCACAAACCGTTTATGCCATATAAAAACATTTGATCTTGATAAACAAGCATCGCCATACGCTTGCTTAGAAAATTTTTGCGTGGAATTTAATGACCGCTCTTTGCTCCACGTTAAAAATTCAACATCAAACGAACACGTGTTTTGTAAAGTGAATGTCAATAAACATTAAATGTCAACCAAATGCCATGAAATTTTGACAGTTAGTAGAGGATGGTTGAAGCTTCAAAACGCACCTAGATGGCGCGCTTGGTTGCTGAGATATGGTTCGAGTCTTAATACATAATTGTCACACGTTGTAAGTACCTATTTATAAATGAAATGTAACTATATTTATAATTAAAACTTTTTATGTAAAGCCCATTAATAGAAGAAAAGGAGCTGTCTCGAATACCAATAAGCTTCAGACAAAGTGGCTATCTTTTAATAAGTGGCATAAATCATATTATTCAAAAGATACAGATTATTCCAGATACTGGAATAAATAGTAAAAATATGTTTCTCATCAGGAAAACTATAAAAAGTATGCCTACAAATGGGCAAATATAAATCATTATATGAAATGTGAGGAAATATGTATACATACTAGCTTCCCCATCATATATATGAAATGTGCAAAGTTTTGATATTTTGATCGCCCCTTGTTGATTTCCTGAGAGTTCATGTCAAAATAATATGTTATAAAAAATGGAAAAAGTAGTTATTCAAAAATATTGATTTTTAAGGGCTACAGTCCCTTTTCCTTGATTTTTTCTACTCCAAATACAGTACAAAATTAAATCAATTAAATCAAAAAATTATTGTATTAAACAATAATACTAATTTGATACAGTTTTAACATTATTTACAAAATCATTTTACAATTTTAATCATTTAAAAATTATATACTTTTTTCTATAAAGAATTTGTAATTTTTGTCCAAATATTCTATAAATCTAGCTATGGAGTAATTTTGAATAGGTAGATCTCTGTAATGTTGTTCCATAGCATGCAAAATATATTGCTTTTGTTTATCTTGATGCGATAGAACAGTATTAAATCGCGGCATCAAAACTACTCCACCCAGATCATTAACAACTAATAAATTTTTAACTGTTGCCTTTGCAGCAATATAATGTTCACTTTCATCGCGTGTAGTTGGATTTTTTGTTAAGAAATTGGTATTGATTCCCATTGTTTCTCCTTGTAATATTGTTTTAAAAAATGTACGTATTGTTGGTAACGAATTCACCAAATTCAGCTGATAAGATTTTATTAACATTCAAATTAGGAAATTAGTATCAGGATGGCCATCTTAAATTAGCCACAATTTTCTTTTTCATTTCAATGGTAATATCATCGTCAAAGAAAGACAAAGGAATGTTATATTCATTCGAATACCAAAATTGACTTTCTACCTAGATTTAAAAAATATAAACGAATTTTTTTATTCGATTCAATATTGGATTACTTACAAATAAAATAAAAATTATTGAAAAGTAAAAAATATAAAATCGATTTTCTAAATTTAAGATTTAGCCCCTAAAATCAATAATTTCGTATTTTTTTTAAATTAATATACATTCAATTCTCTGAAACATAACTTAAAAAAAAATCAAAACATTGCACATATGGGCAGGCTAAACATACGTGTGTTTACGTCTGTGATTCGTTATCGTGCGACTTCTTCAATCTTATTATGGAGAAAATAATACGAGCTGCTGATCTACGACATAATGGCACTATCTTCAACAAAAGTGTCATGCTGTTAGCGAGCGTATGCCGACGATATTGACATAATCGGCATGAACACGCGAGCAGTCAGTGCAGCATTCTCAGAGTTGGAAAGAGAGTCGCGTCGGATGGGTCTCACGGTGAACGAGGGCAAGACGAAGTATATAGTGTCAACAAATAAAGAGTCCCGGCGTCTTGGACAGTACGTCACTGTTGACAACTACGCTTTTGAAGTAGTAAGGGACTTTGTCTATCTTGGAACCAGCATTAACAGCAGTAATGACGTCAGCTTGGAGATCATGCGTAGGATAACTCTTGCTAACAGGTGTTACTTCGGGCTGAGTAAGCAATTGAGAAGTCGACCTCGAAGCCCGAGAAGTCGAGAACGAAAACTACACTCTACAAGTCTCTCATCATGCCTGTCCTAACATATGGCGCTGAAGCCTGGACAATTTCCACCTCAGATGAGCGAATGCTTGGAGTTTTCGAGAGAAAAGTCCTACGCAAGATCTTTGGACCTATTTGCGTTGGTGGCGGGTACCGAATAAGGTACAACCATTAGCTGTACGAACTGTATGCCGATATTGACATAGTAAAGCGCATCAAAATCCAGCGGCTGCGCTGGCTTGGTCATGTCGAGCGAATGGAAGAACACACTCCAGCTAAGAAGGTGTTATATTCGGAACCCGCTGGAGGACGACGCAGAAGAGGAAGACCAAACCTCCGGTGGAAAGACCAAGTACTGGAGAACCTGACGGCGCTTGGAATTTCTAACTGGCGCCAGCTAGCGAAGAACAGAGATGGCTGGCGAAGCATGTTATTTTCGGCCTAAACCGATATTCGGTTGTTATGGCCACATAAGTAAGTAAGTAAGTTTACGTCTGCCATTAAAAATTCGCATAAAAATCTACATGAATATGTATATACGTATTTATATGTACACAAATGTGGGGCGAACTGTATGAAACAAAATTCTGACAAACAGACAGTTTAGATAATTTCAAGTACTTTTTCCAAAGAAAGCAAATAGAAATTTCATACATATTTGGAACCGAATACTTTTTTTTCGAGTCAATAGAAAATCATCAGTTTTGTAGGGGAGCCCCTCTAAGAGGCGTAGAGAGGAGGTAAATGTGTTTGACGAAAGTGTTGGGGAGGAAAAATAATTGAGTGTCCGTCATATATTTTACCACTCTAGGGGTATAATCATGGGTTACTATCAGATTATTTAGAGATTTTCAAGAGTTATAATGTTCATTTTGTATAGAGATGTTTATAGGAAGAATAATTGGCTGTCGATCATACATTACAGCACTCTAGAGGGCATTCCTGGGCAGATATTGCGATTGGAAGTTTATACTTTGACTTTGAGCAACGACTTACAGATTTTATAACTTTTTTACTTTTGCTTAGTGTGCTCTCGATAAAAAAATCAATTTTTAAAAACTTTGCTGGTTTGATGTAATTTAAATTAGATCCACCTTAATATACAAATATCACATACATACGTATCTATATAAAATGACAATATGTATACTATACGTAGTATAATGAAATTGCTCCATCATAACCAAAACACATATCACTCGGCTTGATTTTTTCCATCTTTTATTTTTTATGAATAAATTTGCATGAGTACATATCTACATATATGTACCAATAGATACTCACATAAGTAAATATACACAATTGTATTAAAAGTCGGCGATGATTGTATTTTTCCACTATATACATGTTTATATACTCTCTTCTGTGTACGTATTTATATGGTATATGGATACAGATAGTACCATATATACTAACTATATATATGAATTTTATATCTACAAGCATAGATAGATGCAAAAAAATTTTTTTGCGGGGGATAATGTGTTATATTACTGCAAAATGATTTTCAAATAAATAAAAACTCCTAGAAGTTTAGCTTGATTTTTGATTTCCATGTAGCAATAGTTTTCTTCTATTATTTATAAAATATCTATTTATTAAATAAATTCAATAGGCGCATGTGAAGAATTAATAAATTAACGCTGTGACAAAGCTCAGAAAAAGTGATGTCACAAGGATTCGATTGGAACCGGCTAATTCTAGTACTGTCCAAAATTTAACACGTACAACAGTACTGGAGGAAAAGCTCGGTCAACGATCCCTTCGGGGCTTATAAGAGCCATATCCATGAAGATACAAACACAATTGTTATCAAGATGATAACAACAACTTTGAAGCTCTAAGTTAGACCTGAATTAATTTGCTTGTAAGGTGGTATAAAGTGAATAAAATTTGAGAATTCATTTTAACACTACTATGTTTTATACTCTTCAATAGTTTAAATTTACCGTATTTATTACCCTACTTGTTCCCCAATTTTATTAAATTAACCCCGTCGCTGGCTGTGTGTGTGAATAAAATATATAAAGACGTAATTGTCACAGCGTTGGAATGCGTTTACGTTTGGATATCACAACCACCATTGTTGTAATGACTACTCGTACCAACACATTCATTTTTAATATCGATTTTCATGATGACACTCATACGTCTAAGTGTGCTTTCAATAAAATTTTCGGGTGCTGTATTTTGTTGAATATATGAATGTATGTACGTGCTAAATATAAATGTATCTACGTATATGTATGAATAGAAAAATACCAAAAACAATAATGGTAAGTAATATTTGTCTGTTTACATATTCTATATAAATAAGAGTATATTAAATTTGTGACGTAAATATTATTATAATAAAAATGAAAATGAGAAGGAAATTGCTTTTTATTGTTTTACTTTAGCACTTTAATACTATTCTTCTTATTCCTTTTGCCTGTCGTATATAAATATATATATTTACTTGGGATCATTTCCCAAGCATATACCGCAGCACTTACTATGGAAATTTGTAATTCCTAAGCAGATTACACTGTGCATTTCTATGTATGTCCGTTTTACCAAAGTAAAAAGTAAATGGAAGAAATATAATTTACATAAAATGAATAGTCGTACATCAAAAGAAAAAAAAACCGGACACGTAATGCAAATAATTTAAAATATGTGTGTAGACGTTTATAATCCCGCTATTAATAAAAAAGGATATACAAATGACGTCCCGTTTTGGTTTTTAAATTAATAAATTACGATTACATTAGAATTTCATATAACAGACAATGTTTTGTATTATGTATTACCAAAATAAATTGTAACAACAGTAGCAGTAGCAGCAACACAGTATGATAGCAATAACAATGACCGGCTTTATTAGCTTGCCACTCTGCACATTTATTTCTTATGAATTCCTTTTTTTTTTTTAACAATTTTTATACAGACATACACACGCCAGCCACACAGAATAACGTTAACGGTTTCGCAGTGAAATGATTACTGAGCGAGCTGAGCGAATTATTATTTATATGACAAAAAATATACGAACGTCAAACTAACGTATTTCTGTGAATATATTCTTGATTTTGTTGTTGGTGTTATTATCATTGTTGTAGTTGTTTTTATTATTATTATTATTTTTTGTATTAGTCGCAGTGAAAGTGGTAGCAATTGTATTTGTATTTGGTGTAATTGTTGCTTTTCTGCTGTCTGTCATTGCGTTGGGGAGATCCTTGCCCCATGCAAACACATTCACACACATGCACTCAATTCAAATTATATCCTCGTTTTATAGTGGTGATCATATGCATGCATTTACGTGTGGCAAATATATAGAGCGTCTCAATAAAATTGAGCCGATTAAAAAGCCAAAGTAAGATGTCGGCCTAAATCGGCCTAAATCGATTTTCGGTTGTAATGGCCACATAAGTAAATAAGTAAGTAGTAAGGGCATATATACTTTTGTATTAAACATGGTTATATTATTAATAATCACAAAATAGTGTAATGCTTTTATGACGTTTAACGTTAGAATTACTGTTGGGGAGACATAACCAAGATTAGTAGGAGACTAAACCAAGTGGCAATAAACTACATGTGTAATAACAATTGTAAATATGATTTTGTGAGGTTTCGAAAAAATGCGTGAGCCAAAAAATTGTAGGGCTGTGATTGGGGTATATGTTCAAAGTTTACACAAATAGGAGGAAAGTCGACAAACAACACTGCAGATACTCAGGATCCGTCCAAAGAGGGGTGAAATGTATGACCTTAAAAAAAAAGATTTTCTCAGAAGTCAGAGCTGGGGCTCCCCTACAATCAACATTAAAATCGCTGTTACCGCGCTCAGGGGGGTAAAGTGGACCTAAACCCACAAGAAAATTTGCAAATACTAGCATAGCTGCCGGGGGAGCGCCTTTAGAGAGGTCCAGTGTCAAGCTTATAATCATTCTCCTCAGCATTTTACCGAAACACGCTTACCCTCATTTTATTTATTTATAACATTGACTCACACGGATCAAATATGCTCATTATTTCATTATTTTTTAGCCTTCCAATATTAGTATTTTTGTTTAATTTTATGTGAATTTAACTTAAAACTTGCTCTTCTATCACATTTTTTTGTAAAGAAAATATAGGGCTATCATCGAGGGGATTGTGAGTTTATGTCGGAGATATATAAAATATCACTTTTCATGAAATTACAATTCTTTTTGTCCTTTTCTATATAACATACAGATAGATGTTGAAATCGACTGAGGCGGCACGAATCGCGCTTAGAATTTTTCGGCAATTTCTTCAGGTGTTTATAAATATCATACCTTAATGAGTTCAGGCTATGAGTTGTGTTTGAAATATCCTGCAAACTATAACTGGCTCGCAGGAAAAAGGTTCAGCTCAAACGAAGAAGTGATTACCGAACTAACGCGTATTTTGAGGGGTTCCCGAAATCGTATTATTCAGATGGTATAAAAGTAAAAGGAAGTAAAAGGAGACTATGTTGAGAAATAAATGGTTTTTGAAAAAAAAAATGTTATTTTCCTACTTAGGTAGCTTTATTATCAATACGCTCTCGTAGTTAACCGACGCTGCTATATGCAGTTGACAAAAGGAATACGCTGAGAAAAAGGTAATAAAAGTGAAACGAAACAGTGAATAGTAAAGAAAAGTGCATACAAAGTTAGTGAAAAGAAAAACAGTTAAAATAAGTAATAATAATCACAAATAAAAAAAAATAAAAGAAAGGAAAAGTAATAAAACTTGTGATAAGTAAAAGAGCAAGCGAATAAATAGAAGGGGGAAAAAGCAATGATAAAATGACTAACCTCACACCACATAAAACAACAATGTAGGAACACACACACACACATAAGCACTTGTCAGTAGTCAGTTAGCCAGACCGTTGGTGCCATGGACTTGTGTATGGACTTTCAGCGTTTGCATCCTTCAAAACAACGGCAGTCATGTACACTCTTACTCTTCGACGATGATGATGTTTTTGTTGTTGTTGTTATCCTTCTAGTTGGTAGGTACTGGTTGTTGATATTTTTTTACAATTTCAATTCACCTACAATTCCTCTATAAAAACAGCTCCGTCTTCATCATCATTATGAAGTCCGTGATCAAGCAGTGTTTGAATGTTATACACGGAGCGACAATTATGTATTAAGTCTGCCTCTAGAAAATACAATTAAAACACGATATCTGCTAATTTTTCGGTATATTTATTCGAAACATTCTCCTCCTGATTCAATACACTTGTTACATCGATTTAATATTGATTCAAACGCGTGTTCCAGAACATTTTTCGGAATTGCCTCCAGTGCCCTCGTCGATGCGTTGAATGGTCTGAATGTCATCAAAAAAGCATCCTTTCAACTTCAATTTCAATTTTGGGAACAAAAAGAAGTCGCACGGTGCCAAATCAGGTGAATACGGCGGGTGATGCAACACACAAACCTGATTCCGAGCCAAAAATTGACGAACAATGAGTGCTGTGTTAAATTTCATGTTAAAATTTCAACATCAAACGAACACGTGTTTTGTAAAATGAATATCAATAAACATTAAATGTCAACCAAATGCCATGAAATTTTGACAGTTAGTAGAGGAAGGTTCAAGCTTCAAAACGCATGTGCTCACATATAGATGGCGCGCTTGGGTGCTGAGATATGGTTCTAGTCTTAATACATATTTGTCGTACCTTGTATGTATTGTATATGTAAAACCAAACAACAACAACAATACAATTGACGTACTAGTAACTCACTGACTGACCGAATGACTTACTGACTGAACATACTCAATGAATGCTTCATCAGATTATTGGTTGCTTTGGCAGTTGGTTGGATGGTTGGTTAATTTATTGAATACGAGTATTGTTGGTACTCTCAAATGAAAAACGTAGGTACAGGGTGATTTTTTAAGATGCTTCGTATTTGATTAAAAAAAAAAACACTTTAAATTTAGAGAAATGTATGAAATCTTTATTTGAGTCGATAGAACGATCTATATAATTCAATGATAAAAGATTATTTCATGTAAATGCGCCTCATATGGTTCATACGCTGCTTCCAATTTTGGCGTACTCTCTCCAACATATCGACCGGTATCTCAAGAATAAATCGATAATTCACGGTCATTAACAACATTGGTGGATACAGCTGCGATATTTTCCTCTGTCCGCACTCTACGTATGTGTGTTGGTGGTTTAATGTCCAATAATGCAAATTTAGTGAGAAATTTAGTGACAAGATTCCGAATAGCCGCCTCAGAAGGGGCCCAAACTGACGGAAACTAATAAAATTCATGATTAAATTATAGACCAAACTGAATATGTTTGACACTAACATGTTACATGAAAACAGCTGAGCTGCCAAAAACAGTGTTTCCTAAAAGAAAGTTGCTAAAAAATCACCCTGTATATACAATTGGCATTGTTGGTTTAACAACATTAAAAGAAGTGTGAACTACGCAATCATAGATGGACAAACGTTCATACATAGTTATGTATGAGGAAAGCAATAAAAAAAATATCTGTACATACACACACTCATTCATATATACATAAACAATAAAGGATAACGGTGATGACAACAAATTGGCAATAAGAGTGACTTAGTGTCTATTAGAGGTGATAGTTGTTGCCTTGCCGTTGGCAGTTCAGTTCACACTACTTCTCTTCCTTTTGCTTTATCTTACACATATACATACATATATTCCCTTTCGAATATGAACTGTGCAAGTAACGACTATGGAGAAAAACACAATTTATTTTGGAAATAGAAAAAAAAAAAATAGAAATAAACAAAATAAACAAACAAAAAAAGATGAAAAATGGACAAATTGGCCAAAAATTGCAAAGCAATTGTGTATATGAAATGAAAATTATGCAATAAATTAATAAATATTGGGTGTGTGAATTAGGAACCGCCCTTTTTTAGTGCTCAAAAATCATTTAATTTTAAAAATTCTGTAAAAGACATGTCATTTAAAGTATTGTCCATCAGAAGCTATGACATTTTCGCATCTTTTTAGCAATTTATGAATTGCGTCACAAAAACAGCCAAAAACGAATCGAGCCAATTTTTCATTCCGGTGAATGAAGTGAAGCGTATTCTATTAAGGGCGTTCTGCATGGACCGGAACAAGGGCTAATCTGAAGGCGCCAGGTGGAAGATAGTTTTTGACGGGAATAGCAATGTGTGGCCGTGAGTTGACATGTTGAAAAATTACCGACTCGTGTCTGGTCGCATATTCCGTCCGTTTCTCGACCATTGCTCTTCTTAACCGCATCAACTGTTGTCGGTCTTGGTCCAAAAATGTCTCCCAATCATCGTCTTCAAACTTTTTCGGCTCTCCAGAGCGTTCTTTGTCTTTGATATCAAAATCACCGTTTTTGAATGGCACAAACCACTCCTTACACTGTGTATTGGATAGAGAATTGTCGCCATACAATTCCACAAGCAAACGATGACTTTCAGCCGCACTTTTCTTTCCAAAAAAGAAACGTAATAAAACTTCACGCAAATGCTATTTTTTACTCCAATTCTTAAAATTTCCCATAGTGAAAAAATATATGATGCGCACAACCAAATGGAAAACTGACTGATTTTGACAACAAGTGAATAGACATTTAAAATGACATTTCGGATAATGATGTACGACATCGCTCTTATGCGTGGCGCAATGTACCGTAAAAGGCTGGTTATTAATTCACACACTCAATAAAAACAAACAATGAAATTACGAAAATTTGTGTCTATGTATCTTTTATGGATAAAGTAAAAGCAAGATGAAATAAGTGCATTTTAATCATGTTTAACCTTTGAGAAAATTGTTTTTTATCAAGAGCACAGTTTGAAGTAAATCATAAGGGAGAAATCAATGTTGATAGAAAAATCAATCACGTAACTTGGAAAAAGTATATGCCTATATTAACATATTATACTGGATTTAGTCAGTAATTTTCAGCCGAGAAATCGGCAAAAGACCTTTAGAATGGTTTTACCTTGAAAATGGCAACCAATAAAATCAAGACGTTGGATTCTGAAATATATTGGAAGAATTAAATTTTATTTTTATTAAAATGGAAACGAAAACTATAGAATTTTTTCTTAAAGCGAAACGGTGTACATTTTTATTACCATTCAAAGTGTGCAATTTCTTGGATTAGGGAGTTTGGATATTTACTACATAATTCTTGCTACGTATATACTTAACATGACAATCTAAAAGTATATTTATAAGTGTATAAAATAATTATTCACATTTTCATCAGGATCTATTAACATTAATCATAGATTTGCTAAATCTTTAAATACCTATGTGTATGAATGGATATATAGACATTAAGTCGGGTCATTTTGTATGGGCTCCAAAAAGTAGACAAATCATAGAGCAAAAACGGAATCTATGCATAATTCTAAGCAAATTCGCCCAAGAAACCATATATCTAAAATTTACTTTGACCTTCCGCATTTTGACAAGAAAATAAAATTTTTAATTTTTAAAATAATTTTTATAATTAAAATGATGGGAATATCTGAAATAGGAAGAATCAAAATTGAATTTGCTTAGACATATAGACAGAATCATAAATTCTTAATTCCCATAAAAGTTATATAACTACAAATCTTTCATGACAACACAGAACATTTAACCAATGAATGGAACAATTGGAAAATTGGAAAAAAAAATCGATACATATATACAATAATTAATGATTATATCTCTGGGGAACAATCACTTGCAAAAAATACGCAAAAGATTCATACAAACTTAACTTATTAATATTGCTATAATAGAAAATACTCAAAGAGCTGGAGTGAAAAGACAGGGGATTTGCTTCAGTCGATATCTTATTAATAGTAAGAGTTAAAATAAGATAAAACGAAATAAAGTAAAGAAAAAAAAAATAATAATGTTAGACTATAATTTATCTGCTAACGACTAACACAATATTTTCGTTTTGTATCAAACTATAAAATCAACATACGTCGTCACAATCAGGTAATTAAGGGCAATGTTCCTAGAACACGTTGCTTGTGTTCATGAATGTTCAAAAGAAACGACAGATAAAGAAAATGAACCGATTATTAAAAAAAATGCATTTACAATGATGTCATTGGAAAATATAGCTTGAGCAGCTAATTATGAGACTAAATAATATCTCAAGTAGAGCATTAAAATGCCAAAGCACTAGAGTTCTGACCAGATAAGATCGTTTGGGAATATTTTACTATAAAAGTTGAATTTCATAATTAATTTATTTCCAGAAACTTTAATTACAATTTGACAAAATTTTCAACGACTGTGTTTTCGTTCAATTTATGTTGGTTGCTATTTTGGGCATAAAGTCAACAACGGCTATTTCAAACAAATTTACAATATTCTACGATATTCACTTATATATTTAGTTTTGATAACCTTTATTACATATACTCAGCAATTCATTCTTGTCCAAGCTCCAATCAATCCAATAATGAAAATTAAATTGTAATTTTAATTAATTTTCATTTACAGTATATAGGTATAAAAGACAAATCAATCGACACTTTATTATGACACTTACGAAGTAAATTGGCTAACAAAGCGTTAATGTTTGCACAATTTGTTCTAGATTGGATGAATGCACACAAAGGATAATGGAATGGAAACTATATTATATTCACTACATATGAAGAAAAGAGAACGAAAGAAAATATTCTATTATATGTTATATGCATCCGTTGGTCAACAATAAATCATTCATTCTGTAGACACAAATATAAATGTATTAATAAGTAATTAATAAAGCATTACTTTTGTAATACATACTAAATTTCGACTGTGTAGGTTGCAAAAGGTCAAAAGAAGAGACTGCCGATAATGAATGAATGAAATTAAAATTCAAAGTATGCACAAACAGCTATATATTCGTACGTACATAAGCAGAGTATGATTACTGACTAATTTATATTTTTAGAGCGTAAATGCGTGTATTACGTGCTCTAATTATTGCTGGCTACGTATAATGTAACAATGTTGTAATTTACAAGAATGTTGATCGCATGTAATTTATATTATTAATGATTCGATATTTAGAAAATAATTTGGGTATGCATTACTCTAATCAATTTTAGAAGGAAAAAAATGTTTATGCATGATTGAAAGTGGTCATTTATATACGAGTTTTCCATACAGAGCACTGCAAATAGTTGTTTCGAAATTCAAAATAAAAAATTTTGGAAAGTTTTGATCACGTTCTTGATAAAAATTTTGGCGTCAGATAATTTAACATTCAATATCTAATATTTCATTTTTCTGATGGTTTCAATTTTTGAAATAAAAATAAAAATAGATATATCCAACACTGCAGAAAAAATGTTGCAATCTTGCAGTTTTCATCCGATAATACTCATCTTCGAATTCGAATTCGCTTGTCGATAAAAATAATAGCATGTGTCGTACATAGAAAACATACTTTTGTAGGTGCGGTATTCATCCGATTTCGCCCATTTCTCAACTCATACAAACATTTGTAAATATAATAGTATGAATTGATTTTCAGGGTGATAACTATATATGTTATATTCGTGCGAACAGTGCGAAAATACACCTGGTTTTCATCCGGTTACGCTCATTTTCGAGCTCACTCATAAGTTAGTAAATATAATCGTACGTCCACCTGACGATAAGCAATTAAAAATTAACAATTACAAAAAAGCTTCTAAAAGAGCTTTATGACAAAACTCAGGGATGTGTGTCTTTTAGAATATCCGAATACAAGTAGATCCCTTCCAATACTGTGCAGCGTAATACTCACAACAATACTGAAAATTAAGCCAAAGATGTTTGGAGCCTTAAGCGCAAGAAATTTAATGCGTTTATTTCTTTCAGAACCAACATGGATATTGTTCTAGCAGTTTTTAGTACCAATGTTGAATCTTGGTTTTCTAATTTGAGTGTTGATTTCGTTAATCAACGCTTATGATGTTGTCTAATTTTAAATCTAATATATTTAGAGCACAAATTAAATGATTGTTATTTAAAAAAACATTCTTTAATATTATTTAACAAATTTCTAGTTTATTTGATGAGCTATATGAATAATATTTAATATTCATTTTCTCTGAGACATTTTGGCATATATAAAAATATAAATAAATATAATTGCCAAGATTTGAAATTTTAAAAATAAATAAGCTAATCTACATATATTTAGGTGCAACCCTTTGAACACGAAATAAGTTTACTTTCCAAAGTAGTAAGATGTATCTTTTTAAGAACCATTTCTAGGTATGCAAATCGTGCTATAAATAATTGATATGACTGAAAATACCAATTTTAAATTCAATAAATGTGCAATATTTTCAAAATTACGCAAGTAATCAAGTAAAACTATAGTCAAGGTCAAACTTGCAGAATCTTAAACAAAACAGCAAAAGTTGATTTCAGAACAGAATAAAGTTAAAGTAATTTATTTCACAGAAAATTACACAAATTTACACAAACATTTCGTTAATTATTTACAATAACACCTTTCATACTGTCATACAGTAATTGCATTGTTGGCCAAAACAAAAGCAAAAGCAAAAAGTCAATGATGTTATATTGTGATAATGAAATCTTATTTGATTAATATCCTGTCTACAAGATTGTTCATTCGCTCATATTTCAGAATTGAGAAGTTAGTAGTAGCAGTAGTAGTATTCCACTTTACTATATGTACATAGTGGTCTTTGGCGCTAAAATAACCACCAGCAATACTTACGTCTTATACCCCAATCCATCATTTTGTTGTTTACTAAGTTCACAAAGTTTCCGCAATGGTCTACATTAATCACTTCGTATGTTTTCGTTGATGTTGCAAAAGATCCAACAATTATACAGACAATAAGACATTATTTTCTTTTCAAATACGCACTGAAACACTGTTTTAAGAAGAAGTGATGAAAAAGAAAACACTTCCTTCACCAGGATGAATACATATTAATCAAATTAATGGCGATTAAACACCCGACGGTAACTAATAATATCCAATAAGATTAATTTTTCCATATTAATAAGCAATCGAAAATATTCTTATAATTATATATTATCATGACAGAGATTATTTTACCAAAATTCCTTAAAAAGCATACAAATGAAGAAACTACGTTTAAAAAGTCATTTCAAGTTTAAAAAGTTGTCTATGTACTTATTAATTTTGCATCTTATAGACAATTTCTTTATCGACGAACCAGCAAGGAATAAAGACAACAAGACACGTTTATAGAATAAATCGAAATGGTTGCCGACGTTATGGTGCTTACACTAACAACATTGCTTTACAACTACTTTCTGCTGTTGAGTACACAATATGAAAGCACTACGAGGACGGCGACGAATACACAACATTTACAATCCAAATACCATCCATGGAATCAACACGATATACTACGAGTATGTACTATGAAATACGCGTAAAATCCTAGATGATATATGTATAGCTGAGGAGAAAGCACACACTAACAAAATAAATAATAATTTGTGTGAATGTGGGGTATAAATACATGTTTATGCGCGTTCGTCCGAAAGCTATGAAAACCAAATTTCGAATGGCAGTCAACCAACAGAAATACAAGTAGCAACAATACAAAATGGATAGGGAAAAAACAAAAGAATACCTACATATGTTCAATATTTCATCCCACACATACACAATAAGGTCCACCAAATAAATAGAAGCAGGGAAATACTCGTATTGTTCATGTACACATAAGTGCTACCGAGAATTCAATTGGAGCACTCTCAACTGAGAGTGAATGAAGCAGTCAAGAGTATATGATTTCTTTTAGATATTTGGTTGTTGCCTAAATATTAGACCAAATTGGAAATACACAAAATGATGATGATGTGCAGTTTAGGCAGGCTGTCACACTTTTGAAACTTTACAAAAATATGTAAATAGGTAAATACAAAGCAATATATATTCCAGTACATAATTATTTGATAATAATAATCCCGTAGAACTGAAGTCAACAAGTAGCTAGTTGTTGTTCTGAACCTAACTTGACCGACAGAACTTCGCTAAAAGGAACGAATTCTTGTCTCTCAGAAAAAATGTTCTCGAAGCGCACTCGAACTTAAGACCCACAGAAACTACATTGAGTCGTAGGAGCTACATCTACTCCTTTTTCATAACATGTGTTTTCAATAAAATCACTCTTTGTACCTTCTAAAAAAATAAATAATGAATCGATAAACAAAGAAAACATGATAAAACATTGCCTGAACACTGTGGTAACATTTTTGAAGCGCATCAGTTGTTCGAATATGTTTATTTTACTTATTTTGTATTTTGGTTTTTTGCGTCTCTTCTGTATTTGAGTATTTTATAATTTGATAACAGTTAAACTTTTGCGCCTGATGTTTATCAAAATTAGGCGGGCATTAGTCCTACCTTTTTCTATACCTGGAGGCCATTTTTGAAAACATGCGAAACATAATTTTTGTTTTAACCCAATATACGGATCAAATATTTTAATTCCCAATTTGTAGTCCGTCAGAAAACCACTTGAATTTGCCTTTCCTTCCAACGAAGTAAAATAATTAATTTAAATGGTTAAATAATACATCTAAAAATCCAAATTACTTCTTCAAAAAAGTTGCTTGTCCCAAAAACCTTTCCTCTATATACTTACAAAGGACGAAACCATTCAGTTATATAGTTGTAAAAATTGGTCTCAAAAGAAAAACCTAACGTGACTAAATTAAAGCAATAATATTACACTATACAATAATTAATTAAATATACTCCTGATGATAGTCAGTCGGTACATATTGTAGATATGTATGTATATTAGGTACATATTGAATATATCTTACATTCAATTAGGCAAGCAAATGAGTATACGACCCATAGTGAGACATAATAATACTATAAATGGTAGTCAATTAAAAAGGGGGGGAAAAAAACTAAATAAAAGCACATGCATTGATGTATGTATATAAACATAAATACACACATGCATATTTCATCGTTGGTACTCGATATCGTACTTATCATTGTAGAGATAATAAGTTATGCATGTATGTTCGTGGAAAAAATGTAGGTATCCTATGTAAATAACTCAACAATATTTTTCATTAATTCTCTTGTGGTTTACTCTCAGTTCTCAATTATGTTATTAACAGTACTATACCAAATTAGTAACGACTTATGTGCAAACATAAATATTATTTGGTACAAGTCGCCACACATTTGTTCATACAAATTCGACAATGTAAATGTTTCCATTTTTCTGCATTTAGAGATATAGTTTTATTATACCAAAATATAGTATTTATTGGGCGTGTATATATATTCCAAATTGGTAGCATATCAGCTGAAATTACAAAAAAAAAATTTATAGTTCGGTTAGGACCATACCTACCATAAATGTGATAACGGCTTTCTAATGCCATCTAATTTAGACCTCTTTAGCTCATGAAAAAAGCTTTCAATCTTACATTAGATATAACAATTCAGAGCTTAAATGCACATATATACAAATTCCTCTAATGGCAACATGTGTGGCATTCCCTGCCATTCACATTATGACAAATACACACACTAACACAATGTATATGTACATGTGTATGAATATGCAGTAACTTTACTATTACTCTCTTTACCCCTTCTTCTCTTTCAACAGTCATCAACGCACCGAGGACGAAATGTTAGCATCAACACCTTCCAACTCTATATTAATATGGACTACATAGTTTCGCTTCAGATTTAATGTTCCTTGTACAGACATTCGGTCTCTGTATATATATATATATATATATATATGTATATATATATATATGTATATATATATATGTATATATATATATATATATATATATATATATAGATATATCTATATATATATCTATATATATATACATATGTATATATATACACACATATATATACAATATATATATATATATACATATATATATATATATATACATATATATATATATATATATATATACATATATATATATATATATATATATATATATATACATATATATATATATATATATATACATATATATATATATATATATATATACATATATATATATATATATATATATATATATATCTATATATCTATATATTAATGTATATATCTATATATATATATATATATATATATATACATATATATATATATATATACATATATATATATATATATATATATATATATATATATATATATCTATATATATATCTAGATATATATCTATATATATATATATATATATATATATATATCTATATATATATATATATATATATATCTATATATATCTATATATATATATATATATATATATATATATATATATATATATATCTATATAAAATATGTGGGTGTCGTATTTCAGTGGTTAGTGTGTTCGCCTTCTGTTCCGGTTAAAATAAGTAGGTCCCTTCT